>JAUCMU010000097.1:16122999-16141292 GCA_032275025.1 Enteromius treurensis | reverse complement strand
TAATATAATATAATATAATATAATATAATATAATATAATATAATATAATATAATATAATATAATATAATATAATATAGGCTATATATATATGTATATATAATGTATAATAATTTCTCACATATACATATTTCTTGTATACCCAAATGTATCATAAACAACAATTATCATAAAACAATATAATAAACACAGTACAGTTCTGTTATATGTGTGTTCATTAATATTATTTTCCAATTTGAAACAAACAAACAAACAAACAAATAACTATTTGGTGTAGAAACTATTTTCAGACAGAAATTAATAGTAAATTTGACAAAGAATTATAAGTATTAGCATGTAGCCTAATTCATTGGATTAAACTTGAAATAAATAAATAATAATAATAAGTATTTTTATATATAAGTACAAATAATAAGTATTTTCTTGTAAAACATAGCTCAGTGACCTTCATTATTTCTTCTGGTCATAATTTATTGTATGTTTTACGAATTAACATTTGGGCTGTTATTATTTGCATGTATAAACATTTGCTCAGAAAAAACAATAACCAAACAAACAAACAAAAAAACTTACAACTGAAAAATGGACTTTGAACTTCCTCATTATAAGAATACAATTACTAGTTTCTCTTTTATTAAGCCAAAAGTTTGTGTGGTGCTGTCAGATGTTGCACCACGCTGCGGCTGCTGCAGCTGGAACCATCTGTGTTGGGACTCTGAGGGAGGGATGAGACTGGAATGGTGCTTCTCCAGACAACACTGCTCTCCCAGCCACAGATGCAGTAGCTGGGCCTGCCCATGCTGAACTCCACATCAGCCACAGAGACAGGCAGCACTGCATTTGTTAATCCTCGCTAAAACATGTCAGGCTACATAGAGCACTTGAACTAAATCAAGGCAAGACCTCCAGGTATCAGTGCATGCTTTTGCTCAAGGTCGGTTTTAGCTATATACTCACATAACACTGCGCCAAGAACTTAATCACTAACATATGATTAGTGCAGCGCAGGATCAATTAAAGCTAACCAACAAAATCAATATGTGCCACTCAGCATATATGTCAAAAAGTTAATTAATAAACAAAAAATGCATTAGAGGTGACATGGAAGCATGTGGAGCTGTGCCTAAGAATATTATCAGTCAAAGACTGAATTACTATGACCTCAGCGAAATGAGGGACAAGTGATTCCACTTGTGGACCTTAAGTGTGTGATGATCCATCTTTCAGCAGAGCTCAGAAACGGGTAATGTGTGAAGCTGGAACAGGCCCAGACTTTGATTAGTCCTGCACCTTGTACACCTCTATTCTGGAGATGGGCCCAAGATCCAACTGTAATCACTATATCCCATTTGCTTTAATGAATTCCACTACTGATGAATGGGGTTAGAATGGACTTACTGCGCATGCCTAAAAGACTTTCACACAAACTTAATGTGCCCTAAATACATTCCTGGATATAGCTGTCACAAAAAAAATAAAATAATAATAATAATAAAAAAACAGTTAAGAACCAATTTTGCGCTTTACATACTGTATATTCAGGGAAGCACTGGAATCTAAATTTGCCCACTCCAAAAAAATAAATAATTAAATAAAATTATCAGCAGAGTGTCTCACTAGTCAACAGTAGCTGTTCAAGAGGCCAGTTCAAGGTTTACCTCTGCTTAAGAAATAAGTCAGAGACTTACATAAATCATTATACAAATGGAATTAGGGTTTATTGGTTTTTGTGCAAATCTTTCAGAAGATAAAGAGATTGTTTTGTACAATTGTAAAATCTACAAGAATACAAATATACTGTAGTTTGTTTACCTAAATTTCAATAAAGGAAATACTACAGGAATACTGAGGGTTCAAATGTTAATTACAGTAAACAGTGTTTGTGGTATAATGTTTGTTGCCAAGAGAAGTAGGTTACAGTGAAGCACTTACAATGTAGGTCAATAGGGGCAATCCATAAACATTAAAAAAATCATAATTTGAATAAAGTATAGCCACAAGACATAAATATGCATGTTAATATGATTTTAGTGCGATATTAGCGCTTACTTGACTTTTCTGTACATAGCTCTAACCAGTTGTACAACTTTGTTGACATGAGAGCATAAAAATACTGAGCTCCAAATATTTACTTCAGTAAAATATACAGAATAACTAAATAAAAGTACTGAACCCGGAATATTTGTTCAAGTTCCCAGGTTCTTTGAAAACAAGACTCAAACGAATTGCTTATGTTAGTTCTTGCTTTCCTATACAATTGCACGGATGTGATAAATGAAAGCTGATTGGTGCTTGAAAAGGGTTAACTCATTCGTATTTCCTGTTTTAGATGGTGCGGTGACCCAAGGAGTCAAATCCTCGGCATGACAGAGATGCAACTCCCAACTCCAGCGTAATTTGAATTCTTTCTCACTTCACTCATGTGATACTGAGTGGGGCTCATTCTTTTCGCTCTCCTCCTCTCTCTGGAACAATGAGATTTTTATCTTTAATGCTCTTACTCGCTCGTAATAGGTTTAGAGCTTGTCTGGTTTACATTGCAAGGGAGAGCGAGAGTTTATTGGGTGTAGGACCTTTGCTTTTCCATTTTTTTTTGTGTTGCAACTGATATAAACTAGTCTTCAACCCTGGCGAGAATGAGATGGCTGCGTTGAAAACTTTCAGCAGCCTCTTAGCGGTGTTATCTCCAAAGAAAAGAAAAGCACTGTTTCACTCTCTTTCTTTTTTTGTGTGCTGTTGACGGGTGTTGTGTAGGGTTGGCTCAGTGGGAATGATTACTGTGGGGGTCTTAATCAGGAGGCGCTGGCTTCCCGGACCCTAGGGGCCTCACGCTACTACATTTCCTGTCAGGACACACTGAGAAACAATCAATCATTTCGGGATCCTCTGACAACTGGAGGAGGTACCTCTGCTCCACGGGAGGAAGAGCGAGGGAGAGAGAGGACGGTGAGTTTGAGGACGAGCAGCATATAGGCTATGAATATGAGATGACTCTTGTTAGAAGTCCAAGTTTAAGAAAGGACACGAGCAAGCAAGGCCACGTCGACCTGGGTTACAATTTACGTCAATTTATGCCTGTAATTGGACTCCATCACCCTGACCCTTTATTCATTTTATCAGACAGCCTAAGACAGGGTCATTTTTGTCACGTTGTAAAAGCTCCCTGCATTTTAAGTCGGAGACCGCCGCTCTTCCAAAACGGCAGTAGTGGCTACAAACAAATCTCATAAAAGCTTGCCGAGATCCCCTAAAGGCCGGGAAATTGTGTTGCTTTTTGGAGGGAAAAGGCTTTAAAAGTCAAATGTGATAAGCCAAGGTGCTTTCCGCATTGGATGATGCTTCTTATCAAACAGAACAGAGGCCACATGAGAAAGCTGCCTGCCCATGTCCCTCCCTCTATCCTTAACGCACTACAAGAGCAAATCCCAACCATCACCAGGAGGATTTCCTCTGGCGTTGATATGCAGCAGAAAAGTTAAAGTAGGCAAACAGGCGATCCCATAAACGTGATTTATATTATTTAAAAAGTTGTGCGTTCTTGGCACGCTATGAAGGATATTAAGTCCTCAAAGGGAGGGAAAGGGCCCATACCTCATCTGAAAAACCTTTTTAATCTTTGATAGGAGGATGTTAAAAGAGTTAGCTTGTGTACTTGTGTCAGTGTATGTGTGTTTGCATGCGTTCATTTAGGGCTATTGCTGTGCTTCACTGTTATTTTTACTGTGACTTCTTGGCAACGCTCAGACTGGACAAATGTGCACCTTTCTTGGCCCATCCCCCAAGTGCAGACATTCTCACCACTTGGGAAAAAAATAACAGAGGGAAAAGCACAAAAATAAACAGTGTGTTCACAGGATTCACAGTCAAAGTATCAGATGTGTCGAGCCAGGGTTGAGAAGAAAGATCCAAAGCAGGAGATGTATCTATGACAAAAGAAGTGTGAGTATCATACATCAAACATTTGTTACCCCCCCTGGATCCTCTGATTGCAAATGACTGCAAACAAGGCAACGCTAAAAATCTCAAGAAAGATGAGAGCGATCCACCTCTCTATGAAGATCATCAATCACCGGCTGTAAGCTCTCTTTTTATTAGTTCAAGTAAAGCTGCACTCTTCCATTTTATGGATATTATGAAATCTAAAATGGACAATGCTGGGAAGGCTGTGCGAACGGGATGGGTTTACCTACGATTATTGACTAAGGGAGGTGCGGATGAGATTTGAGAGTTGCGAATAAAGTTTCAGTGCTGATTTGTCTGCGTACAAGTTTGACTTTCTTCAACTTTTTTGGTCAATATCATAGGTAAATCCATCTTGTTCACAAGGATTTCCCAGAACTGTCCATTTTAGTTTTCATTGTGTCCATTAAATGGAAGAGTGCAGCATTTTTGGAGAAAGTTAGCACACATGCTCTTGAGACATAAGGCATTATTCTGTTTCAGGTAACTGCCCAAGAAAGAAAGAAAAAAGCACACACACACACACATACACTACACAAATATAGTAATGTTTCAAATTATTCAAATAATGTTTTCTCTTCATACTGTCTAATAAAGTTTAAGTAATGATTATGTGTCTGGAAACTGTATAAACAGGACAACATAACAAATGAAGAATTCATTTGCTGAAACAGATAACTCAGTTTCTAACAATTTTCAGAAATATATATTTTTTTCAATGTTTCATTGCATTCCAAGCTAACTACCACAATAAAACACAATAGAAACACAATAACATAACATAACAAAACAAACAAACAAACAAACAAACAAACAAACAAACAAACAAACATAACAATATCTACATAACAATTTGAATTACAAATAGATTATAATAATTACAAATTAAACATATCCAAATATCTTAATAGTATTTTGTAACTAAATATGTAATACATTTGAAAACATTACAGACTGGAATTTGTGACTTTTTTCTTTGGTATGGCATGCTATGATACCCTATCCACCTTTCTTTGCATTTAAGTACGGCCGTCTCATTAATCACAAGTTTTTTATGTTCACTTAAACGGTCACTGCAGAGAGCTTGTGTTACCGTGCCTAGTTCTGTGTTGAGCTTGTTAGGCACGACTTTAGTGTTTAAGCTAACAAAAAGGGCTCGAGTGGATTCAGACCAGCCGTGGAATGTTAAAGGGTTCACATTTCACATGCAGATGTGCGACCTCTGTAACCTTTAGAGGGAAGGTGTGTTTTAACCCCCGAGAGGAAGAGGGCCAAGAAGGGCAGGGGGCACTTTCAGGGGCTTGACCAGGCACAACAACCATCTTAAGTTTTCCAGAGAAGCAGGATGGAGAAGATGAAGTTGATCCTTGTTTTGTATTTCTCGAGTAAGTTTTCAAATACTATGTGCATCATGTTATCAAGTATCAAATATTCTGAACACACAGCGGCTGTATTATGACATCTCACAGCAGCAGGCAGACATATATATTGGGTCCTACGACACCACCCATCATGCTTGCCGCAGCACAGGCTTTGGAGAGGAAGTGGAATTATGATTTTTTTGTTGGGGGAAGTACAAAGCAAGCCATTTATCAGACGTGTAGGCCCGCACCCGGCCTCAGTTCTGTCATAACATACAGACAGAGGCCATAAAACCTGGTGAAAAATATAACACCATACATTGGACCACAGCAAGTTATTATTTCCCTATCCATGGACAATAAAACAAAACCAAAACAGATAGAGCCGCAGATGAAACAGCTTTTTTAATTCATAACTCTCCTGCTGACAGCAGTTCAGAAGGATGACCTTGTGAGAGTGTGTGTGCACGAAATAAGAAAAAGACTCACAGCCGAAACTGCACAGTCACCTGGTAAAGTGACATGACATTTGATGTAATAAATGTGGGACCACAAGTTGCATGTATTTGATCAAAACTAACAGTAAAATTCACTAATTCATGTGATAGTAAAGCTGCATTCTGATCATACTATCAGTATAGTCAATATCATTTGTTACTACTTTTCAGTAACAAACTGTCTTCTCATAGGAGAATTATAAAAAAAAAAAAAATGACAAAAATAGTTTAAGGAGAGTAGGAAATTACAAGTTGGCAACCCGCTAGCATCTGACCCCAGTTCTCAGGGGAAATGAATGTATTTCTACTGACCAAACTCTCCACAGGTAAGAAAGAGCGAGAATATAAGACCCTGTTACCATAGCAACAAACAAGGAGTATATGTCAAGCCAGCATCACTAAATTACCCATTAAAGCCGGCAGAAAGAGGAACGGAGCAGTGGGCAGGTCACCACAGGCTAATGGACAGATAAGACAGCAAACATGCACACACGGGCTGCAAGACAAAACGCTTTTAATAAAGGCATCCTCTCGAACCATACTCTTATGAATGCCACCGGAACGTGTCTATACGACTTCCCCTCAGAGGGTCACATGCATTCCTACCAGATCAACAGGAGAGAGAGCGGAAGGAGGGATCAGGAAGGAATAAAGATTGAGCAAATGAGCGGGTGAGACAGACAAAAGCGAGGGGGCTTCTAATAGTTCACTCAGTTCATGCTATTAGCTGCCTCTTTTATTCCCCCTGACACAGGAAGGTCTGAATGAATGAATGAAATAATACAGAAATATATAAATAAGTGCCGAGTGCAGGCGCTAACTGTGCAGACAGTGCATTTGCATTGGATATAATTAGCAGGCTGAGGAGTGTAGCGTGTCCTTGGGGAGCTTCTGTGATAACTGCTTGCTCTTGTATAAGGTTTTCATTTAGGAGTGTCAGAGGAAGCTAGCACATCTTCATTTCGGCCCTCAACCAGCTTTAATTCAGCTTGGGCTGCAGTAACCAGCCTTTCCTTTCATAGGCAAAAAAGGGGGAGGAAGCAGAGAGAGATAGCGAGTGGACAGCGAGTGGCCTGTAATGAATGCAGTTATTAAATTGTTTCAGCTGTAAAAGAGGAGCCCTATTCTTACACTATTATAAAGAGATCCATTTATCCCCACTGATCGGCCCCGTCTCCACTCTCCCCCTTTCACTTTGATCAGCAAGCACATTGCTGTGATGTGTCCCATTCAATAGCGAATCTGGGGCAATTTTAATGCTTTTTTACCTCACCACTGCTCCATTTCCGCTCTCTCTCACTCCGTTTAAAAATAGCTGTTAATTATAAGTGGAGTTTAAATGTCTTCCGTGACCCAGAAATGCAGGTTGGGGAGAAAGAGAAAGAGAGAGAGAAGGAAGAAGCTGTGCATTTTCAAGCGTTTACAGTTGTTGGACAGTCAGTACGAATCACGCGAGAGATATCAAGGAGGGAGTGTCAGGCAGACCCCACCGAGTTGAAGTGTTTTGCCTGAACCCAAATTGAGAAGAAGCGGAAGATGGTGAGGAGGATGCGTTTTTATCAGTGGTAGTACCTGCGGAAAGGGCTGCACTGGGACCTGAAGACTCCACCTAGAGGGAGTCTGATAAATAAGAAATCAGCCTGAGGAAGCGAATAAAGATGTAAGAAGATGTCTAGTTCCTCCCTCCTCAGTCTAACCGCTCACCTGAGGGATCACACACATACACAAAAAACTTTCATGCTTTGCCTTAGTACGTTGATATGGTGGAATTTTTACAATGGAACATGAGAGGAGAGTTAGGTGCGTATCACAACACACTGCAGTGCGCATATACACATCCCCCCTTGATGCGTACGCACCTCGTTCCATTGTCATCGCCATTATCCTCTGCCTTCCAGGTAAAAAGACTGCACAATTCCCTATGAGCTGTAACGAAACAGAACCTCCACACTTCAATTCAAAGCTGGGGGCAATGCAGAGGACTTTTCAAGGAAACATCGCCACACAGCTAGAATTTGATTAGCGGCATGAAACTATAGTCACTGTCGGCTGCAACACAACGCACAGGTCAACTGAGCAGGCTTAAATTCTGTTGAACAGAAGACACATCTACCACAAAGGGGCCATGCTATAAATTGTAGTGAAGTCGCTAAGAGTTACTGCAGCGTGTCTTATTCATGTGAGGGTCAATGTAACGTGTAGGTAGGGCTGGAGTCATATCCTTGTGTTTTCAGAGCTGACCTTTAAGGAATTTGGAATAAGTTAACAAAGAAGAGATGGATTAACTTGACTAACAATCCTAATACATTAATACACTTTTGACCACATTAAGTGTTGTTTAAAAGAATTCAAACTATACTTGAACACATATGTTAGAAAAGTATCTTGATTGTGCTACATAAACATATGGATTAAACTCAGATGGCAGAAAGAGCTATCAAATGAATCCTCTGACCTTTATTTAAATAAGAAATGCATGACAGATATTTAACCCTTTTTCTTTATGTTAATTGGCTGCCAGGTCTGTATTTCTGGAACAACATACACAGACCTTGTGTTGACCTGGGCTGTGTTTTCCAAAAGCATCAGTATATCGTAGAAACCAATGTGCAACCAATTTTTTATAAAAGGCATATAATTATGGTGAAATGTAAAAGATCATGTTAAATCAAAGCCAGAATGTGGCAAAAAAATTGTTCCAGCACAGATTTAAATTTTTTGTGCAATTTCATAGACCACTAGAGGAATGTTGAAGTCGAACTGTAAATTCTCAAGTGTCAGATGACTAAAGTAAAATACAATATTTTCTAAATCATTTAGTATCACAACATATTTCCCATTAGGCCAGAATATTGTTTTCAATTCTATCAAAACACAATCTCAGTGCAAGCAGTGAAGAGCTCAGTTTCATAAAAAAATTAACATTACTAGTTCGCTCCCTTTACGCCAGCCTTCATTTTTCCCTTTATTTGAGCCGATGTTAAAGTGAAATGTTTGCTGAAATTATCTTATGTGTTTTTATGTTAGGGCAAAGCAGGCAAAATCCGTTCGGAGCCATTTTTAGAGTAAGAGATTGTCCTTGCCACTTGCTTTCTGTGTTGCTAATGAGCTTTGAACTAATGAGCTAGTCTAAGTGCTACAAGACCTGCGCTGTGATTCTTGAGAACAGAATGAATATATGCAGAATGTGATCCAACACTAAAAATATAAACATTTAACTGTAAAAATGAGCTTTAAGATAATTTTTTTCCCTCATTAAGAAACAACCAAACCCCCTTTGAAACTTCTTGTGGATTCATGTAGGGCAGAATAAGGTTAAAATGTTGACCCTCTTAAGCAAAGGAGCATGCAAAAACCTTGCTAATTATGTGTTCAGCTCCGTCGAGGCCCAGAACAGAGCTGATTGTGAGTAATACTTTACAGTGCAGAGCATGCATCAGTTTGCCTGAAGCAAGAGCAAAGTGTGAAGGCACTGCGGTCAAGCCCTTTTTCTCCCCGATATCAATCTAATGAGATAACGAACACATGCAAATGAGCCCGTTCTCTAATCTTCTTAACGAGCACTGATATTCATCAGCTATCTGAGACAAACATCAAACACCCTGACAACACCAGCGAGCGACAGAGAGACGGGAAACTGTGATAACAGTGGACGAACACACATAAACACATTCATGCTTATGTACATTTACCCACTGAGCACACACACTCTCAAAAAGCAAACATTCATCAAAGAGTGAGTTCAAACTCATCTTGAAATGTAAAACTATGAGACCGCATAGGAGTGCATAATATTCCGATTTTTAATAAATCAAAAGAGCATTTAAGAGAGTGAGGAACAAGGGAACTCAGAAACTCAAAGTTCAGAGGCTAATGTTTCATCAGGGTAAACAGTAATTGAAGAGGAGCGAGGCTGCGGTGTTTAATGACAAATGGTGGGTGACCACCATTGGACACTGAGGCCCTTCCCCTCTCAAGCCTCCCCCTCTCTCTCTACAGCCCCTTTTGAGTATTATTAACCCTGAGGAATGTAGAGCATTCCAAATGGTTAAATAGCCAACTGCTGGCCAACAGTAAAATACAGGTCCTGAAACAACACAGCTGCCCTAAGCCCGTCTCACTGAGGGCCTTCGGCTCCGCTCAACACTTGAATCCACAACCACCAAAGTGGGAATACCCATGTATCCATCTTATAATGTACATATCTCCTTCCCACTGCTTTCTTTCTTTGCCTAATCACCATCTGCTTAATTCTACTTTTCATATCTTTTGTTTGCACATCTTTACACCTTGGAAGAGAGAGACTATATACTGTATAGCCAACATTCTCAAAAATAAAGGTGCAAAAGCTGTCACTTGGCCGTTACCTTTTCAAAAAGTGCCTAAAGGGTCCATTATGGTACTTTAAGGGTACATATTAGTACTTAAAGTGTACATATTTAAACCTAAAACGTACAAAAGTGTACCTTTTGAAAAGGTACCACCCCCATTAGTGTATCATATGTCTCTCTCACAATTACATAATTTCAACTCACAGTTCAGTTCAGAAAAGCAGAATTGCAAGATGCATATTCAGAATACTGAGATATAAACTGAGACACAAAAAGTCAGAAATGTGAGATAAAAGTTTTAAAGTACTGAGAGAGAGAGAGAGAAAGAGAGAGAGAGAGAGAGAGAGAGAGAGAGAGATAAATGATTAGTATCATTCAGTGTTTTTTACATAAGCATGTACAGTCAATAAAACAGTCTCCTTCACTTTAGTTCGCTGTGGTAAGCTTATAATAATTTTTTATAATTATTATACTCATTCACCAACTCCACACATCACTGGGCACTGGACATCCTAGGACCAACAGAACTCTCTCTCTCCTGCAAGATGTTTTTTGGTGGCCCGGAATGGACAAGGATGTGCAGAGGTACGTGAGAGGGTGCAGGGAATGTCCAAGAGTCCTCGCCATTTACCATTAGGGAAACTCCTTCCACTTCCCGTGCCTAACCGCCCCTGGTCACACCTAGGAGTACACTTCATTAACAATGTGCCCCCTTCTGATGGTAACACATGTGTCCTGGTTGTCATAGAACAATTCTCAAAGTTCTGTCGTCTCCTACTTCTTAAGGGTTTACCCACTGCCCTCGAGACCGCTAATGTACTCTTCAATCAGTCCATTTGGCCTACCCAAGGACATAGTGTTGGATCAAGGACCTCAATTCATCTCTCGGAAGGCCTTTCTACGACTCCTAGGTGTGACCGTAAGCCTCACTTCGGGCTACCACCCTCAGACTAATGGCCAAACCGAACACAAGATCCAAGAGGTGGGGCGGATCCTCCATAACTTCTGCCATAGCCAACAAGAGTCCTGGAACCAGTACCTGTGCTGGGCCGAGAACGCCCAGAATTCCCTGAAACAAGCAACCACAAGTCTTAACCCATTTCAGTGTGTGCTCGGCTTCCAGCCATTGTTATTCCCCTGGAACAGAGAAGCGTTAGATGTACCATTAGTTGATTACTGGTTCCGGGAGCGTGAGAGGGTCTGGGACGAAGCTCACCATTCTCTCCAGAGGGCATTGCGCAGTTCCAAAGCTCCCCCTTACCAAGTCGGTCCGAAAGTCTAGTTATCTACCCGAGAAATTCGCCTGTGCCTGCCCTGTAAAAAGCTGAGTCGCAAGTTTGTTGGTCCCTTCACGATCGCGGAGCAAATCAACCCCGTCACTTTTCAGCTTCACCTTCTTCCACAGTACAGAATACATCCTACCTTTCACGTTTCCCTTCTGAAACCAGAAAAATTCCACCATAGTTAACATCTATATATAGTATACATCTATATAATTCTATCACTGCATTTTGTCCAACTTCAAAATTAAAGTAAACTGTCAGAAGGTGACTGAAAAACATGAAAAAAAAAAAAAAACAATTTTCAATAAAATGGTAAAAACTCCACTCTTTCGGTTGTATCATGCTGCTTAACTGTACAGTTGTAATGATTGCCCAGAGACGTCCGGATCCATTTGCAAGGCTTTAGTGTTAAACAGGCATTGAGTCGAATCCACAGCAATCTGGTATGTAACAGGCAATCCAATAGAACAGTCAAAACACAGGCAGAGATCAGAATGGCAGGCAGCAAAAATCACAAACGATAAACACAGTCCAGGGTCATACATGGGTAGGCAAACACAGAAAGAAACCCTCAGTAGTACCACCATGAAGGACGATAAGACGTTGCACTGATCGCTACAAAGTCCGTGCCTTATAAAGGCTAGAAAATGACAAACACCTGAGGGAAATCAGCCGAGGTGCGTGGGTAATTGGAGTCCGGATAGGAACTAAAAGTCCAGTGAAGGTTCCCGCTGCTGACCAACAGAGAGGCACAGAAGTGCTGTTTATGATAACAGTCATAACCATTTATATTTAAACACAAACACAATTTATTGGAATTTTAACTGCTGACCAAGTTAATGTAGGGTATGTATATGATTTATTTATATGTTTAGTAATGTATACTTTTTTAATTCCTTCCACTTCTGCTTTTGTCAGATTAGATCCAAGCATCATAAAATGTCATTTGCGCACTATATAGTATCTTGTGAAGTTTGGAGGCAAGTCAAGTGGTGGTCTTTGCCTCAAGTGATCTTTAAGGACATCGCCTCTATACAGAATCTACAGGGCCAGTCATCCACAAAAGTGATCTGTAGTATAACATCAGTGCCTGTGTGACCTTTCATCATGCCCTTCCCCCTCCCTTCTTTGGGACCTGAGACCCTTCTCTGACATTTAACGCTAAGCCACCTATTACAGCCAGTACACACTTCTTAGCACCAAGGGTTCATACATCAATACCAAATTCCCCCTATCCATATCTAATAATTAATGAAGAGCATGTTTACTGACTGCATACTGTACATGGCAATCTCTCATACATACCAAGAGGGCGGGTGTCATGGACATCTCGTATTCTCACACCTTTGACAATCTCTTCTCATTTAATCTGGACTAATTATATAAAAGTTTATATAATTCAAATATATATAATTGTAAATTAACACATAACCTTAGTGTCACCAGTACAGTTCTCTACCAGCAATTAGTTGACAACAGATCACACTAATAGACACATTTTTAGGATGTGTGTCTATTCGCATTTCATTAACACTCGATATCGACAAAGTTAAAACTGAAACAAAAATTAGCAAGACATCTGTGCTGGATACACATATCACCTGAGAGTGATCAGGACACAAAGAGGGTTGTGTACTAATATTAATTGAATGGAAAATTTATGGCTAAAGCTTATAGTGTGTGTTACAAATAGCTGTGCTCAAACTCACACGGTACATAGTGTGAGGGCATTACTAACATAGTATATAACTGTTATTGGAGGAGTTATGAAACTTGTACCTCCCCTACTTTTTTCCCTTGTGTGCAATCTATCTGAGCTGTAGTAACCTGTGTTACAGTATTACCGTTGTATGAAAGTTAAAACCACATGGCAATATGTCCACACACACATTAACTGAGTATGCGAGTGTGTATTCTTGGCAGCGTTGTGCCTTTGACTCAGCATGGCTTTACATCAAACCACACACAACAAAATGGGGAAAAGAACAGTGTCAAATCCCCTCTCTCTCCCTCTATTTTAAGAAGGAGCTTGGGCTAGCTTGGACCATCCCCACAGGAGCAAGAAAAATGCTGGGATTCAGAATCCAGCTCTGTTTTTCACACGGAAAGTGTGGGAGAGAAAGAGAGGGAGAGAAAGAGAGTAAAGGGTAGAGGGATATTTCTAGTGTCAGAATACATGGTCCAAGTAAAAGACTGCAAATAACAGAGAAAATTTTTTTGGTGATTTCTAAAATTCCCCTGGAAAAGCTCCCAGAATGAATGGAGTAGTGGAATATGTACCAGTCAGGCCTCTGGGAATGAGTCCAAGACAGATATTTAGAGTAGTGGATGAGGAAGAAACCAGCTGATGTTAGGAAAGGAAAGGATGAGCAAACATATAGAGGTGAGAGGAGATGTTGCTGTCATAAAGGATTTCAATCCCCAGCACTGGGATTCCTGACTTCAATGGTTCTCGGCAAAACCCATATGAATGATAGCATGTGGTTTTCTGTAAATGCAAATAGTGCATGCATTGTACAAATGGACTCTTTGTCTATGACAAATTTAGTCAAACTTGCCCTGTGATCTGCGGTGTACTGTGTACGAAATAAACTCAGGTGTTAAAGCCAAGCCTGTTTTGCATGCATGGATTAAAATTAGAAGTTTGTGGCAAAATGTAGCATTTTTTTTAAATACCTAAAATGTTTAAGGTTGATTATCTTTTGGCCGTCTTATGTAAAACTACAATTTACAAATTTGTATTCATCTGTATATTCCTATATTATGTGTCTGTGTTTATCTGAGAGTGTGTGCATGAGACAGCTAGAAATGACTTCTGGATTGTGTATATTGACCAGTGTGGGTAACAGTGACATAACTAACATACTGGACAAATGCCATGGTTTATGTTCAGACTCTCTTGCTTCCTCATGGGATAAGTGTGTCAGAAGAGGGCTTTGCTTTCACACACCTCACAAGGTCAGAAAAGCGATATCAAACAGGGCTAAGGCCACTAGTCTGTTCTCAACAAGAGTTTGCAACTACATTCACACTCGTGATGCATCAATGTCATATTTGTAAGAAAAGAAAAAGGATAAAACATATTTACAACTATTATTTAATTTTTCAGCTCAATCTGTGCATTAAAAAAATTTTTTTTTTTGCCAAGTTGTGAAGGGAAGATTACAGCCCATTTTGAATGTGATGCAATGAAATTGCATGAGTGAGCTTCACTGGTTGTATATGCATAAACAAACATAAATGTGACTAGTTTAGTCTGATTCCTAAATAAATGAACAACCTCTTTAAATTTATCATTCAAAAAGGCAAGTTATTGATTTGAATCGGTCAGATGTATTCGTCACTGACCTAAATAAACCGGACATTTTTAGTGGTATCAAAAGGCTTTAAGTTTTACACAGGATTAATTCATTTTATAGTTTTATAATGACATTTTTAAATCAGTGTTAGATTATTACTTACTGAATGTTCATATGTCAGCTTGTCATTAAAAATACGCATTTGCAATAGTTTTCTTTTAAAATAAAGACAAAAGGTCATATGAATATGTGTTTGGAATGTATCAAAAACGGACAGTACTAAATCCAGGTTCACGTGGACTCCAAAGCGTTTTGTCATCTTTCATTTTAAATGACAGTGCATTTGTAGTGTTACAATCAGCGAGTTGTTGTTGTTGTTTTTTTATGTCAGTGATTTATTGACAAAAAATACATGATGCGCATCATGAAAGACAGCAAAATGGAAAAAGTATATATTCACACATAGAGAGGAAGGAAAATGCACAATAAACACAATAAAACAAAAAATCACACATAGTTACTGTCAGGTATGTAAATCAACTATCTGTAGCAATCGTGCAGCCTTGACAGGTGTTGATTATACTCTACATGATGCATTATAGCAAAATCAACAGTCTGTGTATGTGTTAGTGTGCTTGCTCATGTACGTTTTATTCCCCTCTCTGGTCCCTCTCTGCCACTGTAAACCTTCAAATCCCCTCCACAATTCTTCCAAATCTCCCATTTCCTCTTCCAGCCAATAACATCTTAATTAGGCCATTCCCAGGGCAGGAAGTGTCTGGCTTAGGCAGAGAATTAAACTAGGCTGGGCTGCAGTACAGGTGCCTCTTCTCCTAAACCCACCTTACAGAGCAAACATTCACTTCAGCTTCACGCTTCTATTTCCAAGTCTGGAAATGCAGCCCAGACGCAAACGCATGCAGGCCTCTCTCTCAGCTGTTCACCATACACTGCTGGCTCTAATATTGTAATCTAGACCATGTTTGTCCTTCAAAACTGGATCAAGTTTCTTTATACAAAACTACGTTAATGCCAACATGCAAATATATGTATTTTTTTAGGACCTAGTTAACTAATAATATTAGTTATAAAAGTGCTGTTACAGTAATCTAATAATATAATATAATATAATATAATATAATATCATATCATATCATATCATATCATACATGATATAATAACATGTTATATGGTTACACTTTATTTAGTCCACTTTAAACATTCTGTAGTAATTTTGTGACTATACATGTCAACTAATTAATAGTCACTTGAGGGGCTGAAAAGGGACTGACTGGGTCAGCCTCCCCTGGGCATTGGAGCAGGGGCTAAGACAGCTGAAGTGGATTGTACTCACACTACAGGCTACGGTATAGTGAGGTGGATTTAATGATATGACAGTGTGGGAAAATATAGACAATTGTCATGCTGACATAACACAATGCAATTTGAAGTGTTAACAGTAGATTGGATGAGAGATATATGCTGTACCGCAAAGGAATATATTATAAATGGGTCAATCGAAATGCATTTCTTCCTAGCTTAGAGATAATTTATGCCAAGATGAATATGATTACACTGGCACGCTTTCAAGACCACTGTTTTGTCCATAGCTGTTTTGTATGGCTCCTGTCTGAGCTCAGAGGGACCAGGCTTGGCTAGCAGGTGGTAAAACTATCCAATGAGAGCAGGAAATAATCCCCTTTACTGTAAACACCAGTGTCACGGGTACACTTACTAAGGAGTCAGTAGAGAGAGAGTGGTCTCTATGTATGTGGTTGTAAAAGTGAATGCTTGAGCTTGAGTGTGTGTTATTGATATGTGCTAGTAAATACATGTTTCATTTATATGTACAGTATATATATATATATATATATATATGTGTGTGCGTGTGTGTGTGCGTCACTCTATTATTGCACTGTGGCGAGGACAGAAGTATCCAAATAAGTGACCCCTATTTTTGTCATTTAAATGTAAATATTTTGAATTATATCACATTTCCATTGCCTATATGAAGTGTGTTGCTGAATGCAAGACTCCCATTCCCAGCATGCACTATGGCATTAATGAATAATGCAGACTACTGCTTAACTGCATAACTAAATTTACCGGTGCTCTTACACTTTTTTCATTTTTTTATTTTTTAAGTCATGTTTTTAATATTAAGTGCATCTGTGTTCTTAAATATGCCTCTTATTCTGTGTGTACTGCTTCAGTGTTTTGAATGCATGACAAAGTGAGACAAGCTCTCAATCTGGATGGACCAATGCCACCCTGGTCCTCATGTGGCCTCGTCTCTGCGACAGATGCTGTCTCACCAGGCCAAACAAGGACACTGCAACAGAAATTCAACCAGCAATGTTCAAATCCAATTACACTTCAGCTTATCGTCTCTCCAACTCAGCAACAAATTAGACAAGAAGACTGAAAATGTATGCTTAGTTTAGATTTTCACCCTTGTAGAGTTACAGCTGATGTCAGAAACATCAAACAGCATCATAAGGGGTGTACATATGCATGAAAAAAATATACATATGCAATAATATACATAACATCTGATATTTGATCACAATTTAACTATTCATATTCACAGTATTACTACTGTAAATGGGTAAAGAATTGTATATATAATTAATGCACCATGTTTACACTCCAGAATTACATTTAGAGTCCTGTGCTGTGATCTAGAGCGCTGAACCTGTGTAAGTGTACAACTCTGAGCTCACAGTGGGGGCCTCTTTCATATGCCTCATTTACTGTCCTGCTCCCTCCATTTAGCCACTCTTTCATTTATCTCTCCCATCCTGACACTGACCGCCTTTCTCCTTCCTGTGAGGACAATGACAAAGCAACAAGTATTGTGTTTTGCCTGTTGGCATCTGTCTGCTCTCACTAATATCTAGTTTCACTTTTAAGAGCAGAATAATGCAAGTCAACGATGGCCTTTTTTTTTTTTTTTGCTTTTGTGACAACATGCCCCTATAGTGGTTTGAAAAGAAAAGTGCACAATAATGCATTAAAATAGCAAAGAATGGTTCACATATAGAAATAGAAATAAAAACATTGTTACCATTGCTATCGCTAATGTCACTTTAATTTATGAGGGATTTAAACTATTTGTCAAAGAAACCACTGCTAAAAAAAACACACATTTGTTTAATTGGACTTTTGACTTGAAAACCTTTTAGCTGCTGAATTATAGTCTCCTGAGTGACAACTAGCTCCGGCCTCCCGCGTCTTTCTTTCAGTTAATTCCCAGAGATTTTACTCATTTGTTACATTCAGTAGTAATTTATGGTAAGCGCTAACATGTAAATAGTCATGCATGGGAGAACTGTGGTGGATGCCAAAGTGATCTCGAGAGAGCGGCGAGGAGAAAGAGCAGAGGAGAGGGAAAGAGAGAGGAAAAACAAACGAAATCAGCAGCCCCCCTCCCTCCTTTTTGCAAAGTGTGAAAGTCTCAATAAACCCATCAGTTCCAATAACAGAGCAGGATGAGGAGAAGAATAACAGGAGAGGAGGAGGAGGAGGAGGAGGGGGGGGGGGGGGGGGGGGGTACACCCCCAT
>JAUCMU010000097.1:16083959-16122899 GCA_032275025.1 Enteromius treurensis | reverse complement strand
GGTAACCACCCATTCACTTTAAAATTTGCCCCGCACACTAGCCTCCTCACCAACACTTTCTGTTTCTCTTAGAAAGTGCCGTTTGCTTGTGTGTGCTTGCCAGTGTTCAGAAGTACCTAGCTAAAAGCAGAGACACCAATAACCTCTGTAGGGTGTCAGTAGCTCAGCTTCTTTCAGAGTAGTGTTAGTACATTTTTATTTTAGCGAGTCAGTTGGTTTGAATGATTCATTTCAAGAACCAGTTCAAAAAAAGATTAACTGAGAGTCATTGTGCCTATGCAAATGTTCTCTTTTTATGATCTCTCTCTTTCTCTCTTTTAACTGAAAAATATAGTTAAATGGAAAGTTCACCCAAAAATGCAAATTATGTAATGATTTAGAAAGTCAACAGTATAAGTGTGAGAAAATGATGACAGAATTGTGTTTGGGGTGAACAATCTCTCTAAATCCTAAGACGTGAACTGAAGCATGACTCATAAAGCATGCGTATATATCAATATATCATTATAATTCCATAAAGACAATGCACACATAAACACATTATATATGAGATACATTAAAACAAGAATGGTTGATATTACTATATAGAAAGATTTAGAAATTATATGGAAAAGAACAATCATAATATTCTTCAAAATTTCTCCTTTTGTGCTTTGTACAGAATAAACATGAGAAAAATGTTAAGAATTTTTTTTGGGTAAACCTCCCCCATAAATAAATAATTTTCATTTTATTGTATTTTTTGCCAGATTCATCAACAAGATGTATTCCCCCCTCTCTTTCTCTGTTTATTGCCTGTATACTTGAGTTGTCACAACTGGCATGTGTAATACACCTAAACATATACACACACCTTCACACACACATATGCACACACTCTCTCAAGCTTGTTGCTTATGCAGTGCACAGTTTTCCCAAACATTCACACTTGACCACAGTCCCTTGGCTTTAGCCTACAGCCCTTTAGAAAAAAGGAGGCAGAGTGGGGGGGGGGGGGATACAGCATTACCCAGCAGGGTCAGCTAAATGAGGGGGGGATTACGGGGGCACAGCCCAGAGGATCGTTTAAAGAGACCACACTACAGAGTCCAACATGTTTCTCTCTTTCACAAAGTGCCATAGACAGCATGCTCATCTTACCAGTCCATTCTGCCAACAATCTTCCGGTGCATCTTCTTACCGGGAGGGAATCGCTCGGTCAAATCCAGCATTAACTCAAGCTATATAATTTGCAGCGCTGATGAAAGCACATAAAGGGGCCTTTCGTAAATAAAATAAAGGCAGGCTCAGCGGTGGGAGGAGAACAGAAAGAGGCCCCCAGAGAGAAGGGTGTTTGTGAAAGAGTGCTCCATTAACTTTCAACACCCTGGCTGTCTGGTGCCCTCCACAGAGGTGTCTGGTCGCTCTCGCTCCCCGTTTCCCCTGTTTCTTTCTCTTTGTCTCTCTTTAGCCTCGCAGAAATGGTCGGTAGCTGCTTGATGGTTTACTGACCTGAAAAGGGGACCGAAAAAGGGACAGGAAGGTGAGAGACACTTACAGCCTCTGACACTCTCACACCCATTACAGTGTGTATGTGTGTGTGTGTACGAGTGTGTAAAAACTAGCTCGCTCTCCAATCAAGAGGATTTTCCACTTCGCACTTGGCTTCCAAAAGGGACAGGGTCAAAGCGATGGCTATTATGGATCTAGACGCAGAAAGACCAGAAGTCTTGTAATGAATTGCTGTTCTGCTAATGGAGGCTACAGAGGAGTCGTTCTAAACATAATACGGGTCATCATATTGTTCTGAGCATTGGTGCACCTGTTTCTCTGTCGAAACAAGACAACATGTTGTGAACAAGTTCATACTCTGTTTCCTGCATCTAAGATTGATTGCTTACTCCGGTTTGCCTGAGTGTTACGCTCAAGAGCTATGGGGTAAACATTTGTGCTCGCACAAGTACAGACACTTATAAATATTGATGTCTCAAAACTTATGCAGAACACACTCGACTGCCATTTTTAGTGCTGAGAAAACGGCATTAGATAATATGTGCCATCAGGCGACAAGAAAACCTGCGCACTTGCTTTTAATGCCTTCTTGATTCAAGTGTTTCAATTAGGAAATTTAAGACTGAATCGTTCCGCTCCACTTATCGGCTATATTTAATAATACTACTAAAAAAAAAAGATGAATTCACTGAAGCTTCGCACAAAATGCGACTATAGATTTAGCTTACAAGCTATAGGCCACGGGTCAAATTATGGCATACACTTTAATAAATCAAATGAGATCAACACTTCAATATCGTGCAAGATTTCTCATAAGACCTTACATACATGCATCCTTTGGATGACATCTGCACACTGCTTGGCTTTCAGCAAACGTTTTGTGTTAAGAATCATATGAATATTTCATATATCTGTAAGATTCATGCCTGGAGGTTATTTCGCTCATTATTTATTCACTCTTTTCTGCATGAGTGTCGAAAGATCAGACACACTCATAAGGATGCCAGTGAAAAAATATAAAACAAAAAAAAAAAAAAAAAAAAAAAAAGAGAAGAGAAGAAAAAATGCTCGACACCCTCGTCTGGATGATGTCATTTTAGGATCAATGCCAAAAGTCGAAATTTGTCAAAAGAAAAAATGATTTGCTTTGCCAGGATGTTTATTTAACATTTAGGGGATTTTGTTTATGTGGATTACGCTGTGTGTCACATTGAAAATCCAGAGCTTATGCATAAAATGGTGAGTTAGAGCAGTAACAGAGAAATGGTGACACCAGGTCTTGAAGGGTTTCAAGTGATCTTCCTTTTAACAGCTTAAGAAATCACTGAAAGTCACTAAATAAACAATAAACACAGTACAAGCTTATTGGCTTAAGCTAAATTTCTTAAATAAATGCGCAATGTTTTTAATGTAAAGATTGTAATTGCCTGAAATGAGAACTGCCTTTTGTTTTTAAATATATATATATATATATACTGTAGATGAAATCTGTCAAAGCTTCTTTTATAGCACTGTTGCAACATTCCAAAGCCCTTTGCATTATTCAGTCCAACTTTGGCTGTGCTGTGGGGAATTCTTGGACTGATGGTTAGCTGATTGGCTAATTTGGGTGGTGGACAGCACACCTGCCATGCTAGAGCTTTTGTAAATAAGCTTTATTCCCTTCTCTCCCTGCTGGCTCTGGCTTATTTCAGCCTCCCATCACCAGCGTGGGGAGAAAAGCAAGAGGACTCATATCATCGAAGGGCCAAAGGTGAGGCGTCGAGAGAGAGCGAAAGGGAATGAAATCTCCCGGCCCATTTTAGCAGCCATTCAGAGCGCATTACTCCTGGAGAAGGGAAACTTATAAAGGATCCTGGCGCTTGAACACATTTCTGTGTGTTTATGGGTGAAAGAGAGGAGAGCTGTGCGGAGGTTCTGTAATAGATTCCCAAATTAGGGTTTCATGTCTCTCCCCTTTTTCTCTGTTTCCTTCCATGTGGCACAGCAGCTCTAGATAGATTTGTGTTTTATTACTGTTTAGGTAACACTTTTTTTTTTAATAATAAATCTTTATAAACATTTTTATATAGACATGGTCATTTATGTATAACTACTAAATTATACTACAGTTTACTATTTGGATCATCAATGTAAGATATATGGTGTGATAATACCCAGTATGCAGTGTAAAAATATACTGCATCAGAAATTTTGTAATTACAAAATTCTAAATTATTATATTAACTAATGCAGTACGTCATGCATACCACGTAATCTTACAATAGTTACACCTTACTTATGAAATATACTAACAGCATAACTACTTTTAATTTTCCAGAATACGTCCTTATCCCTCTAAACTTTGCACATTGTTTCCGTTTACCTCCGCGTACATACTGCGTTGCCACTGTTTACATGCATATTAATTTTCTGCTTTTTCTTATTGACATATTTGACACTACTATTAACCTTTCCAAAATTCTTGGCATCAGAATTCACCAGTTAATTGTGTATATTTACTGTAGCTGCATCTATTTGTATATGTGGTGGTGTTATATTTTCGCTCTTAATCTGATTAAATCACATTTTGTTTAGTTTTGCTTAATCTAATCTTACAGTACTGAAACAACTGTATATAACTGTATAAAAGTTAAAATGAGCAAATTCAAAAGGAAATATTAGTTAACATATTCACTAAACTAAAACCGGGGAACGTTTTAAAATGGAACAAAAAATGTCAACCAAAAAAAAAAAAAAAAATCAAGGTTACAGATGATAAGACAATTTAAAAGTGATCTTTACTTTCAATCCTGTAACATACAGTACATCTGTGCGCTATATTTTTATTGACACAGATAACTTTGACTAAAACCGAACTAATTAATGAATCGCTATCAATTAGAGTCTACTTCTCACAGGCTATGATTAACCTCTTCACCTATCTTAAATCCAATGGGTCAATGGATATGATATAAATTAATTTTTAATTAGGTTACTATGTTAGCTTTAGCTAAAAGACCATGTAATGTATACTGTGATTGGTTTATTTCTGTAGATGTTATGGTGAGAAACGTGGCCGCATGCTTGGCTGAGTTCCAATACGTTTTCCTGCAAGACATCATGAACAATAGCACAGGCAAAGTTCACAGGATGTATTATAAAGTAAAAATAGTACAATGTCTATCACCTGAAGTTATCTTAGAGATAAAAGCTTCATGTAATATTTATTCAAATTATGCATAACTCCAATAGCTAACATCTTTAAACATTAACTTTAATCTGCACTACTTTGGATGTCTTAAAGGAGAACAATAGCTTGTCAATTGGTATTTGAGCACTGACACCAGATCAGCTCGGTTGACAGTATGTGGACGTTTAGTTTGTGTAGAGCCGACACTAGACCTGGTTCCTCCAGGGCAGGGAACATGAGGGGTAGGAGATATAAGATATGGCAGGTAGGACACAGCCTGAGGAAAAGACTGATACACAGCTGGGGCTACGATCCAAAGCCAGGTGACATGATGGAGATGAAGCGTCTTCACTCACATTCTTCCAGATTGCGGTCAGCCTTGTCCAAAGTTACATGAAGATGTCAGATATGCTCTGGATTTCACTGAAAAAGTTCTCTTTAAACTTTCACTGCCAATACTAAAATACGCTTGGAGGAAAAAGTGTTTTAATTTTGAGAAGAATTAGAGTAGCAATGAAAATGGATAAATTGTATAATAAGTGTCATAATATGAATTAAATAATTATAGAATTACTCAATATTTGTATTAAAAATATTCATTAACATGTAAATACAATTACAACTTACTTATTGGGATACTTATAAAATGTGTTAATGTGCTTTATTTTTCCTAAACATAGTGTAGTAACAGTTCAGTATAGTGGTTGTAATAATAATAACATCCATGTTCTCTATGGTTATTGTATATGGTAGTTGACAAATAAAAATAGGATTGGGTCCTATGGTGAGACCTAGCAAAAATGTAGAAAATAATATAACATATAAATAACATGAAAAACATTGTTAGAATTACAAATAGCATGTGAGAAGTTTATCTTCAGTGTTAGAGTTATTATTATTATTTACACTTTTCTGTCACACCATAGGACACATTGATACGTCAGCTACCCATATTCTATATGTTAATTTGCATATTATTTCCCAGCATCTTGAAAGGCTTGCACAGACACATAGAGGTTCTTTGGTTCCCTTCATTTTTCTCAGGTTCGGATCTGTCCCTATTTTGAAGTATGTAACCGTGTTTTAATCAACATCATGTGCAAATGAAATGTCATGGCCTTTAATGTGGGAGCTCTGAAGGAAATGTCGATTAAAATGTCAAGTGGTTTGTGGGCAATATGGGCAGGGGCGAGCGAATGCCATCTGTACAGTAATGCACAGAAGCCAATGGGCAAACCCAATCTTACAAGCGAGCCCGGTGCCCTCAAGAACTGAAATTAGCAAGTGAAGCATGGACACTCCCACACACAAACACACACACACACACACATGTTGGTTTTTCTGATTTACAGGGACTCTCCATAGGCGTAATGGCTTTTATACTGTACAGGCGGTATATGCTATTGCCCTATACTGACCCTACACCTAAACCTACCCCTTACAGGAAACTATGTGCATTTTTAGATTTTCAAAACCCCATTTAGAATGTTTTTTACGCCTTTTGAATTACAGGGACACTGAAAATGTAATCATAAATTACCTTCATATTGTATCACCTATGTCATACCCCCTGTGTAATTATACAAATTTGCGTCCTCATAAACCACATAAACATGCACACACACACTCTATAGTGTGCAAAAAATATATATATTAATGTATCATTAAAATGCCATCAAAAACACCAAAAGACTCTACATATGAATTAAATGATAACATGGAGATTGGGTGATATTATTTTAAATCAGCTGAGATTGAAAGTCTTACAATGCTTTGGTAAAAAAAGAGCAGCCGGTATATTCTTTAAAATATCTTCTATTGCGTTCAGCAGAAGAAATAAAGTCATACAAATTTAGAATGACACATGGGTGAGCAAATTATGACCAAATTTCTATTTTTTTTGCATGAACTTTCCTTGTAAACATAAAAAACGCGTGAGTGTGCTGACAAACAGGGTGTCTGTATTGCCTCACTTCAATGATTACATCTTATTTTACCCGTCTTGGACTGAGCTTCAAATGAACACACTGGTCTGTCAGCATCAATTATCTACCTCATGCCACCCTCACTTTTTGGTCCTTTTTCTTTTCCTTTTCTCTTTTGTTCACACACATAGACAAAACATGCAATAAAAAATATTTTGAGCAAAGAGGCCAGCATTAGCTCCCACACACTAATAATCACACTCACCTTTCAGTCTAGCTCCCTCCAGCCACTGGACCCTCATTGACATTACATTATTATCCCTTTCTGACCCGTGTGAGCATCTGCCATACTAAAACTGCCACAGGCCGTGGTTGATCTCATCTTATTAATGTACTAATTAGATCTGATAACTCTGTCTCTGTTTAGTAGTGAATGTATTATGCCAGAGGAACAGAGATCGCTGTTCTCTACGAGACTGACCCACAGGGTCAAACACAGCCAGTCATTTAGTTCTTTTTTTATTTTAGCGCATCATCAGCATGGTCTATAACAGAACTGACTAGTCTAGACTACAGATCAGAATCATCTTTTCCTGTTTCCTTTGCTTTGGCAGATTATCTGCTTATCAGAAAGGTCTGATAAAGGAAATTGATTTATATCATGTTGTATGCCATTTGTCAGGAGACCTAGGAAATTAAGGAGTCACATGAATTAATTTAATCCTGACTGCGGTCCCTCTGGAATGGGTTTCACTGACCACATATGAGTAAATGGAGGAAACTGAGTACAGTGTCTTCAATGCAGAACGTGCTCTACTGATAACTCAAAGCTTACACAACCCATAATTATAGATCAAAGATCATTATATGTTATGCATGTTGTACAATGTATCATACATATACAATGCATATATGAAGAGTTTATATGCAAAACCCTCAAAGTGTTTTATGCAATAAAAGTGAAATAACTGCACAGAAGCACTTAGAAGCTTTTGCATCTTAACTCTTATTTTATATACAGCATATATCTATCTATCTATTTATATATATATATATATATATATATATATATATATATACACATATATCTATAACAGCATACCTCTCTTCTGTTTTAATATTTGAATTGTCATTATTGTGGGTTTAGAAAAGCAATAGCAATAATAGTGATGTTCACCCAACCTTGACTAATTATAAATAAAAAGATTGTGCTTTCGGGTCAGCGCTGTTTGTTCGAGTTTGCATATCTCCAGTATGGCTGCTATCCAAATAAACCACACTGGGGCTGATTTCAGCCATGCAGCCATGCCAGGACATAATAATTATATCCGTAACAAGCATCTTCAACCTTCTAACTCTCTCTAGTATTTATGCCTCTTTCTGTCTCCTGTCAGGCACGAATATAGATCTGCATTTCCCCTGTTTGCTCTAACCTCCTTTTACGGCTTAAGGTTACATTAGGAGTTGATTCACAAAGATTTCACGAGTGGTTGAGTTTGTTTGACTGAGCTGGCAGTCTGTGGCCATCTCTCTCTCACTCACTGACACACACACACACACACACACACACTCATTTAATGAAAATATTACCGAGAGCAGGCTGGCCCAAACCTTACGGAAGTTTTCTGCCCTCAGCAAAACAAGAGCAGCAGATTCTAGATAGACTGTAAAAGAAAGAAGAGTGAAAGTGAAGAAAGAAGAAGAAGAAGAGAGGAAGAGAAAACCAAGCAGAATACACTCCAACTTCTACTCTATTTTCAGCCCTCCTGTCAAAATGAATTTCACATCTTAATATGGAGAAAGTGCTTACTATCCGAAATAAAAGGATGGGGGGGTGAAGGGAGGGATAATGATGAGGCAATGAGAACTCAATTAGAAGCCTCAAGCTGACAGCACTGCTGCTGCCCTGCAGGTAGAGAGAGAGAGAGAGAGAGAGAGAGAGAGAAAGAAAGAGAGAGAGATTCGCCTGCTCAAATGATTGTGCCCGCAGGGCTTGACTGGGGCTGTGCCCCCTTTACTGGGTGCATGCTCAGTTATTCCTTGAATATCTCTCTCTCTCTGCCCCTCAAGGTTTCACACTCTTTCATTCTCTTTTCTGCTCTCATTATAATAAAATATCCGGTCAATGCTGTTAACAGGTATCACCTCATGCACTAGTCTTAATGCTACCGTCCACGTCCATGTTTCATTAAACACATGCATTATGTCGGCTCAGGGCTCCATATATCATTATATACTTTACATTTTTGGAGAAAAAAACAAACAAACGTAACAAAGCCTTCATAACCCGAAGGATTTCTGTAAAAGCCTTAAGCTTGATGAAACAATTAAATAAAACGATGACTGTGTATTTAGATTTCCATGGCAAATGAAAACAGCAGCAGGGAAATTTTTAAATATTCAAAAGCTGTTTTTTTTATTAATTTATTTTTTATTTATTTGTTAAATTACAGCACAGTTAGTCTTTGCTGAATTCAAACGGTAGCTCATTTTTGATCAAATATAAAAAGTGACTTTATAAAACCGAAACTTATAGGTTGAGAGATTAAATATAATCCCTTGCTTTTTGATATGAGAATCCCTAAATATTACATTGCATTCACTATAATCAGATGGAAATATACAACAAATCACCCCAAAGAAATTATTCAAGGACAATTAGTAATAAAAAAATGTATGTAATAAAAAAATCTGCTTACAGTTGAACACTGATCTGTAAAGTGCACAGGTTTAAATGCTTAAATATCTGATCTGTAACTTAGCCCTCTATCCTTACATGAATAATGAATATGCCCGTCTGTATCTCTGCATCTCTATTATCGTTACATTACACTGATGCAAAGCTCAGAAAACTTTTCAGAGAGGCAAAGTTTGGCATATGTGCTTGCGTTCTCTTCCACCAAGCCCTGTGGGGAGGCGCAGAGCGGTGCGGGAAAGCGCTGGGTGCTGGGCTGATAAGACAATTGGTTAAAAGAAAAGGCCCAGAGCTACACTACTGCGAGCGTCTGTACAGCACTTTCCATGGCACAACACTGACTCATCACTAGCTCCTTGTGTGCACACGCGAAGGGCCCCAGGGAGCCTTTCGATCTGGGTGGAGATTCTAGCTGCTGCTGGGAATCATAAAGCCCTCACTGTGGGGATGGAGCAGGCGTTTCCAACACAGGAACTGAAGAGACTCGGTCAGGCAGCCTGAGCTTGATGTGCTTTTGATGTCTTAATCAGTTTCTATATTAGGCTCGGGGCTTGTTTGGTGCCACAGAGGTGAGGGGGGATAATATAGCCTTGGTTAGACCGAGTGTGGGCATACCATCAGGATGAGGGGTAAAGGATGACCCACGAGATTACGTATCGATATGGAACATTATGAACACGCTTGCTGAAAAGTGAGCTGTGAACTCGTGCTGATGTGTTGTTTTCTGAGTAAAAAAACAACTACAACCCCCCACAAGTCTCCATTAGGACAGAAGTTGGTAATGAACATCATCTTTGACTGTTGTGTTCATATAGGTTCTACAGCTCCACACAATAAATCTGCCATTTGAATCATTCACTGAAAAAGTCATAAATCATAAATGTAGTTGTTCATCAAGAATCACAGACACCCGTCGCTTTTCCCCAGGCTATACAGCATCAAAACTACCCAGGAAGTCCACCAGCACAGCACAAGGGAAAGGAGTCTTCCATACAAAGCCTCCTGGCGGGTTTAGTCATCTGCGTTTCATGGTTCACAGCTTCTATAGTAAGACAGAAGCTATTAATATGTCAAAACATTCAGAACTTCTTACCACTCTGCTTACCATGGGCAGAATCTCACAAAGAGAAATAGGATGATGAAGAAGTTACATAAATCATTTTGAAATTTGGAAAAAAGTTTATCTTGATCCAGTCACAGTGTCATCTATTGGCAATTATGATTTGAGAAATGATGGCTGATGAGGGAAATTAAGACTGATTTTTTTATATCTTTATAGACTTTCACTGTAAGCCATCACAAAACTGAAAATCCAAGGCTGAAAAAAATTGTCCTTGACATTTGGTGGGATATTTGAAGGCTATTATTTACTACTAATAACAGTACTAACAGCATTGGTAAATTAAAGAACAGCACTGCTGCTAGTTTGTATCTAGCACTAATACATTGCTTGATCTAATAAGTGAATGAATTTGACAGAATAGATACTTTTCAGATCATTAAAAAGAGTCACTAGAAAAACTTGCATAGGGATTTATACTTCTTATAGTTCACTGCAATTAATAACCATTTCTGTATAAAGTCTCAGGAATGTTCTATAATATCCTACATGCTTGCTACTGAATCCACCAAGATGGGAAACTTGTATGGCAATGCAAACACATTTCCCTGGCCACTGAGTTTCATCCACCTTCATTCCACACATCATCTCACGGCCGATTTGCTGCTCCCCATATTTATCTCTTCCAAATGCATATTTATTTTTTAATTGTTATGGCTGCCGGCAACATGATGAACTAGAGTTAGCATAAACTACGAACAGGACTCAGCATTAAACATGAAGATTTGTGGTGGGATTTTTATGTGTGATTTACACAAAGTTTTGAACTTTTAAACATTTTGATTCTTGCTGCATGCCAACTTGTGTCAGGCTATATTGGGCAAATAAACAAATGCAATGTTTTACTACATTACACTATTGCATTTCACAAATTGTTGCATTTCACAATAAAATTGTTTAATGTTCTTAGAAGTTTGTTATGCTCATGAAGCATTTGTTTGATAAAATATGTTATTGCAATTTAATTTCAAAAATGTATTTTTAAAGTATTCTATTTTAATATTCTTATCCTTATTTAACATACAAAAATCTTTCATGGCGATATAAAACTCTTTACTGTCTGTAATAATGTTTATGTGTCATCCTTGCTGAATAACAATGTTAATTTCCTAAAAAAGAAAAAGCTTACTAACCCCAAAAATTTCAATTGTAGTACAATGTCAATTTTTTTTTAAGAAACATTTTTTTTTTATGGTAAAATGTGTTTAATGCTAAATTCTGTCTTTGTGCGAGTTAACTTTCAAGAACAAGAACTTCAAAAAGATATTTTTGTTCCTACCTAGCTCTGTTTAATTTTCATATGACAAGGTCAGGGGGCTTTGAATACCTCACTCAATGCTATTCTATAGCCAATAAGTGGAAACAAATAGCTTGCTTTCTTAACCTTGTTTTGGTTTCTCTGGCAATTACAAAGGAATCTTTATATGTTGCTCTGTGACCTTTGACCGCAGTTGGTAAGAGAGACAGCTGCGGTAAACCTGATCTTATTTCCAGCCTCAGGGCATTTTTCTTTATCAACCTTCGACACGAACCAAACTTCACAATGCACATAGTTCACTCCATCACCTGAAACTTGATAAGAAATGAGGAGTCATGAAAACCTGCCTACAGGCAAGGAGTTATCCATCCATCTTACTGACAGATGTCAGTCCCTGAGTTCTTCGATCAACTGTCAGGATACAGCATCGAACAAAACTCAAGGAGACACTTTGCTCTTGTGTCCACACAAACAGATTAGGAGTAGGAAACAACGAGCAGATAAAAATAACAGAAAACTAGGACCAACCAAAAACTATAAATGATTTGGACAAACCAACATGATCGTGTCAATTCCAGAGATACCTGTCAAGCTGTGAAAGACTAAGGTGAGGCTTGCATTAGGGAATTAAGACCTAAGTTATGTTTCCTGGGTGCAGGTGGTCAGAAACAAGAAGGAATGACTGAAAGCAATAACACAAGTTTGAAAACAGAGCAGTTGACCCCTGGCTGCTTCTAGTTGCAATGGCATCAGCAGTGCCCATTTGTAAACAAAGATTTCTGGAGCTAAACAAGAAAGTAGGAATTCTTTCTGGAGCTTGGGGGTAAAACAACAGAGCAGCACTTTGACTGTTTTTGTTCCCCAGAGCCAACTGATACACTTTTCAATGTCCCCAAGGAACTAACTATAAGGTATTCTGTTCTATTCTATTCTATTCTATTCTATTCTATTCTGTGTTCTGTGTTAAGAACAAAAAAATAGATAGATTGTTGACTTATTAATAGAAACGCCAAGTAATCAAATAATATTCCAGTAGTCCACTTCAGCCTTTGTTATGTGTAAAGATGAGAAAAATCTATGATGCAAACAATATTAAATACAAGCCTATGTTGAGTTTGCAAGAAAATTGATTAACATTGTTAAACAACAATCCATACAAATCCCATTTACAGTGGATCAAAAATGCAAAGCATTCCAGAAATACCACACTTTTCAATTAAAGCAGGTGTAGAAAACAAAAACTGCACTCCTAGGTTAAAGTCCAACATTTTGAAATGCTTCACAGAAAGTTCACCGTAATTTTAACACAGGTAATGTAGTTATTTTAATTAATTTAGTTCCACCTCTGTGTATTCAAAGGTTTTTGCCTTTATTGAGATGAGATAGCAAAGAGTGACAGAAATCAGAGTGGTAGAGAGAGGGGAACAAGTTGGGGTGCCCTGCATAATTCTTATATTACAGTTGTTAAGGCCACTTAATATAAGGTGGCAAAATTCAACAACTGCATTGGAAATATATTATTAGTTCAATTGAAAATAGTGCATGTGTGCTGTGAATGACAGTGCCAACTGCTGTAGGTGGGCCAGCGGCAAACAGCTGTTGTACAAGCTTGCTGGACTGTCCACATGGTGGGTTTCCAGTGTCCTAGAACATGCTGAAATACACTTTCACTGCTGACCACAATAAAGCCATAATACAAACACACTCACACACGGCCAGAAGGTGCATACCCAAACACACACATACCCCCAAACACCTGACCTGGAAAACATAGGACAGCTAACCCAAGGTGACCCAAGGAAACGCTGGGGTAGGCCCAATTAATTGGACTTTTTGCTCAGGCCCCGTCTCCCCCAATTGTACAAATCCGCTGGACACATGATTAATGTGTACACTGGTGAAGGGAAAATATTTTTAACCCCATTAAAGTCAACCAAGGGTAAAGCGGGTGTATGCTTATGCTGGCACTATTTCAAACTACCCTATTAGCTGGTCTGTGAGTGTGCAAGGGTGAATGTATGTGTGTGCTTTAATTTGTGTGTGTATCTGAATGGGTATGACTGTGTGTGTTAGTGTGGGGTGGAGGGATATAGGGTATCTTGGATAAACAGTCTGTGTAAGGACATTATTTTTTAAATCCTGCTTACTGGAGGCTTAAAGGTAACACTGAACGGCATTAAAGTGAAGTGGCATTACTTCTATTGTGCAAACGGTTCAAAAGTTCACATTCAGGTCTTGCTCACTGAACCCTGGTGGTCAATGAAAATAGTGCCGTCTAGATTAGTCCAATGACCTTCTTTTTGCCGAATGTTCATGCCTAGGTGCTGGGCTTTGAACACTAAGAGCAGCAGGATTACTCTGCTGAAGTTTATGCAATGCTGTGCGCTGACCTAGCTACTGAAGTCAGAGAGAGCAGTGACACATTCAGCACACAAACGTGAAACATTAATATTCTTTAAACACTCATTCTACGTACAAAATGTACAAGTGATCTAGATTCGAGATGAATCAGTTACTGATTTTGCTTGTGTTTAAAACGGCCCAACCAGACTGCAGAGTTATATTTGAAAACAAATTTAGGTCGAGGGCTCATGTCTTCAGGGACCCTGAATCTGAAAAGCCAATATGCCATGTGAAACAGATGTCGGATCAAAATTCTGGATCCACAAACAATGGAGTGAAGCAAAGACATGGTGGCAGTTGCTCAGGGACTTGCCTACTACAATGGCATTTTATTTAACAAATGATCAAATAAATGTTTCAGATCAAGAGTCAATGTCACGCCCCCCCAGGCATTCCATGTCTGTCGTGATCTGTGTTTTTGTTTTTATTCAGTCTCCCTCGTGTGCTCCTGTCATTCTGTAACCCCGCCCAGGTCCTTTGTGTGTAATTGTCTCCCCAGGTGTTGTTGATTCTGTTCATCAGTGTGGTGTATTTAAGTCGCGTCCTTTCAGTGTTTGTCATGTCCTGTTAAAGTTGCTTGTCGTCCGCGAGAGCTTTGCACAGCTCTCTGCATGTTCCCTTTTGTTTTCTTTGTTTCATTAAAAGACCAAGTTTAATGTTATTTCCGTCTCCGAGTTCTGCCTGCCTGCCGTGCCTTTCCGAGTTCCCAGGGAAGCGAGAGCGCGAGCTCTCACAGCGCGCCGTCAATCGTGACAAAAACCATAAAGGCTTTTTTTCTGTCGAGGGCTATTATTGTAATTTATAAACAATAATTTACAATTAATTTATTTACTTTTATATTTTATGAAGTTCTATTTTGACCCCTTATGTGTGCTAAAAGTGTTTTTGAATTTTTTTTTTTAGGGAGGGGGCACAATAATACAATTCTGCTTAGGCCAGCTAGCGGCCCTGGGTGTGTTTGTAAAGCATTTCTTAGTAATCTTCAGCGCAGACACAAACTTCATGAATGAACAGAGTTGTATTTACAGTATGATCTGTCTGACTAACATATTGATTGGCTTCACAACAACTCCGTGACTGTTCTTGAACGGCCCAGCCCGAGTCCTGACTTTTAAACCCAATTAACCATCTCTGGAGAGACCTAAAAATGGCTGTCCACCAACATTTACCATCCAACCAGACAGAACTGGAGAGGATCTGCAAGGAGGAATGGCAGAGGATCCCCAAATCCAGATGTGATGGCTCATGGCTGTATTCGATCAAAAGAGTGCTTCTACTAAATACTGAGCAAAGCATCTGAATACTTAGAACCATGTGATATTTCAGTTTTTCTTTGTTTAATAAATACGCAAAAATTTCAACAATTCTGTGTTTTTCTGTCAATATGGGCTGCTGTGTGTATAATGGGGAAAACATGAACTTAAATGATTTTAGCAAATGGCTGCAATTTAACAAAGAGTAAAAAAATTTAAGGGGGTCTGAATACGTTCTGTACCCACTGTATATATATAATTTTTATTTTTTTTTAAACCTTGAACTAGAGAGAAGAAATATAATTAATGTCATGGTCAGGCCACAAGGGGCCAGAATATACAAAGCATGAAGTGAAACATTCTGTATTTCCCTTCTTTGACAGGCTATCAAGTGCATTAAAATACATTTACACCTGATAATGGCTAATTTAACATGGTTCTAGTGAGTCTAACATCAAAACGTCTGTCCAGGAAACCAAATATTAAATATTTACCCATGCTATTAAACAGTAACCCGTTTCATGACCATAAAACTAGCAAATCCTCAGTAAATGGACTTTTTCCGGTGATACAAGACAGAGAATTGTCGATAGGATACTTTCAAGGGTTATTATATTGCTCTCCGTCACCGTGAGCTGTTCATTTTAATGATGTCTCTGATAGCAGCAGCTCCTGCCCTTATGAACAAAGGCCTGATAGCCATATTTTACCCTGTGATTGATTTTAATGAGCAAAGTCTGTGTGCAGCTGGGGTTAAATGATAATTGGTTATCATTATCGCTTATCTGCATGCCAGCTACATGCATCACGTTTGTCCCACGGAGACAAATACTGTCATTTTTCTATGCATGCAAAGCACTTTTTATGCTGAATAAAGAGCCTATCAGCCTCCCATCTGCATCTTGATATATTTCTAATGTGTCACAATTATATTAAAACATTAAAGCTAAAACATTACAGGCTCCCATGCGGACAGAAAAATATCTTCATGACTAATAGTTTAGTGCATGTTGTTTTATCTGCTGTATTCAGGAAAGTGTAAAACTGTTCCACAGGAAGACAGTCCCGTGTGAAGAGCTACTGGGAGAGTTCAATGAAAAAAAAGAGATCCATCCTGGAACAATATTGCCTTTGTTTGGAAAAGGCCCTTAAAGGGTGCTGAAAACAATCCGTCTGACCTTTAAGCGTACAGTGATTACATTTGGGAGTAAAATTTAGCAGTATAAAACAGTGCAGCAGAATCAGAAATGTAACATGATTTGAGCAAAGAAAATGAGTATGAACGTTTGAATTGGTCAAACAGCAATTCTTTTGGATGACAAATAATGTTATTTCTTAACCAAATATGATTACAGTATTTTATACTCAGTCTGGATAAATAATTAGCTTATTATCTGAGGGGGTCACAACTGCAGGGTCAATACATAATTTGTCTGGTTACAATGATCTGTTACCCCACCTGGACTGAAAAAAAGGTGTTGGATTTAATTCCAAACAATTTTCATTCAGAAACTTCCAAAAATTATAAAGAAAGAGCTAGTAACACATTAAAGTGATTTTAAAAATAGAAATACAAATATATCAGGCCTTCAAAAACCTGAAAAACGTTTCTAAAACAGGTCCTAAAGATATCACAAAATAAATCATGGTTAAAGGTGCAGTAGGAGATGTGGGAAAATGCTAACTTCAGAATGATTAAAACGCACGTCCTTCCCTACTGCAAAATGCCATCCAAAGCCACGCCTCCAGAAGTCATGAACGCACAATATGTAAACATTATGAGTCATTCACCGGTGAGAAATCTGTTTAGTATAATGCTACAATTCCAAACATTTAAAAAAACGGAATTGCACAGTTTCGGTTGTGAAGCAAAACTTGTCAGTGTGTAATAATATTTCTTGCATGCAAGGATTTCCACGATAACAGTGTGCATGCTCCACTGACGTCTCTATGGAGACAAGCACTTTTCACATTTTAAGTCAGCAATATAATAATTTTTAGCATGGTGGGTAAAAACATTTAGCCCAATCATTTACTGTAGGTCAAAATAACCCAGCATGTGTTCTGTCCAATATTTACCCAGCACTGGATTGTCAAATAACCCTGGGTTGTTTTTAACTCTGCACTTTTTAGAGTGAAGGTGTTCAAGTTAATCAGAGTCCAGTTTTGTTCAGTACTGAGTTCTACATGCTCATGAATCATCTGATTACACTGTGGCAGAACACACAAAACACATCTAAGATGAGAAAGTGCTTTCCAATTAACTGTAAAAACAGATTTGACAAAAAATCTGAGGCATATATACAGACTGCTAAAGACTACAAAAAAGATATCCTAGATATTATCATCAAGTCAACAATGATAATGATATAAATTATCCTGGATCTAGACCAACCTATTTTGTATTTACCGATTTGCATATTCATAAATTAGAGACATTTAAGCTATTTTAATACATGACGAAATGGGAAACAATTTTAACAAAATACTGCGTGTCACTTTGATTTTCAAAGATGAGTTTTAAGGGATACAATTATTGACTTTAAGGGATGAAATGGGCAGCTCTGGAGAAGAGTGCATGTTCTTGTAGCATCATTAGTCAATCAGTGCTGTTGTAATGTAAGTTTTTTCATTTACAGCTCAGCTGACTGGCTAAAAGAGGGTTTGAATCACTTAAGTGGTCCTCTGCCAGTTGAACAACTGCTATTGTGATGAACAGGAATACTAACAGACAGCTCTATCTAGAAGTTATAGACCTCCCTAAAATTTGGTCAAGCCATGTTCTGATATGGTTCATGGGAATGTCTTCTTATAAAAAGGAGGGAAAACGTTTCCCATATCTTTAGCTGTTGACGTCAAAAGCCTCCAATCAGTATTTTGGAGCAAATTTATCTGTGACTCGATAATACGGACACAATATTAAACCAAGTGTTTGTTCCTCGGGTCAGGATGGTAGAACACACTTCAGCTGCTGTGTACATGTCAAATTGTTTTCCTATTTAGTCCGTCTATGGCTATGTTAGTAGATTTGCCTATACAATGGATAAAAAAAACAGCTTTGTGTATATGTTGATTGATGTAAATGAGAAACAGTGTTGCACATTCAAGACATTTCATTGCAATCCCCCCTCCTGGCCTAACACACATTTGGTGGATACTCTGAAATCCCATTTCTCGTAATGTCAGTGAGAACCCTGCTGTTTTACGATTTCAACCTACTAGAAAACACGGATGTATCCAACAATCACTCTGAGATGACTTCATTTAGCAGGAATATGTACAGCGTGAATCGGTGCCTGCCGCAGGGTTTCCAGAAACACTCAAGAGAGCTGCATGGGAGTTTGGAGAAGCTGTGACAGCAGTTCGCTTACTAAAAAAGCTCGTTCACCTAAAATCAAACTACTGTAATGCATGCTAAACAAACCTCAGCTTAAGGCTGTAATACACTACATGACTTTTAAAATCTAAACTAGGCATCATACACTTACGGACTTTGTAAATAGTGACAGAAAAACTGGGCATCATACACTACACAACCGAGGATTATACACTACCAGACTTTAAAGGGATGGTTCACAACCAAAATGAAAATCCTGTCATTAATTACTCGCCCTCATGTTGTTCCAAACCCGCAAGACCTTCTGAACACAAATTAAGATATTTTTGATGATATCAGAGAGCCATCTGACCCTCCATTGACAGCAATGCAACTGAAATGATCCCAGATCCAGAAACATAATAAAAGCATTAGTAAAACAGTACATGTGGGTTAACTTTTTTATACTTTATACTTTTTTGCACAAAGAAAAAAAATAATAATATAATTTACTTATTTTAGAGAGTATCGCACACATGCTTTGAGTAATTAGGTGAGTAATTAATGATGAACTAACCCTTTAAAGTTGTTCAGATCACAACAAACTCAAACAGAAACGTGCACCTTGTTGCTAGGAGATGCATGACAAATGAAAACAAATGTGTTCTAAAATCGGCTGAAAATATCAAACATGTTATATAACCTCCAACTGGATGGAATTAAAGTCTGAAGCTGTAATTAATTATACACTTCCCCGATTTTCTGTAGAAACTGTCAGCTGTCAACTAGCGTCAGCTTGTTCAGGCTGTAAAATCGGGTTAAAATTGGGCCCAAAATCGAGTGTTCCAGGCTTTACTTCCATTCACATGGATACACAAATTCTTGATTGTGAGTAATTATTTACATAACCATTACAGAAAAAAATCTTGTTCTGTTTATATCTGCATTGTCTCCCAGGAAATAACAAGATTAAATGGAGAACAATCATATTTGATATAGCATCCTAGTCCTTAAACTTCATCTTACATGTATTTTTAGAAATTATCTCTAAACAATGAAAGATCTTTCAGAGAATCTACAGGTATTTTAATTCACTGTAAGTCAAACAATTGTCTCATTTGTGGCTAGTTTTATGTCCCTATAATAAATTTGAGGAAGTAGACACTTAACTGAGTTCAACAAGTCTCTCGAGTCATGAAAAAGCAAACTGTCGATTAAATCATCTGTGCTGTGCCAATTAAAGAGCGTCAAGGGAGACCTTTGAAGAACAAAACTGAACACAAACACAAGAAATCAGCCAGACATGTTCTCCATGTTGGAGCAGGTTTTTGTGCATCAAGCCGATCAGATGAACCCAGAGTGGGTTTTTCCCCAGCTCAGCGTTGTGCTAGTCAAAGCGAGCTCTTCCCCTATCTCTGCAGATTGGATGTTTTGAGCAATCACAGCTCTGACACACTTCACAGAGTTCCATTACAGCTGCAGAATTGAATTACCAGCTGACATTACTGTGAGCTGGAGACTGAGCGCTGGATGTTTCTGTGACAGAAAGTTCATCCATTTCTCATGCTCAGGTATCTCCCAGTCAGCCAGACAATCAACAGATTGCAAGGAAATACATTTCTCTTTATCCACAGACGCAGGTACAAACTCTTTTCTTTGCTCTGTTAGCGTAGCTCATTAGAATAAGCGTGAGCGCTCCCTAACCGTAGTGCACAGGATGCAGGAAACAGGATGTGATATCACACGATGTGACTCTAAAAAGGATTGCTCAAGTTTACCTGGTTCGGAAACACTGACTCCTCAGCGCAGGGTCATCAAACTTGATCCTGTTCTGCCAAGTGTAGCTCTAACTTGCCTCAACACACCTGCCAGAAAGTTTGAAGAATACCTTGTAAGACCTTGATTGGCTGCTTCAGTCGTGTTTGATTAGGCTTGGAGCTAAACTCTGCAGGAGACCGGCCCTCCAGGACTGAACTTGGTATGTTGAATTTCTGTCACTGTTATAAGCTCTTTGTATGTTTAAAATATCACCATGTACGCAACTAACAAGAGTATTTAGTCCAGGAAACTGCATTGTTTTTGATGTTCAGTAAGTTCACTAAATACACACCATAAAAACTGTTCATATTAGGTGGTGTCAGAATCCTCATGCCTTTTGTTTTGACCTTTAGGTTTAGTGTTAGAAATGACACTACTAAACACACCAGGATTAAATGTATAATTTTCTTTCTGGCACCCAACCCATTAGACTTTTGTTCATTTTCAAAAAACAATTTAAGATGAAAAAATTTGCCATAATTTTTGTCCATTCAAAAAGTACAAAACTTCATCGTTGCATGGACTTTCAACAGATCAACAAACAAAAAATGTTTTCTGAAAATGAAAAAAATAACAGCCCTAACCCTGTTGAATGAAACAAGATATTTAACATGAAAAACAACAGACACTATTTTACTCATTAAATGAGTTTATTTTCCATTAAATTATTATTAATTTAAAATCCATTTAATTATTTTCTTTTGACTACTATTCATTTGACGTAATATTTTTTTTAATCAATTTAATTAATTAATTAAATAATTTGTCGTACATGTTACAACAGTTTTATTTTTGTTTTGTCTTTTTAATAATAATTTTATTCTGATTAGTTTTTGCACATGATATAATCATGTTGGTACCATGTAAATGTACTACTGTAAGTACTGTAATGTTTCACTATTGTGACATTTTGTGAAAATATAAAACGTTTCATACCAAAATGTGAACTGAAGAATTGTAAAACCAGGATGGTGTATCAATAAAGTATAAAGAGTCAATTTAAGTTTGCCAAGTTGTTGAGTTGACAATTTCCATGGTGGGATGGGTGGGAGCGTTGGCTGTGTTTGTACTTTTGATGAAGTTTTTTTCCTGTTTCTATTGTGTCTGTTAGTTTCCCTTTGTGTTAGCCCTGTTTCTGTAAAGGCCAAAACACACTGTATGATTTTCCACTGTCCCAGGCGAAAGAAACTATCCTGGCTCGTAATCAGAGGTACTGTATCATAAAGTGAGAAAAGTTTAAAGATGGCTGTTCTCATGGACTTACAACCAAAGATTGCCTACTATTATTTTCTGACACCGTCAGAAATACAGCATGATCATCACACAGTGTGTTTGATCCATGTTAACTGATCGGCCAATAAACTGCAATATGAAATCAACACGATATGATACTAAAACATAAAACTGCTTCCGTTGAGCTCCTATCCCTTCCACTTTTTTTCAGCTCAACATGCTCTTTTTGTTTACCACTAGCACATGCTGATGAGTCAATAGGTGTCATCTTCATACAGTCTACATACATGTCATAGTTTATTAGATCCAATGTAGGGGTCGTTCCAAAAAATCTGTGCTATTACAACTTGAAAAATTGACTTATGAAATAAGTTTAATCAATATTTTTTAAATGTGCATGAAATGAAGACACCTTAAAATGACAAGAAATTGTATTGTGCTATCTCAGGCTATGTAATTTATTATTCTATGACTAGTTTTCTACTTGGTGTTCTTGTCAACCCTGCTACTGACGCAATCATTGCTAGGTTCTATAGTTTAATTCAAACTCATATGCCACTGAATGATAAAGAGATTAGCTCAATAATATACAGTACCAAGGTGTCACAGTTGAGTAAGGCAAAGCACTGAGAGAGAGTCGCTGGAGAAAGTTTAACAATATTTAATATAAACAAAGATGAAATACACAAAGTTACTCACACTATACACGACGAGAACGGACAAACACTGGAAGACAGGAAGCAACGGGGAGAAAACAAAGAGCACATGGGGAGAAAAGACATCAAAACATACACACGTTACACAAGGGTGACCATTAATTTTTTTATTTTTTATTTTACTCAAGCAATCTTTAAAAACCTAGTCAACCCTAAACAAGTCCACCCCTGTCACCCACATATTGTACACTTTTTTACTTTTTTTAAATATTGATTATATTAAATGTAACAAATAGTTGTTCAAATTTGCATTTTAAAAATGGTAACAGATTTGACAATGCACGATATTGTAGGATTGCTCGTTACCCTCATGTGTTCCCTCAACAACCAACCTAAAAGCTTGTTTGCTCCCGTGTCAGTCAATGTTTAGGGTTTAGATTATTTCGCTCTCTGTTCTCTTATTCTGTTATTGTCACACTGTTCTGTTATAATCCATGATGCTATTATTACAGTTTTCACTGATGGTTTAAACATGATGTAAGAGTATGAGAACATTGTCAGTTGCGTAAGTTGGCAACTCTGCCAAATTGTACGGTAATACCATCAAAACAGTTGTACTGTTATAGTGTTATAGAGCTATAGTGTAGAGTTATAGTTTTGGGGGAGCTTTGCCATTTGTAAAAAACAAAAAGGGAAATAGAGAAAAAAAGAGGAATGGAACTATAACATGACCAAGTGCCCTCCAATGTTTATAAATTAAACTAAATTAAATGGTTCTAGATCATATCCGATTCTTTTTTTATATGCATGCAATAAAGTAACTTGCAATTACCACTGAACAGCAGCAATAATGGTTTTATATTTGACTGAATAATCAAGGTCATTGTCACACAATCACACTCACCTGATCCGGGAACAGCGCTCACGAAAGACACACAAGCCACGATCACTCAGCCCCAGTCTCACTCACCTGTTCCAGAATCAGCCACAACTGCAGACACGCAAACACCTGTGATCCGCTCGTTATCTCCCGATTACTGACACCTGTGGAGAATCAGCAACACCAGTTAAAAGATCGCTCAGCACAACGCATGTTGGCTGAGCTCAAGGTGAGACGCTTACTCCTACCTGCCTCTGTCTGTCGTTTGCTGGAACTGGTCCTTCAAAGAACTTTCCTGTTGTGGCTTGATGAACTTGCTCCTACAAAGACTGAGTATTACTCTTACCCTCTACTTACCTGTTTGATCTATGAGCTCCTCGGATGTTCTCCTGTTGTACTCACCTGAGATAATCACCTGCTGGGACCTGCTTGACTGTTACAGACTATGTTATGCTCATATCACATCTGATGATTCTGAAATCGTTATTCTTTGTTGAACACTGTAAATAAAACTCACTTAATTGGAATCCTCTCTTGTCTGTGGTCTCTGAGCGTGGCACCTACATGTATGCAATAATGCCTTTTTTTTTTTTTTTTACTCAATATATCTTTTAATTATCCCGTCGGCATATAGATGCTAAGGGTTTCCACAGAGGACCCTTCACATCGAGAAGTGACCTTACATCGAAATGGGTACCTTAAACATTAAAAAGCGACGCAAAAGGGTCTTGATCAAGCATCAAAATGAGACTGTGTTGTCATTAGTAGTAATCAAGCACATATTAATGCCTTATTCTACATGTAATCACAATACCTAAACTTAACAACTGCCCTAAACAATTAATAAGCAGTGAATTGGCAATGTATTAAAGCAGGAGTCATAGTTGGTAGTGAATAAGAATAATTTCCTATTTTAAAGCGTTAATGTTAATAAATAAAACTTAATTTAAGCAACTACATGCCAACTAGATGCCATTAATTAAAATATCAATGTCTGCTTAATATCTTTGTGTTAGCAGATATTGGTTTCCAATAATAGATATTCAAAAAATAAATAAATAATACTACTAATAATGAAAAATAAATAAAAATAAAAAGGTCACACTTTATATAATATATCAAGAGGTCTTAACTACTATGTACTTACATTTAAATCAATAATTGTAAAATGCACTTATTGTTTACATTGTTTACTTTTACATTGGAGCTATATTTTTAAAAATACATATACGTAGTTACATCTGTAATTAAGTTCTGCTATTACGTTTATAATTACGCTGTTTACAACTTAACCCATAAACCTACCCATACTACCAAACCTGTGTCTAACCTTATCCGTATGACCTCAATAGAAGCAAAATTATTTTGTAATACATATTGACCACAATAAGCACATTGCACTTTAAGAAAAAATAAATAAATGTTTGGTAACAGTTTATTTCGATAGTCTACTTTCGATATTCTACTAACAGTATGTAACTTTGTAACTCCATGTCAACTATTAGTTATTAGATTATTAGTAGACTGTCTGATTAATATCTTTTAATACTTTATAACACACTACATACTGACTATCAGAAACTTTGCAATCATGTGTTAATTTATTCTACTAAACCTAAACCTACCCTAACAGTCTACTCTGAGAGTTAGTAGATATTTACGTAGTTGTGAATTAATGAGAATTAGTTAGACACGTAGTTGACATGTAGTTACAAAGTAACGTATAGTTAGTAGAATGTCTAAATAGACTATCAAAATAAAGTGTAACCTTTTTTTTAAGTAAGTTTGTCATTTTGAAGCAACATTATATAAAATGTGACAGAACAAAACCAACAACAGTCTACTAATACACTAATGAGCGTTAGTTACTATGTAGCTGTAAATGAATGTGTTGGTATAGTTGCAAAGTTATGGTTAGTAGTATGTCTATCAAACGGACTATCAAAAATTAAGCGCAAGCAAATCAGTTTTTGTAGCGAATGGCCTTGACTAAGGTCAGCTTACAAACAAATCTGTGTGCCGCTTACCTCTCCTCGCAGGTCAGCGGTAACCTCAGCATCCCAGCAGGAGGAAACCTGAGGGTCTCATAATTAGCTTTCGTCCTCATTACTGAAGAGGCCGGTCTCCACTGTGCTCTGATCATATCAGTCATTACTTCATATCTGTAAGTGACATGGAAGGAATTTTGATGAGTTAGAAGATCACAGTTCATCATAATGATGTGTCTATTCATATATCTGAAGACATTATCACCAAGTCTCATAGAAGTGCAGATTCTGCACCCATATAGATGAACATCTCAGGCTTATTGGAAATACATGACAAAACCGGAAGAAGAAAAAAAAAAGTAGCCCTCACTACGATTCACAGCAGTGTCCAGCAGAAATTACATTAGTAATAGAATACTTAGTAATTAGATGTAACGTGTAAAACACAAGAAAGTTTGCTCATTTTCACACAAATTATGATTACTGAGGCATGCTATGTTATAAGTTCAAGACACGTTTTACTGTACTGCATGACTTGTAAACTAATGCATTGTGATGTTTGCGTTACATAATGAGCCCCATATGTATGGCTTTCTGACATTCAAACTTGCTCAGTAGCACACCTGGTACAGCACTGCACTTGCGATGTGGAGCACTTACAGTAGATACCAGTCCTATGACACATGAATCACAATAAAAGAGCCCCAGTCCCCGGATATTTAATTTCTGAAATGTTTTGGAGAAAGTTACACCCAATTTTGTTTTAAATTGTTGTAAAAATAAACATATCTCAAGTAACACAATATCATTCTGCAACCATTATTAATCCTTTAAACAAGTCAAAAGCTTTCATTCACTGGGGAATAAATATATGGAGCATAATTTGTAGCAATAATATGACATATTGGATTATATTTCCTGAACTTCTCTTAACCTAAATCTTATTTGGTAGTTTTATCTGTAATATCGAATGGGCTTAAAAACCATCACTTGCATTATATTATATGAACTAATGCCTGTAAACTTCAAGTGGCAGTAAACTGTTGACCCTGAAAACACAAGAATACACATTTATTACCATGGTACTGTAAATCTAAAGACATTTCACTGCTGTGAAGAGTTGAAATTCTCTCTCTCTATGGAAGAACGACCCGATCAGCCTGTGGAGGTGACTTATTGAACACAGCAGGAGCTGCAACTCAATATTAATCCATCCATCTTTACCCCAGCAAGCACAGGGGGAAGAAGAAACTGCATTTTTGTTACCTGCATCCTGGTTTGACTTCATGTTATATTCAATAATATTATTAAGAGTATTTTGTTCACTATGCTGAGAATTAAATTATTTATTTCCTCGAGAACACTCATATCGCAAAGCAGGGCAGTAGGTGAATATAAGGTGACCAGATTCTGAAATGAAAAATTAGGACATTATTATTTTAGTAGTCAGCCTACTGTATCATTCAAGTTATTTATTAATAATAATAGAAAAAGGTTGCACTTATATTTTGAGGAATTCTCAGTCATACAGCTTCAGTTATATTTTTTTTATCAGCTCAAACTTTTCGGGCTGGTTAGAGTTTCTTTGCATTCATGTCATTCTCAGTTAACTTTATCGAGGTCAAGTTTAATGGTTTTAATTGTGTTTTGTCCATTGAACCTTAATAAATAAAGTATGTGATGACATAATGCTTATTGCACAGCCAAGTGCAATATCCAGCACATTAGCTGTTGTTTCACTTTGTGGTTTGTTTTTAACAGAACAGAGAATGGAGATATTACAGAGGACAGATCCAGTCCACCAAAAATTGAGGACATCTAGATGCCGCCTCAAATGTTTTTTTTTTTTTTTATACCATAGGTAACACTTTAGTTTAGAGACCAGTTCTCACTATTATCTACTTGCTTAACTATTTACTTACTGTATTATCATGCCTATTACTAATACAATGTGTTAATTAGTACTTAAAGCACATACAGTATTAATGCCTTATTCTGCATGACCATATTTTGAATCTCTCGATCCCACTCCTACCTAAACTTAACAACTACCTTACTAACTCTTAACAAGCAGCAAATTAGTAGATACTTAAAAAAATGTGTTTAAATTGAACATTAGGATTGATAAATGTTTTTAATTGTTAGTTCATGTTAACTTATGTAGTTAACCGATGGTAACACATTTGAACTTATTGTAAAGTGTTCCTGAAATGTGTTATGAAGCTGCTACTGTGATTGTTAATACATGAAGTCGCACCGGTCAGTTGGGAAAACTTTCATTAAATCTGGATTTCTCAAAGAGATTTTTTTTTCCCCCAAGCCAGCAACTTCCTTTCGTACTCCATTTGATCGCACTCGGTACAGTAGGTTTTCTTTCTCCAACTTTGCAGTGGAACACTTCCAAATGTCTTGAAATGATATGCTCCTTAGTTGGTATATTTAGGGCTATACTAAAAGTGGCAGAATCAGCGAAGAGATGAGCATTCAACTCTAGCATCTATTTATAACAATCATCTCATCTTGTTCAGAATCATGCTGTGTGCGATACCAGCAGACCGCTTGCTCCTATTTAAGATCCCATCCCGGCGAGGATTCTTCCTAGCCCTAATTAGGCCTGAACTCAGAGCGTACATTGTGCATAAATACAAACAGAATGCTTAGTAGCCCGTGCACCACACTGCAATCTCTTGGTTGGACAATTGGAGTGGGTGCAGACGCTTAGACACGGATGGATGGGAATTTTTTTTTTTTTTTCGCTCCATCCCAGACGTGAGAATTGACAACAAACCCGAGGCTTCAGATGGACACAATGGCAGCATTGTACTGCAGTCAGCGCCTGCTTCAGCACTGGGGGTCTTGCCAATTAGGTCAGAACTGTGAGAAAGCTACCTCATTTTGATTAGCAAGCTTATTCACCCCTCCTGAAAAAAATTTGAAAGGGACTAAGGATGGGATGGCTCACAGCCGTGCAAAGTAGTTACGCAGCTCCACATTTGCTGATGAGATTGTCTAGCGTTCAAATGTCAACCTTCACTTAGCAAACTGATAGCATTGATTTCCCTGGTGCATCTGGGTGGTGTGAGTTCTTCCACCCCAGGTTCATTGGAAATACGGGTCCCTTTGTATAATGTGTCCTTATTTCCTGTGTACTTACATAGTAAGTATGCATATGTAGTAAGTGACCATAGATAAAGCATACATTGGTCTAATGTTTGTGTAACTACACACAACTACACAACCCTCAGAATGATATGTCTAAGTATGAATGTGTAACAGGACATTGGTAACAACTCTTCTTGGTAATACAAATATGTAACAGGACCAACGGCACTTTATATTAAGTAGACAATTCTTATGGATTTACGATGTAATTACTCTGATTTTACACAGCAGCAGCATACAGTTTTTGCGGTTGGTGTTCAGATTGTTACACTTTGTATTATAGTTATCATGTAAGTACACTGGTATTACAGTGCTGCACTAACTCCACCAACTCCAGATCCAACTCCTCCCACTTTGCATAACCCTAAACCCACCCATCTCCACCCCCTGAATCAAATTGTTCCAGTTACTCCCACACACACTGTTGATACAAAATCTTGTTATATAATTCCTGTTACATATTTGCAATTACACATACCATCTCTGAGGGTTGTTACATTTGTGTAAGTTACATGTGTTACAGAAATATCACAGCTGCTGATACTATGTACTTACACTGTGGTTAAATACTATGCACACTTCTATATAAGTACACAGGTATTAGGGACAAAATAAAGTGGGACCGGAATATGTGACTAGCTACAATTCTGCTAGACCTGATGTCACTTCTTAAGTAACACATTCTAAAAATGTGCTATACATCGGCCGAATTAGCCACCTCCCAAAACATGTACGAACTGCTGTGAGATTGGGTTAAAATTATATCATCTATTCTAAAACTAACTGATATTGTTAACAAAATCAAGCGTGAGACAACCGTGCTGAAACAACCGTGTCATTTCACTGTGTTTTTCACAGGACTCTTACAAGTGTGCAATGTCAGAAAAGCCTTACATATGTGATGCAAACTTCAAAATGTGTTTTTGTGTACAAATTAGTAGCCCGTGCACTACACTGCAATCTCTTGGTTGGACAATTGGAGTGGGTGCAGACGCTTAGACATGGATGGATGGGATTTTTTTATTTATTTTTTTGCTCCATCCCAGACGTGAGAATTGGCAAACTTCAAAATGTGTTTTTGTGTACAAATCAAGCACAAAGGTAAACGTGGTTTAAAGTAATTGCATAGAATATTAGAGCATTGAGTATTTTGTATTTACTGCCACTAAGGTTCATTTCAGCTTTAAACCTCAGTGAGATTTTTGTGAGTATTTACTTTTCTAATTTTGCAGCAATGTCATCAAAGTCACGTATTTTCAATGAATCAGTGTTGTGTTTTTTTTTTTTTTTTTGATTTGGTCGTATATATCTCTCACCTTAAAACTCAAAAGCAATGGCTGCAGTGCATGCCATGATGACTATTACTGTATGTTATTTGTTTCATATTTTTCATACAGGTTCACAATCCAACCAACTAGTGTTTATCTGAATGATTTAGTTATTGACTTCAAATCCTAAATACTCCCAACACACACACAAACACTACCAACTCCTACATTTGAATTAATCAGAGCCAAAAGAACAGGGTGGGGGATCAGTTCAAATAACTGGCAGCTGTTTGCAGAGAAAATTGGATTACTTTTTTTTTTTTTTTTTTAATGTGCGATCAGGGCGATTAGAACTGATTATCATAGTTCTGGAGAGGTTTTTTTTTTTTTTTTTTAGGAAATATCACTTCCTGTAATTTTTATTTGTAAAATATTAATTTCACTCTTTACATTGATAAATTGTCAATATTACTCCCACATTGTCATTTCCACACCCTGATTTTAAATTAAGATTTGACTGTACCTCTGATTATTATTACACACTGTCTGTTAACTCGGTCCCCGGCTTAAATTGAATTAAGGACCTTATTAGCCTCATTTTGTAAGTGTGTTTAAAGAATGAAAAGAGTTGAAAGTGATAGAAGCCCCAGAGATGTGTGACAGTCGTGTTCACTCACACATTCCATAGAGTATATCAATAAGTGCCATAATCACAATGATAGCAGCTGTTAACTTGAGTCATTAAGTTGCCAGTAGTTTAATGAAATGATTCATGCTTGTTGGTTCAGTGACTCTGCTCAGGAAAATGGATCTCATTAACATTCACTACACCACTTTTTATAGAGATGACCGCAGATGTAATGTGAAAACTGAAAAGTTCAAAGTATCACCAGAACTTTCCTTAAGGTGAATTTCTGATCTTTGCATAGACACTAATTCCAAAAACAAAACAAAACAAAACAAAAAAATAAATAAATAACTTTTTTTGAAAACAGAGAGCAAGACAATCACATACGTGTTTTTTTTATTTTTTTACTTTTTTCTTTTTTTTTTGTTGTTCCTTCTCTTTCTGTTTCATTTTGCACTTGAATCAATGATTAGCTTGGGGACATGTCTCTTATAGCTCATTGCTTTGGACCTAAGTGTGTCTCGCTGTTCTGCTAAATATAAAACTTCATCTATTAAATGTAGAGATATACAGCTTCCTGAACACATGAGAAATAATACTGCTCTCGATGGTTTGCTCCAAAGTAATATGTAATATTTATTCTAAGTTAAAAGAAAACACACACACACACACACACACTGGTTCACAAAACAAAGTCAGAAGGTCAAGTAAAACTTTAGCTTGCTATAAAAACAACACTAGATAATAGTTGTTGTGCTCCTTGATTGTCAATAAATTTGAATATGAAAAGAAGCCATGCGTGTCATAACGTCTGCAAATCCGCATCAAGGAAAATATTTACTGATCGCTTCTGCAGAAAATGTTTAGTGTGTGAATCATTCAGATGAAATGATAAATTCAGAAATAATTCATGATGAAACGCAGTATCATATCTGCCATCTATAAAGTAGACACAGATCGATAGGACTGGGTTTGTAACCTCAGTTATTGACTGGACATTTCCTCAAGGTTATAAACCAAAACTTGCATTCATGAACCAACTAAGAGCTGTGGATCAAATAGTTTGTTACGTGACTGGTTTGATTTAGAGCTTGAATTTAAATTAGATCTGGAGTTGGATTTTTTAAAAAATGTTTAGTGTTTTATAACTTTTATAAACTTTTTTCTTCTACGCATTTAAATTATGTAAATGTAAAATAAACGTCATGTTTTTTTTGGTTTTTTTTGCAAAAATGGCTGAGTGGACATTATCCCACATAATACATGGTTGTTTACCAAATAAATGCTCATTATATACTGACTTGAGTTTAAATTACTTTATTATGTGAGTAGAAGGAGACTTTAGAGTGATAAAGGAGAACTGACAGAGATTGGTTGCCAGGGGCAACAGTCAAAGTAAAAATGTTTGACCACATAAAGATGCGATTCTCCAGTCAGAATCAGGTATTTTAGAGAGCTGTGTCATAAAGTACATAACTTCTCTCTTAGAATCTGAGTCTAGGGATCATTGCTCGTGGTAGAGATGGGTTATATGGCCTTTGTCAATAAAACATATGGGACCTAGCAATGCGGGACCTTAGTAGCCTGTGTTATTGCCTTTGAGCGCAAAGACCTCTCATGGTCAAGGGAGAGATTTGTACTTATGTATTCAGCTGTATTGATTTTTCTTACACTATAGCCGGTAATTGATATGCCCCATGGTGAGGCCACTCGGACTGTTCTCACTAGAGAAAAGAAAAACAGCAGTGTCTGAATCTACAGATCAAGCACTCTGTGATATTGAGCTTTAATCTCTGTGGGCAACCGCAGTGTATATGTGTGTGCATATGCTTCTGAGATGCATTGCAATAAGCTAAAAATATAATGTCCTATATGTGCCAGACAGAAGGTTTACCAGATTTTAGCTGCTTTGTGAAGAATAACCTCAACATTACACTAATAATTATTTTGTTCTGAAGCACATAACAATTTGTTGTTATATGTGACAAAATAGGAGATGCAAATGGCTTTAAATCTGAAGATCTGGATCCAAGGGCCCAGGAGGAGGTCAGGTCTTGATCAAAATGAAGTATTTCTTGAATCTTGTGTGACCACTGTATTTGTTGATAAACACATTTTTTTTTGGCTTCTCTTTTAGTGAAGGTGTGTTCTCTGCGCGTTTGCTATTGGGTGCATGTGAAGTCAGCTGGAACAATTGGCGGTTAAACTGTAGGATCGATATCCAAGGATGTGAACTGGAATGTAAGGTTTCTCTATACTGTAAAAGCATGAAAACCTGACTTGATGTACTGACTGTAAGTATAAATAATGTATCGCAGTGGTAGCTTTGAAGTCAGAAATGCTTGCTTTGATTTATATGAGTTCATTCACATTTGTTATAGTATTAGACATTCAGGTCTTCATTTTTTTTATGCTAATTATTTTATGTTATACTGCACTTATCCCACTGTGGTGATTGCATGAGGGACAAAGAAAAAGCAGAGTTTCAACTTATTTATGTTTGGTTTTCTGATTTAAAACTTGGAGCAGTTGAGAATTTTGCTGTGCTGAGAAAAAATAAATCAAGCAATGGAAAACGCTTACTTAACTTAATAATAAGTTTCCATTTTCAGGTAACAAGCCAATACGCAGAGGACATTTTGTTGACCTTTAAATAGCAAAATAGTAATATAAAATATTAATATATTTATAGCACAAAAAAGGTTTACTATGTAGCTTAGGACTTTCTTTCAAATCACTGAATAGAATGCTGGAAATATGTGAATAATGTTATTACCTTAAAATGCCAAATCCAAATTATCTTGTACCTTTCTCAAAGTCTGGGTTCATTTTAATGATTCTATCCCATACACACATGTTTGTTTAATATTTTGCACTTTATTTTGATTGGTCCACAACATACTGCATATGTAAGGAAGCGGACTGACAAGGTGGTAAGTAACGTACCAATGTTTATTTGCAGGATGAGTTAGACATCAATAAAGGTGAGTAACTGAAAATCAGACAATCGCTGCAGAATCACAATAAGAAAACTAAGGAGTCTTTTCATTGCAGGATGCAGATAACCAGGAGGAGAACAGATGAGATGACCACACACCACTGACCAGACAAAGACAAGGAGAGGATACTGAGGACCTGGAGACACACAGAGGATCAAGGAGCACACTAGAAGAGAGCAGGTAAGACAACATGTAAGTATCAGCAAGGCAATGGCAAACTTCAGTCCACTTTTGTGCATACAAGTTTGGACAGTGACTGGCCTGCATGGTGTGTGTGCTTTTATATGGTCATGCTGATAGTGAACAGGTGGTGGTGACAGATGAAACTGATTAGTACTCAGGTGACTGCGATCTTTGTGAGGATGTGAGGGTGGAGCCTGGTTTGGATGTAACAGCATACCGACTATCAGAAACTTTGAAAGTATATGTTAACTTATTCTACTAACCCTAAACCTAGCCCTACCCTAACAGTCTACTCTGATAGTTAGTAGACAGATTAACAAGAATTAGTTCACATGTAGGTACAAAATTACTTATAGTTATGAGAATGTCTAAAGTGGTCTATCAAAATAAAAGTGAACCTAAAATCCTATATTCATCTACCCAGACAAGATACTGCATGTATGCACAAATTCCATACAACCTTATGTGATACAGAAGTCAGCATTCAAAGTGGATCAAAACCTTTCATCAAATTTGTCTTAAGACAATAATAGGTATTGTTTTTGATTTTAGGACAACTTTGATGAAAGGTTTTGATCCACTTTGAATGTTGACTACTGTGTGTGTGTGTGTGTGTGTGTATATATATATATGTTTAAATGTGTGTGTGTGTGTGTATGTATATATATATATATATATATATATTGTGACGGGCGTCCCGAGGGATCATCAGCGTCGCCCTGGAAACGGAGACAAAACACCTGTCTCACCTCATCAAAGGCTGACCGGCCACGGCTGAAGCTCATTAGCTGCCGTCTACATAAGCGGCAGCCACCGTGACACTTGTGAGAAACCTCTCCAAGAGAAGCACGCCTATGCTAATCTTTCTCTCTCTCTCCCACACACAGAAAGCAGCGTCTGAGCTGGTCAGCCTTACCCCAGGAGCATTACCTTCACCACTGCAGGACCGCCGAGCACCCCGAGCACCGGACACCTCCACTGGGATCCTTTTGTTGTTTCACTGCACCCTGTAAATAAAAATCCACACTCCGGGGCTTCACCACACTCTGTTTGTCTTGTGATTCTTCCGCCTGCGACAATATATAAATAGGCTGAGGGATAACTATGATGAAAATGACCTCTCTCACACAATTGGTGGCTGACTAAATACTGTATATATATATATATATATATATATATATACATATGCCAGCACTGCTTAATGGGACAGAACTTTGTTAAGTTAAGGTGCATCAGCTGCAGTATTGGCTTTCCCTCATTTTTCCTACTTTATTTTGAAAGCGAGACAGAGTCATTTTGCTTGTTTTCCGTCTACTCTTTTCTGTCATCAGCACACTTTCACTCTTCTGCTGTCATCCCTGTTACGTCTTTCCCCCAGCAGCTCCACCTCTCCACATCTCTCCATGTCTCCTCAGTGCCAGGTTACAGAGCTTTATGCTGGTGTGAGGGTTCCAGCGCTGCCTGGGCTCTGGGGAGCCGCTGATCAGCTCTTTATCACAGTGAAACAGATTTTCGCCTCTCGTTCCAGGGCTCTCGCTGGGGGACTGAAGAAGACACAGAGACTGAAGAGAGGATCATTTTCCATCAGTCTGTCTCCCAGTCACAAGTTCTTCCTAAAAGGGTCTACACATTATCACCTGAACATGCTCACACACACACAAAAAATAAATAAATAAAATAGATTTTGTGAATATTAATACAATTTAAATTTAGTGACATCCTAACATATTAACTTACAAATTTAATAGAATATTGGTCAAGACAATTAATAGGAGTAATAGTTTTGAGTAAACTGAACACATTACAAATGCTTAAGTACAGCAACTAAGAAAAACCCTCAGTTTACTGCCAAAGACTTGCAAGATGGAATAAGAAAACACACACACACACACACACACACACACTCCAGTACAGCTGAGTATAAAGAAGAACACTGAAAAAGCATGGCTTTTTAATGTAAAGCCATCTTGCCAAATGACACTCTGACCAAAACGAGCATAAAAGACTGTATTGAATATGCTTATATAGAGTTTAACATGGATGTGGGCCAGTGTTGTTATGTGTTTTTCTGCTACAAAAAGTGCAAATCCAGATTTTTTTTTAAATATCAGACCATTTTTTGTAAGGATTGGGATTATTATTCTGTTGGAAAGTAATCATCAAGCTTCAGTCTGTGCTTCAAGGCATCACAAAGTACACATCCACATCTTCTAAAGCTTGCTTTGGGGATCAGTGATATAATGTTCTTAAGTAGGCTGTCCAGTCTCCATATAAAAACACATAAAACAGACTGCGTAGAATTTGAAGAAAACAGAGGCAACATGAAAACCAAATTATTAGTGATCTGAAAGCTTTTCTTAAGAATTCAGTAGAAGAGACAAACAGCTTTAAGCACTTACAGACAGCGTGCATTGGAGGTTATTAAAAATAATATATATAATATATTCTCTACTAAATGTGACTTTGGGTGTTGAATAATTTTGTACAGGAACATTTAAAGTCATTTTTTCCCCCTTCCATTTTTCCAGTAACTTTTCATCTCTGGAATCTTGGAATCACTCAGTTGTGTAATTATAATGTGTGTGTGTGATTTTTTATTTATTTATATATATATATATAAATTAAAAATATAATTATTTATTATTATGTTTATGTGATGTGTATAACTAATTAATCTAATGTATGATGTATTTGAATGAAAGACAATTTACACCCTAGAAAACATGAGAGAAACACATTAGCACACAGACTATAACAGGCACTGGTTCATGACTCACATATCAATTAATGTGGCACTAGTAAACAGCTGCTGCTAGTACTGACTGTAGTTCTTATGGCTATGATGCAAACACACCACCTTTCAAACCCAAAAGTACAATGTTAAAAGCTGCCATTTCATTCTTTTAGAGCATGATTGTGTTACATTTATGGTTTGGACTGCATGTGAATACAGGGTGATCCATCTGACTTCGCCTGAGACGTGAGTGAGCAGGAAGCTCCATCTGGAAGATGAGTGGTGTTCCTCTAGCTTTCAAACCCCTTTCATAATGATTCCATCAAACAGTGAAATTGTGCTTCCACACATACACGCTCACCGTGAAGCACTCAGTCATCAGAACAAATACAACCAGCCATCAATAAATGACTACAAATGTCTGTTTGAGGAAACTCTGCTCTACAGATGGTAAGAATTTGCACAGACTGTTTGATTTAAGCCAAGTTCCTTAATTACTGAGTAAGGATAAGGTCCTCATCCATATCTACCATATGCCCTGGCCAAATTGAATTTGGGTAACTTGACAACTCCAAAAACAGCTGTGAACGATGTTAGGTTCTACCGTAGGCCTTATTCCTCGAATGAGGTCAGATGATAATGATCACTAATAGGTTTGCTGCAGATCATACATCATACATCATGTACAGTATATATACAGTAAATACATTTAAAAAAAAATATATATATATATATATATATATATATATATTTTTTTTTTTTTTTTGATTCATTAAAAAATTAAACACATTTTTACAATAATTTGTACAGTTTAAACTAAATTGCCTGTGCTGAATGGCAACTCATCTGGGACTTATAAAGTAATAAAAATATTATTATTATTATTATTGTTGTTGTTGTTTTTAGTTTGTTTATTAATTTATTTAAACCACCACTATTATACAACCCCTTATCTCAATCTCAAATTATAAATTATTTTTCATAGCAAAAAAAGTATTAAATGTATGCTGTTTTTTTTTAAACTGACCTTTTCTTGCAGTTTTAAGTTAGACTGCATGCTTTTTATAGTAAGCATACATTAGCTTTATTTTTCACAGCCGCCTGGGAGGTTTTAGACTGGCGCTTATGAGTGCTGAACCCTATGAAGTCCACTGCTTGGGTCTTTTCACCTGCACATGATTTAACCAGGGACTAAATTTGGAAGGATGCTAATACCACTTCCCTCATAATTGCCTGTAACCTACAGGGTCTGTTATTTCTGAGATTTAACAAGAGCGATTTGACAGCGCTTCAAGAGGGAGGGTATTTGTCACCCAAACTGACAAAAACTTTAATTCTTTTTTTTTTTTTCTTTTATTTCTATCAATAATTCAACAATCCAAAAAAGCAGCTTTGATCTATTGCTGCTGTAACCACTTTGATTGCAGACTTAAAGTTCTGCAAAGCGCCTGCATTTTGTGCATGAAAGACAAAGTTTATTTGTATGTGAGTTTTTATGTGTTTGTCTGTTTCCAGAACACGCTATCTTGTCTACCCAGGGTCTCTAAGTGCTCCCACCATCTGGTCAAGGTCATAAGTCTCTCAGCATCACTTACCACTGGGCCGTTTTACTGGGACACTGATACTTTGGGGATACTGCATTAAACACATGATGCCATGCCAGCAGATGTGACATACTCTACCCCCTGCAATACACCCCACATTTGCAGCTTGTGTATGTGTACTTCTTTATTGTGTTTGTCTGTGTGTTTGGCTCCATGGGAATGCCGAGGGAATCCTTCAACAATATGCAGAAAACAAATTTAATCACATTCCTGCAGGTTTGGGTTCAGCCTGATTATGAAAAATAAAGCCCACCTCCCCTTTGTTTTTTTAATAGGCAAAAGCTTTTATGAAATATTATAAGCCAGTGGAAATTTAACAGACCTTTCATTACTTAGCGTGTTTTGGCCAGGGAGCTGTAAATCATCTGCCTCCTTTACAATAAACAAGCTCAGAGAAACCATTGTGCCAAAGCGTGCACGTACTTTGGGGTCTCTGAACATGTGGGGGGCATAGACTATAGCAGATAATAATGCAAAGAGGATAAAACAAATTGCTTGTATTTTCTTGGAGAAAATGGCTGTATCTGTGAAAATTGTGCCATACAAAATAAGTCGGTGTGTGTGTGTGAAACTGAAATAACTCCTGAATAATTCAAGTACTTGCAACCTGAATAGAACAACTATTTGTTAATGAGATATTTAATTGTGTCTTTTCTGTATGTAAATTACATTTCAAGAAAACACAGGGTACAGTTTTTACTCACTGTGAAAAAACAACAACAACAAAAAAAAAAAAAACAAGCCCATAACAAACTGGAATGCAAACGCATTATCTTCGAAAAAAGACACATTAGAACCTGTGCTGGTCTCCTTCCTTAGATAAAACCCCTTTTCACTTCAATGGATCGATTTATGAGCCAAGCACAAGCAATAAGCCCAAAGACGCATTGCTTGTAAGTGGACATGGCAACCCTTCAACTCCACGTTCTGTGAAGTAGACTCTCAAACATTAACAAAACCGGATGGCTCTGTCTCTGAACATAACAACCTTTAGTTTCAGTAATATTACTTTGGTTAAAAATAGTGGATACTAAATGTGAAAGATGCCAGAAAGTTGCTATGTGGTTATAGGTGATGTGGGTAACACTTTATAATAACGTCCAGTTGTAAGGCATTTATAAGTGATTAGTTAATGATGAACTAATCATTTACAA
>JAUCMU010000097.1:16070570-16083859 GCA_032275025.1 Enteromius treurensis | reverse complement strand
CAAGCGTGCAGAACAACCACCCAATAAAGCATTACAATAATCTAACCTCGAGGTCATAAACGCATGAACTAACATTTTCTGCATTTGAGGTTGAGAGCATAGGACGCAATTCACATATGTTCTTGATGTGTGTTTATGTCATCTTTAATGAGGATTTTGTAATATTGCCCTTTACATGCAACAAATGTAAAGTGTACCTAAAGTATACTTGCAATAATTCAAATATACAAAGAATGTCTTTAAGTGTTTTGCAAATAACATCATTTCGAGAGGATCGCTGAACGAGTTAATCACGCATGACTGGCAGCCCGTCATCTAATCATCCCCTCGTTAATTCACACCCAATAGAATCATTTCCCTTCCACAATAAATATCCCAGTTTTACTTTCTCCTGCATCTTGCTTTTGTTCTCCCCACCTCCGCCCCTTCTCCACCTTTTCCATTGATTCACGTCTTCCGGGCAAGCGGAGACCGAGCCGAACGCCTAACTCTTGCCCAACTTAGGGTTCAAACCACTAGGGTTCGGAGTTCGCCGTTCTCCCGGTTCGCTCCCCAGACAGCAGGCCAAATTTGATATTTTATTTACTATGAGGAAAGCGTGAACTCTTGAATTGGACTTCAGCACTACTTCCGCACAATTAAAGTGCATTAAGTACAGAATTAGTTGTTCCAATTTAGCAGACTTTAAGTATACTAAAAGAACAACTCTGTATTTTATTAAGTACATAAATATGAAAATTTATTTGTAGTATACTGAACATGAAATAAATGTAATTCAAATACATTTAAGTATATTTATTTTTCACTGGGGTTTAATTGTTCTATTGTCAATGATAAAAAAAATAAAATAAAATTACAACAAACACATAAATAAATAGCAAGTGTTATTGAAACAGGTCTTTCGCAGAATTCCTTTGTTTGTCCTGATTAAGACAAGGCCAACAGTGCAGGCCAACAGTGGTGGATGATTGGAGGATCCTTTCTATGGCAAAGAAAAACCCTTTCACAGCCAAAAAAAAAAAAAACAAACAAAAAAAAAAAACACTCTTCAGGAGGTAAGCATGTGTAACGATCTGTGTGAAGGATTACGAGACAATGGTTGAGAGTCAAACAATTTAAATTTATTTTCCACAAAGTGAGGAAGGGAATAAACTAAAGAGGTAGGTTGAACTTGAAAGCAAATGGCACTAGCGATCTCCGGTACACTTATCCGAGGGTCTTCGGTGGATTCCAGCTCTCTGTCTCCGGCGAGAGTGAAGCAGGCGTTCAGGTGGGTGTTACAGGTGAATATCCGCGTGCTCCATTAAAAGCAGTAAACGCCAAGCAGTTTTCAGGAACTGGATTTCTGGAATACATCGCACAGGTAAGTAATTCAGGTGAATCAAGGAAGTGTTCAGTATCTTACGATCCCATTCGGTTTACAGGCTTTAAAATGCTCGGTGCCGGTGAGTGTGGCTCAGCTTCTCTTAGTCTCTGGCGTGACTGGATTCTCTGTGGCATAAAGATTAGAGTCAGATAGAGAGGTGTGGGTAGCTTCCGACAGAGAAGCTACTGAGCCATTTGGTTTTTAAAGGGATAGTTCACCCAAAAATGAAAATTTGATGTTTATTTGCATACCCCCAGGGCATCCAAGATGTAAGTGACTTTGTTTCCTCAGCAGAACACAAACAAAGGAAAAAAAAAAAACATTCACAGACAAATCCAAACTACACCCTGCGGCTTAAGACATTGATGTCTTAAGACACGAAACAATCATTTTTTGTGAGAAACTGAACAGTATTTATATCAATTTTTTACCTCTGATAGACAACCATGTCCAAACCGTCTCGGGCTCGCGCTTTTAGCCTGTGTCTAAAGGTGTATGCATGGGTCAATTTTATATTTATATGCAAATTAGGTGTATATGCATCCATTACTATCAGAAAATGTATTGGAAAGTATGGATTTCACATTAGTGTGCATGTATATTTCATATATACATATATATATATTGAACATCCAATGTATATTTGAGTAATTTGTTGGTGTATATGCACACATTTTATGTATGTATTGATAAGCAAAGTTTGATTTAAATCTATGGAATGATTTTATACTCAAAATGATTAATAGACGCATGCACAATTATACATGCGCAATATAAATTCAATGCACACAAATACTTTTCAATTTGACTATGTGGACATTCAGGATTAAATGCTTGTACCCCGATTTGTACAAATGAAGACATGTTTGCAAATAAAACTGGTCTGTTCTATATTAATATATCATAAATTGCGAATGTAAAAGAAATCTGTGCATTTGTGAATTAGGTGACACAGGTTCATTTATTGATGTTTTGTTCGAGTCGATTCTGTTTGATTCATTTGAATTTTGATTCTCACTCACTCATCGACGAAACACACGCAAACGTTCACTGAAAGACAAGACAGGCAGCTACCACTAGGTGGCAGTCGCAGTCCAGAGCTGGTAATTATCAGCTTAGTCTAGATGGGTAGGAAAAAAATTAACAATTTACTATTCATTAATCAGTTAAGCATCAGGCTCATTTGTGTTTTGTATTATAATATATTATATATATTTTTTTCAGTTACTTTAATTACATGGTAAATATTACAGAGCCCCCGATCGGAGACGTATCTAATTTTGGATTCTTTATCACAGTGGAAATGCAGCCTAATTACACATAAATTAAAACATAAACATAAATTAAATTGATTAGGAATAGTATACAGTGAACTTTCTACATATTCCATGAAAGAAAATAGGCCTTGAAGGATCAGGAAGAAGACTACAGTGGTGCTGGCCAACATTATTATTAGATCAATACTTTTTTCAGCATCTAAAAAATCACCTTGTTTAGGTCAGTTATTTCTATCTTCTGCTGTAGTGTAGTAGTAGGAATCAGTTCACATTTCCAAACATTCATTTTGCCATTAATCATCCAGTTTGTCTGGGATAACATGAAGAAACAGAAAAAAAACTGAGACAGACTAAATTCAGAACAACGTCTCCAAGACGATTCAAGAAAGCTCTCTGCAAAGCTACAGTACTATTAAAAGTTTTAGGCAGCTAAAAATAATGTCATAAATGGATATTCTTTATCCATTAACTTATCAAATCAATATTTGGTGTGAGCATCCTTTTCGTTTAAAGCAGCCTTTGCCCTCTGTGAACTTGGGCAGAGTTTTTTGAGTTTTCCAAGTAGCTTTCTTAAAGTTAAGTGGTAGCTGCCTGTCTTGTCTTTCAGTGAACGTTTGAGTGTGTTTCGTCAATGCTAAAACCGCAGAAAATTAGTCTCAAAATCCAAATGAACCAAACAGGATCGACTCGAGTAAGAAATCAATAAATCCATGCACGGATTCCCTTTTGCACATGTAAATGATGACATTTTAATAGAAAATCAAACATTTATACTAATTTATATTTATAACATAAAAAATACTGGGCACACCTGAATTCATTAAAAAAAATATTATTAATAATAATAATAATAATGATAAACAATAATAACATTCTAAACACCCTTGTGTTGGTAAGGCTATGCAGTACTTTATTTTGGCTAAGGCCCTCTACTTCACTTCATACCTAAGAACAGGCTAAATTTTTATTATTATTATTATCTTAAGGCCCTCTACTTCACTTCATACCTAAGAACAGGCTAAATTTTTATTATTATTATTATCTTAGTATATTCTCAGCAACAAAATAATGAAATCTTTTAAACATCTAAAACAGATTGTATCTTTAGACTTTTTTAGTTTCACAAACACAGAAAGGTGGCATTTATTTTGATATTCTAACTTGTTTCTTGAAAAACAATCTAATAATTTGCTGCCGTACTGCTGTGAGATTTAGTCCATAAATAAGTGGATTTAAAATGGGTGGTACTAGAATGAATTCCAGGGCCATGAAGTTACGTAGACTTTGAGGCACGTTCTTTGAACCATAACGACTGTACAGTACATCAAACATAAATGCAGCTGTAACATTGATCAGGGAAAGCAGATGTGGTACACATGTTTGTATGAATTTGTGTCTGCCCTCTATTGATTTCCTGCACTTTCTGATTAAGTAAACGTATGAGAAAAATATCAATATTGCATGTCCAAAGTATGTAAGAATAACAATGTACCCAAACACATTATTTACTGTTGTAGAAAAACATGAAAGTTTTGCAACTGCCCAAATCTCACAGTATAACTTTTCAATACTAAAGCCACATAAGGTAAGTCTAGATAATAACACAATTAGAAAAGAAATGGAAAAACATGGAGTCAGCCAACAGAAAAGGATACATTTTATAATGTTCTGATTTGTCATTTTTGAATGATACTCCAGTGGTCTACATATTGCCACATACCTGTCATATGCCATCACTGTTAATGTTGAAAAGTCACACAGAATAGAAGAATAAATGACAAATATCTGCATCATACATCCAACATAAGAAATCACATGATCGTGGGCTAATAAATCATACATGAATTTAGGGTAAAATGCAGAGGTGCCAAAAAGTCCATTTATACACAGATTACATATAAACAGATACATTGGCTCATGAAGCTTTTTATGTAAAAGTATAGTAATAATTACAGTTACATTACAAAATATTATCAGAGGATAATACAGTGCAGTGAAAGATAACAAAACATATCTGTTCTCCATTGTTTCATTCAGACCAAAGAGTTTAAATACTGGGACACTAGACTCATTTGTCAACTGTGACTGCATCTTGAATGATGTACAGTTGTGGATTATTCTATTGGATAGTTATTGAAAACTAATTAGGTACAGAAATTTGTATTAACATGAACTGTCAAAAGAAATCTGTAAAAGAGAAACACCAACAAAGCAAACATCAAATCCTCTAATATACAAAAAGATTCTGTAATAGAACATTTGAAATCTTACCATGTTCTCTATTTTGTTTTTCCTGGAGTGCTTTGGAAAGGTATGATTTGGTTTGCTATTTATGGACACTCGTGTGTAATCACCTTGCTTACACACTGTAAACAATGTTAACAAGCTCTCTAAAGACTTAAAATAGCTGTCTGCCTGTGCCAATCTATTCCTACACTGTAAAATATTTCTGTTGAAATTACAGTTTTATTCGAAAGCTGTTTGCCAGTACTGTAGATTTAAATTTATGTTATTTTGTTAAGTTTGTTAATTAAACATTAACAAGTCCTTACAGGACAAATGAAATAAAATAACAGCCTCATGCAAAGCATTTCTGGGAACCAATATCAGAAGAAAACAGAAAAAGGTTGATGGGGATTTCTGTTTCGCATAATGCTTTTTATGAGGCTGTTTTTAATAGTTTTATTCTGTGAAGATAAAAGGCTTGTTTTTTGGGTTAGGGTTAGGGTTAACCCTAACTTGTTTATTGTTCATTTATTAAACAGTTGTCAATAAATTTGCTGAATATATATCTACAGTAAGTCACTGGCAAACCAGCTGCATAACTACTGATTTTTTTTTACAGTGCACAGGCAGAATCGCTGTTGCAATGAATGCTCGGAGTCTTGCGGATCCATTTGCGGGACTTTATTATGAAACCCAGCAGAGGAAACAATATACAACACGGGGAATCCAAAAGAGTAGTCAGATAGCAGGCAGAGGTCAATATGGCAGGCAGCAGAAATCAAACACGATATAAACAGTCCAAAGTCAAACACAGGGAATCCAATACCAGAGAGAATGCTCAGAAATACCACCATAAAGGAACGATAAGACTTCGCAAAGTTCTCCTAAAGATGGCGCCTTAAAAAGGCGAATAATCAGTGAAAAATGAACCGCAGCTGATGCGGAAGTAGCCGGGGTGCGTGGGTCAAAAGGGTCCGGGTAGGAACTAGAATGCGGGTGAAGGTTCCCGCTGCGGTCGTTCAGAGAGGGCCACAGAGGTGCTGTTTGTGACAATCTTCTCATTCAAAAATACTAAATGCAAAATTCACAAAATTCACAGATGACCAACTGTTTTCCATCACCATTCTGAAGTATGCATCCAAGGGACACTACCCCTTAAAACAATGCACAATGAGTTGTGAAATTTTAAATTCTTTAAGACCAAACCAGTTAACTTGGGGTTTTGCATTTTAGGAAACCAAGTGCATTTAATTCAAAGTAACTATCAAAGAGACTATCACTGCTCTGCCGTGTACATGTTTATTGCATCTCAAATAAGGAAATATGTAACATATATAATATTAATATACTGTGGCCTATTCTTGACCTAACCAGGGGCTTTACTCTTCAGTGGAATTGTAACCCCTAAATCTCCAACATACAGTAACAGAAACGTAACTTACTGTAAACATTAAACAGTACATCTCCTGCATTAATCTTATGGACAAACGTTTTGATGCAGTCTAAAGCTGGGAATAAGAAATCTGCTGAGTTCACATTTTTCTATAAGGTGCAATGAAGTTTCAGTCATATTTAAGTGAGATAAATTTGTTTAATTCAGTCAACACACTAAAGAAGTTTTTTTTATAAAATACAGTACAATCATTTTCTCCTACAAAAACCAAGAAAGCAAAAGCCAAATAAGGCCCATGAATGACCCGTAAGTGCTTAGAAAACAACTCATGTGCATGTTTCTTAAAAAGGAGATAACAGGGAAGGAGCAGAAATATCTTTTCCAAGTGCCTCACCCAACCAAAATTTCAGTGCTATTATTTTTAACATGGAGCAACTCATGTAAAAAGGGCCAATAACCCTTACGCTTTCTATGAGTGTCAGATTCTTGAGAGAGGGTTTTCAGATACTGTGTTTGGGCACGTTTGTGCGCATTTTCAGAAGTTATTCCCTTCACTACTTGTGGTTTTGCTCATCATCTTAATTGGATAGATGACACTGTTTTGTGCAACAGTGCTTGAAATGTTACTTTTGGCAGAGTCAAAGCTCTGATTTACATTCCTTGCACAATCAAAGTACAAGATGAGGTAATGAGAGAAGGCGAAAGCAAAACAGAATGAGGGAAGGAAATGACTGAACTTTCTGTATAGAGCTTTGTAATTGTCACCATAACACGTGTGGTAATTTGTTTGGTTTCCTTTGTAAGCGGAGAGGGCTGCTCACTCATGCTTTGGATTTGTGTCGGCTGCTGAAAGCAGAACATGCATAAATAAGGTGCCTCAGCAACTTCACTTATGAGCTAAACTAATGTCATTCCAGAGAGAGTAGGAAACAGTTCTCAAAGACCCTCAGCCATAACTGCACTCCCCGCAGACATATTTTTACACACTGGCTGATTCTCAGTTTCTGTACTTGCGTGCAGGGCATTTTGGCTATTGAAAAACAGCCCTTTAATGGTATTTTGAGTGTGCCAATGCAGAGATGTAGAAGGTGCTATGAGTGATGTTTGAATGCTGAGGGAATAAAACATCTTTTACTGTGCTAATGAGATTAATAGTGTGGAATATAAAACAAAATAGAAACAATTATTTTAAGTATTAGTTTCAAAGTAATATCAGATATCTGTGGGTGTTGGCATGTTTTTATTTGTAGTCCATCTACTTTCCCTTTTAGAAAAAGCTGCACATTCTAAAAGTGCAACAATGATCAAAAACCACACAAAAAACAGTTTTGCTAATGCATTTAAGTTTATTGCCATATTTCATGACAAATAATCAACATTTAATATAAGTGAAAAATGTAATAAAATTTAAACATAGAAAAAAAAAAAAAGAAGCTAAATCTTGTGTATGCAACTCTGTAAAATATGCTAGTTGTGTGTGTGCATGTTTATGTGGTTACTGAGGACACAAGTTTGCATAATGACATGGGTATGACATAGGTATTACAACATGAAGGTAATTTATGAGGACGTTTTCAGTGCCCCTGTAATTCAAAAGGCTTTAAAAGCATACTAGGGTATGTTTAGGTATAGGGTTAGTGTAGGGCAATAACACATAGAGTATAAAAACCATTACGCCTATGTAGAGTCCCCATAAATTACAAAAACCAACATGTGTGCGTGTGTGTGTGGGATATATATACTTATTTATTCATTTTATTTTTATTTTAGTTTTTCATATATTTACTATTTGTATGTTTTGGTGGTTTAGAGGGCAGTTTTACACAATAAGTCCTTCAAATGTTGTCAGGCTAAAAATATATGTTTTATAATCAATACACATAATCAAGGCCCATAAATGAGGACCTCTCAAAAACACACACTGAAAAAAACAGAAACTTGACATTCTTTACACTTGCTTTGGAATTTTGGTTCTTACAAACATACTAAAACCAGCACTCCGAACTTTTCTTTTTTTTGTTGTTGTTGTTTTTTTCTGGCTCCAATACACAGCCAGTTGTTGTGTATGCATGATTATTTCCAGTGAGTGTGTGGTCAGTCACATCACGCAATTAACCATGAGGATTAAAGAAGTACACACACACAAAGGGCTTTAAAAGCAGATTAGGAAGAACAGGGTTAAAGGTCAGCAAGTTCTAAAGGCCTGATGAACACAGTGGTCTATACAAGCACCTTAAAGGTGGGTATGCATGCTGATTTCATTGTTTCCCATTAATATTTACAACTATTTTCCATGCAATCTTTGAGTTAGTCATGTGAATTCATTATGTTGACCAGCCAAAACATTGCTACACCACTGACAATAAACAATGGACCAAGCAGGTTTCTGTTGGTCAGCACAGCAAATCCACGTGACCAACTCAAACCCATAGCAAAGTCCTTTAGAATGCCAGATTGCTTTCTGTTCACAGATGCATGTTTTCAAAGAAACATTTACAACAAAAGAAATATACTAATTTGGCCATAAGGATTTGAATAATAACATCACTATTTTTGCTCCAACAATAGGATGTTTGCCTCCCAAATGAAATGGCGCATAGAAAAGTGAAAAGAATGAAAGCTATCAGTGCTCCCACCATCTGCACCCAAACCCTGGCATGATGGGAGAAGAAGTCAGTCACCCGGCACGGGGCAACCCTTGAGGGCAGACTAGACATGTCCATCAAAAGAAGAACCCCCCTCCACGCCGTCCGACCCCTCCCGCAGATGCACCTGGAGCATCTCCCCAAATCCCCGCCAGCCCCCTCTATCCATCTCCCATGCAGCCCGAGAGCTAACCCAGATGTGAGCCTCGCGGGGCGGATCAGGGCCCGGGAACGTGTGCACTCTGTTGTGACTAGTACCAGATGTGCTCCATTGACCCAAAACACCCAGCCAGTAGACATGCCACATAGGCATCACACAGACCCACCACACAATCAGCGACACACCTGTTTCCATTCACACTCTGGCCTGGGAGCCCTGCACGGCCGTCAGCGCTCACCACATGTCTATTTTCTCTTTCTTCCTCCGTTTTTTGCCCCCTCCCACTCTCTTTATTTTTTCTATCTGTCAAACTCATCTCCAAAGTGTTTACTCTAGGGGCTAATAAGAAACCCGAACAGATTTATTCATTAGAACACGGCGGCTAATGATATGAAAAGAAATAATAATTGAGTTTTCCATCTAAACACTGAGAGTCAATTTCAGGACGTGGAAAGAAGATACGGGACAGAAGAGGCCTGTTTGATTTGAGGGCTTGTTTCATGTTACTGATTCTAAATTAGCGTAAGTAAATACACCTGCGTGACCCAAGAGCCCCGCAAAGGTCAAAGTCATTCAAACATTTAAAGAATGGTAATTAAATTACCCTTGGTGCTGAATAACTATAATTTGGTAGCATCGCAAAGTGTTTCCAGCCCCCCCCCACCCCCAACAAGTGGCTCCCTCAGCCTCCTGGTTTAATATTTTATCAGCTTAGACTTGTAGCTACAAACAAGTGCTCGTTCTCAGAACCGTAAGTAATCAAAGACAATGCACCTCAATTAAACGCGCTTCAAGTCGCAGTGCGGTTTACTTTGTGAAAGGGTAAAACAGGAGAAGGGGGGTGTGTGTGTTCAGATGCGTTTCAGGGCGATTATGCTCAAGCGTGAAACTGTACAAAACTAAAAAAGAGAATACAAGATGAAGAAGTGCTTCAGGCCAATCAAACCACTGAACTTGCTGCTATCATGAGTTATAGACTGAAATGAAGTTGTCTCTGAGTGGTATTAAAATATGGCTGGGGACTTGGGGGTCCTATTTCAGTGGCTTGCGGTCAAGCTCTGGGCCCAGGTGGGCCTACTTATGAGCCCTCTACTGAGGTCCTAGCGATGTGCTGCCACTGGAGCACAATAACTCTTAATTCTGAGGCTTGGCTGAGATCCAGCAACTCTACTACCTGAGTCTGTTTGAAGAACGACATGTTTGGCCGGGTATTTAGCCATGCTGTTTGAGCTCTAACGCCCCAAGCACATAACATGGCAGCCTGGCAAAGCAATTCAGCCCTTCTCTATGATGAAATTATTCACTTCACCAGCTGATAGGATTGGCAATCACATTATCCACAAACCCTTTGACCTGTACGGTGAACGAGTTCTTTAAAAATGTCCTTTTCTGTTCCCTTTCAAAGTTCACAATGATAAACTACACAATAAGTTTGCCTGCTAACGCTCATGAAACTACAATCACACAAACTTATATTCTCCCGAATAATATACAGTATGACTTAAAGAAGGTTCATTTAAAACAGCCAAAAGGACAGATCTGTGTAAACCGGACAGCCATACTTTTATAACCACTGTCAACAAACACACGCACACACTGACACACAAAATTTGTGGCTACATAATATGGTCATCACTGTTTTTTCTCTTCACATTTCAGAGGGCATGAGGGCTGAGGGGTGTTGCTCTGGCTTTGATTTTGCTCCGTGCTGGAACATTTTTTTATGTTGCATTAAAAATTAATAACGATTAACCCAGTTGAAGTTCTGCACAGGCTGAGTTCAAAGAGCTGTGAGCCCAGAGCAGGCTCGCTCGGTTAAACTCCATCTGGGGTTATTGCACTGCAGCGCAATACATAGTCCGCTCTATTGCTACAAACTGGGCTGAAAACATGTGGCGTGGTAGAAATTCGCTAATTTCCAAGTTCCATTCTTTCAGAAGCATTCTATTTAGCACTTCCCTCCTATCTCTCTCTTTCTCTCTCTCTCTATTCACCTGAATCTGACCTCTTGATCAACTGCGAGCGTTCTGTAAGATGGCATGTTCAGCCCAAGACTGGACACCTCAGAGATCAAAAGCAATCTCCTCTGAGCTGCAATTACCCAGACCTAAAATCCCTCCAAGCCCTTTCACTCTTTCTCTTTATTTCTTCCCCCCCCCCAAAGCGGGTTTCTTCCACACATTTGGCCCCAACAAAAAAAGTCTTTGTTTACATGGAGTGACCATGAGGAGTTTGAAAGCAGCCAAACGCTGTCAGAAGACGTGCATGTTCTGCAGAGCTCAGAGTGCTTGCATGTGTGGGTGTGTTAACACATGATCCCATGACCCACTCGCTTCGATTTCACCACTAAAGGCATGTTAAATCCTCCGAACAAGGCTCTGCGCTTGTGAGAATGTTTATGCATTATAGTGGATGAGTTTTTTGAATATCAAAGACACACATGACTAATAGTCTGTGAAGTGAACTTTATGCTTTAACTATATGCTTTATTTGTGCAATAAATGAAAAGAAAGAACTACAAATCCCCTCTGGGAATATTCCTACTACTTGGGATCAACACTTCTATATGGCTCTTGTTTTCTTGGCTTGGTAAGACATGATGGACTTACATCATCTGCATACAATGTAGCTTGTGTTTTTGGGTCCCATTATGGTTTGACATGGACTTTTATGTTTCTGTATTGTTTGTTGTTCTGGAATCAGGCAAAATGAAAACACATGAGGTGCGGAGCGATTTATTCGTGCTCCGGCAGTTCACTGTGTCTGACAATGCCTGTAATCTCTGCCAAACCATTCCACAACACTCATAATCAGCCGTCATCTCTTCCTTCTTTCATATCCCCTGCCTGACCTCAGCCCAGGAACTCACTTCATAGAACTCCCATTGTCTTCAAGCAAAGAGCATCCGTGTCCCAGGAGCGTCAGCCTTCGAAGCAAATATCAAAAAAAAAAAAAAAAACGTGAGGCTTAATACCCGGTCTACAGTCAGGGAAGGGCTTTGAGTAGACAGGCTGGAGAAAGCAAGAGGGATGGGGGATGATTTCTGGCATCTCCCCCCCTCCTAGACTGCATGACTGCTGCATGGTGGAAAGGAGAGGTCACGCTGTCTGCGCTCTGTCTTCAGTGATGCATCCGCACAAATATGGCCTCACTGTTAGCCATTATGTACCTATTAGAGCTGATTATCTCCTGATAGCTCCAGAGTCTGTTGGTTTCCCTGAGCTTGACGTGAGTGAGGGGCTTTGTTTAACCTCAGTGGAACATATCCACTGACCCCGTAGATGACAGGACAGAGAAATTGAGGAGAATGCTTGCAATATGGGCATCTGCAGGCTAATCAGAGTACAGTAGAAAAAGTCTATTTTAGTCTGCTTCTCTTGGTTAGGTGTGATATCAGGTTCAGTGACAGGGTTCGAGGCGAAGAAAGTTAAAACGTTATTTTGACTGTCCACTTTAGACATTCTACTAAGTAAGTAGCTTTGCAACTACGTCTCAACTAGCAGTCAGTAGATTGTTAGTAGACTGCCTGCTTAATAACTTACAACACTTTATTTTGATGGGTTCACAACATACCACATACTTTGAAAAACACTACAAGTTTATGTCAATTTTTCTACTAACCCTAAACCTAGCCTAACAGTATACTCTGAGAATTAGACATGTAGTTGCAAATCAATGAGAATCAGTTGAAATGCACAGGAGTTGACATAGTTACAAAGCTACTTAGTCGAATGTCTACAGTAAACTGTCTCTCAATGATGTGACCCTCAAAATGCTTTTTGAAAAAAAAAAAGAAAAGAAAAAAAGACTACTAATATACTGTATACTACTGCTCAAGTGTTTGTGTTGGTAAGATCTCTCTTTGTTTGTGCTTTTTCATCTTTCTTAAAGAGGACCTCTGATATTACTCAGCGAGGCTGCATTTATTTAATTACAAATACAGTAAAGCTGTAAATTTGTGAAATATTATAATTTAAAATCATTTTCTTTGTAATTATATTTTAAAACGCTATTTATTCATGTATTGGCAAAGTAAATTCTCACCAGACATTATTCAGTGTCACATATCCCTCAGAAAATCATAATATGCTGATTTGGAGGTCTAGAAACTTTTCTTATTATTGATCCTCAAATTGGTTGTGTTGCTAAATACTGTTGTGGAAACATTGATACTTTCTTTTCTTATCAGGATTCATCATTGAACAGAAAGTTGAAAAAAAAA
>JAUCMU010000097.1:16056435-16070470 GCA_032275025.1 Enteromius treurensis | reverse complement strand
AAACATTGATACTTTATTTTCTTATCAGTATTCATAATTGAACACAAATTTCAAAAAAAAAAAAAAAAAACATAAAATAAAATAAACTTTTGAATTTTGACCAATGTTTTCCATCTGTGAGTGATGGACAAATGTTTTAAAAATAAATAGTGAAGCACATAGACCTCATCACAAAAAGAGTGTTTTATATTATTCAGGCGCTTGAAGATGAAAGTTAAAATATGATAAGGTCTTAAATTATAATTTTATAGACCTTAATTTTAAATACCATTTAGATCCCACTGGTTGCCCTTTCTATTCTCCTAAAAAAAAGCACATCTTTTGAGGTAACAAAAGGCAACAAAAGGCAACAAAAAAATAGTCAAACGAAGCTGTTCCATTACATATTCCTTTTATCTTTACACCCTATTCCATTATGCATTTTGTGGTGTTATAAAACATGGACAAGACCAGCTTTTCTCTCCACTAATGCTCCCCCAGAGTCCTCACAGATCTGGCCTGGTAGACATATTCAATTTACAGTCATCATTGCTCTCACTTCTTGCTCCTTACTCACACTCAGTCTCAGATATCTCTGCTTGAGTTACCAAGCGATTTTCCCAAATCCTCTTTTTTTTCCCCCTGGGTAGTTTACCAAAGTGAGGGACAGCGGGTATTTGTGTCAGGTCAGAAGTGAAACAGAGACCTGACATGAGTCTCTGGCAGTGAGGACAGGTGACCGTGGTCCAGCCTGCCAGATGAGAGCACATTTCTTAAAGGCTAAGAAGTGTGGCAGACCCCCCGTGGCTGGAGCTGTGATGAGTCTTGGTGTTGTTATGTTAAAAAGAATCCCCGTGGCTGGCTTTGCTGCTCGCTGATAAGAGGAGCAGAAGGTGCTTGTCTTGGGCTGAGGGTGAAACTTAGCATACACTCTCCTTGAAGGGAAAAGGGGCTGTGAGAATGACTTCCATGCTCCTTTTTAACACCTTAACCCGCTGTTTTGAACTTTGAGAGCCTGTGTTCTACTAGTTCTTACCACATATCACTTTTTTCTTTGGAATTCCAAGCATCACATCATTAAACATGATTGTATATCATGTTTAAATCTTAATTACTATGGACAATGACATGTAAAAGAAATAAAAAATCATCAACCATTCAAATCAATATTAAACAAATGCCAGTTGTGATCTTTAAATTCATGTTGGTTTCAAACAGCTTCACACAGTAAAAAAAAAAAACTTAAAAAACAAACAAACAAAAAAACCTTTTTATAACTTTATGTATTCAAAAATAATTGAAATGTAAACATCCAGTTTAAAAATGAAAACTAAAATCCTTAAAACTCACTAATATCGTGAATTATTACTGATAAACACTATAAATTTCAAAATTTCATCAATTTCATGCATTTTACAAACAGAACTTACCTTGGTCAAAAGGTCAAATTATCTATCTACTGGCACGTACATCAAAAGAAAGTACATAGCAAGGGTGGAGGGGTGGCTGTTTGCCCTGGCAGAGTCTCTTGTCGCCTCCAGGGCGGTCCTTCATGTACCTCACTGGTGACGGGGGCGGAGCCGAGGGTGGAGACAGAGAGCCGATAAGCCAGGCCGATGGTCAAGGCCAAGGCAGAGCAAATGGCACCGGCGACCGACGGCGGATGAGGGATTTGGAAGGCCACGGTGGAGCTGGAGCACGAGAGGACCAAGGTGGAGCTGGAGGGAGGGAGGAGCCTGAAACAGCCAGAAGGACGTTGGGACAAGGCGCAGCCAGAGGAGCAGAGTCCAGAGGTGGCGAATGGACTCCGACTGACCAAGGTGGAGCCAGAGAGACGATGGAGCCCGGTGGAGCTACCAGACGAGCCCCGATGGAGAGGAGGGAGCTAGGGCCAATGGTGGAGCCAACGGGTCGAAGGGCTGAGGCGGAGTTCTGGCCTCGGAGGCAGGCGGTGGAGTCCGGGAGCACCCCGAGCTAGATGGCGCTGGAGGATGACAGTCCTGCGTGATTCGCCCCGAATGCATGGTGAGCTGTGGGCAAGCGGCAGGGCTGTCAGATGGCAGCGGGGCAGGAGGCTGGAGTGTTTGGGAGGGCCGGGGATTTACTAGGATTTAGGAACGGCTCTTGTACTGCGAACTCAGGGAGGCGCTCTTGCAGCACGAACTCTGTAACTGGATTCGGGATAGGCACTGGATCGGCTCTCCTGGCCGAGACGGGCAAACTGGATCTTTATCTTCTATTAAAATCGAACCTCCCAGCCACAACACCTCAGAACTCAGAACAGGCAGGATGCACACATACAAAATAATAGTTGGACAAACGGAAGACAAAACTAAACAGGCTTTTAAACATGACAACATTAGGGAGAATTTAGGACAGATGAGGAACACAGGTGGAACGGCTAACTAATTAACTAAACAAGAACAGGAACATGACCAAATTAGGAAAAGCAAGAAGAAAGAAAACAAACAGTGACAGACATAAAACAAAAGACATGAGGCGTTACATCTACACACACTTAAATACACAAATACTAAAAGTGACACTTGTTGATGTTAATTGTTAAGATATTAAAAGGTTAAAGTAGCTACAAATTATGCAAAAATGTTTTATTTTTTTTAAATATTGATAATTATAGGAAATGTTTATTGAGCTGCAAAAATCAGCATGTTAGAATGATTTCTGAAGGATCATGTGACATTTTAGAGTCAGTTTAGAGTCATGGCTGCTGAAAATTCAGCTTTGCCCTTGTCGTAATAAATTATAATGTAAAATAGAAAACAGTCATAATAAAGATGGCTGAAGACCAAATAATTTCTTAATATTGCTGTTTTTACTTTGTGTTCAATAAAAATGCAACCTTGGTGAGCATAAGAGACTTCTTTGAAAAATATTTTGAGCTGTATGAAATCATGTTCATCACAGCAGAAGTGTCTTAAAGTCATTTTATGTATAAAAAAGCATTTTGAGGGTCACATCATTGGCTCACCATCCAGCATTAAAGTGCAGCTTAGCCACATTTACTAAACAAGACTCCTTTCTAACTCAAAAAACATGACATTTATGCCATTTATGCTCTCACAGCCAGCTGGATTTTGAACCCAAGCCATGGGGTGCTCGAGGGATCACGCACAGACAGGCCAAACCTTGTTGATTTCTCTGGTTTGGGTCAAGAGGGTTATAAATTGGAGCTGGTGTGAAAGGTAAACACACAGCCCTCTGGCTGGATTAGACAGAAGGGGCAAGGACAATGTGGTAACCCCTAATCCCCTGAGTGCAGGACCGCAGGTGCCCAGACAATCAAAGAGAGAGAGTAGTGAAGAAGAAAGAGAAAAAGGATAGGGCTTAAAGGAAAGATGCACTTTCCCCTCAGAGATCCATATATACACAAACAAACGTATTATATCGAGAGGGTGGGGAGAGAGCAATAAATTGAGATAAACAAGGTCTTGGTGAGGTTGAACCTTTGAACTCTAGCTAAGGAGGGGCTCAACCCTATATTGAACCCTGGCTGTATTTGTAGTAGTCTTCAAAGAGGACATGATTACGGTTTCAGAGCTAATGTTAAAGAGATCATTCAACATTTTGGGTGACACCTGAACAACTATTGACATTTACTGTGTAGATAGTAAGCAGTAGCAAACAGCTAATCAGGTGCCTGTTTCTTTCACTTTTTACTGGTATGTTGGTTTATCAGTGAGCAGACCTGTGGAGGCACTTTTCAGACAGAGCCCGTTTTCTTTTCTGCCCTCTGCAGACCTCTCTCACTGATACACAGACAAAGGCCATGAACCCCTAGAATGGTGCAATATATTTACACTTTTACCTGCTTATGTGAAAGCACACACGTATAAGCACACAGACATGTTCAAGGTTTCATCCAGCTCTTGCCAGTAAAGAGTGTGAGTGTAGATCAATGGTTTGCATATTGATCAGATCAGTTGACGAGCACCAGGTGCTTTTTTTATTGGCCGACCACCCAAAGGAGAATTCATTATACTTGTAGAGCTTGCACTGCATTAAAAATAACTCACTTACAGATATAGCAGGATACAAATGTTTTAAATATTAAGCAGTGACACTAACAAGAATAACAAGAAATGCTTCTTGAACAACGACTTACTGTATGTGGACAGGATCCTGTGAGACTGAAGATGTTCACGGCATGTCGTAATTACCGTAATTCCGAGATGACAGCACGTGACATTCAACTTTGTGCTGTTCACATCCTCGGACTGGAGATTATCCATTTCTATAGCAACAGTCAACTAAATGAACCTGCGTGAATGGTACTGGCAGATGTAAAACAAAAGCAGCAGTTTACAACAGTTTATAATTTTTATCTTGGATCTTTGTCTTTACATAGGATCGGATAGCCTAGATATCAAACTCCATGCTGCATGTCTTTATGTTCACATTACTTTTGTATCTAAATTTAATTTAAACCTCTAAATTGGCAAAAATCAATAGCATAAATTTTAAAACATATATTATGAAATAACTGCTTAATTACATTTTACTGCTGGAAGCACCGCGAGGTACACGTGGTCACATGGTACAAGCCAGAGCTCTCAAAAAACTCCCAGTTGACAAGTTGTAATAACAAGTAGTACGAGTACACTTTTTGTCAAGTTGGTATCTCGAATTAAGTTAATTACGATATGATGTGAATGCACCTTAATTCTCAGGTCAAGAGATAAACAGATACACTGTGTCCTAACCAGATATGACGTGACACAATTTTTGTCTGTCCACACAAAAATTTAAAAATAGAACATGACAAACAAACAAACTAACTAACAAACAAACAAACAAAAAAAAAAACAGCCAATGACAACACTTCTCTTTGGTCACATGCTTCAACACACACATTTGTGTTGCATTTTTGTTATAGTTTTTCTGATCTGAAAAAGAAACTCCAAGAAATGCATATTTAATAGGTTAGGGGCAACAATCGTTTCTTTAGTAAATCATAGTTTTAATGGCATTAAATAATTTAAATATTTTAATGGCAAAAGATTTGCACTGGCATAATATCACCCCTAGTCAGTGACAAAAACTTCATATTAACTTTTTTTTTTTTTTTTTTTAACATACAAGAGATACTTAAACATTTAAAATGCTTCTGTGTAGTAAGATTTTTCTGTGCTTTCTTCAAAAAAATACAAACATTTTTTTTTTTGAGAATAAAAATCTACAAAAACAGACATTAAGCTGCAAGAGAACAAATTTGACGCCTTTGAATCCCAAAGACATAAAGACAGTGAAGTTTATTTTAGTTTATTTTAATTAATCAGATTAAGGCAAACCCCTCCTCATCCGCATTCCTTCTGCTTTCCAATGGCAGCATGGTAGGGGTGCATGCTCTCCGTTAAGTACTTTAGCCTGATGGGAGCCGCAGGGGGCCGATAAGCAGATTAGGCCTGATTAAACTTGTATCAGTGGAATAGGAGCCGGAGACCTGCCAGGACAGAGGCACTCCTCCGCTCCATCTCTTCCTCTTTTTTTCCCTCATTCTCTCCATCAGGCATCTTCGGTTTATCTGCCATTTTGGCGAAGAGCCAGATGCCATCAGCGACAAGTGAGTGTCATCAGATACTTGAGCGATACAGACGAGCTGTCCTACACATGTACGCAGACACTCACTTGGAGATACGCACATCCAAGATTTGGCTGTCACCCCAGGGGCACTGTAGTTTTTGGGTCAAAAGTGAGGGGCGGAGAGTGAGAAAGAAAAGTGAGAGTGAATGAGGGAGAGAGAGAGATTTGGGTTATCTTTTTAGGAAAAGGTGGTGCCCTGGGGTCAAGTGAGGTTTACTAAAATTAGACTGGCATGCTAGGATCAGTGTTTACTGCTTAGGATCAAGGATTGTGAGGAGGACAGAGTGGGATGAACTGACTGAAAGGTGCCTTTCATAGCCTGCCTGCTGAAAGCTGTCTGGATGTACATCTACCTCATAAACTAACTTAACTGTTACTAAACTCTCTGCAAGTTTGTTCCTGGTCCTGAAAATTCCCAGAAAAGAAAGCACATGAAGATGATTTTTTTCAGGCATGCACAAAATATCGGTACCATATCGGTTAACAAAACACATAGTATTGGTACACTATTTTGGCCCTATTTTTAATATTTATATTAATATTTACCTGTGCCATCATCTACAGTAATCAACAAGTTAATATTTAAAATAATAATGTAAATATTTATCAAATAATTGTATTTTAATACTTTATAATAATGTTGTTTACTTGTAACAATTTAAATGAAAATAAATATGATTAAAATTCAATTAAAATATTAAAAATCCTAGAATTACCATAAAATAAAAACAAACAAATATATTTAATTTTATTAAACACACACACAGAAATATGTAAACTCATAATAAATTATTTTCTCTGGACATAGAAACTTTTTAGGTATGCAGAAATATAAAGATACATATAAAAAATTTTTTTACGGCAGATAAATTACAGATATTGTTAATTAAAAGTTAATTATTTATTAACATTTTACTATTGGTAAGCTATCAGCTATGTACTACTACTACTACTAAAAATGTATTAAATGTTGCATTTTTAAAACTTTTGCATGCTTACCAGTATACCTTTATCTACTCCAGAGAGAACATAATTAACCCAGAAAGTGATTTTGATCACTTTTATTAATTATCAACCCGTAGTGCTTGATACTAAAACAACATCATCCTTTCCTCTCTGCCTCAGCGCACACTGGCAGAGGCTTGCCTCTTATCAATGTGAAAGTGTGGGGTCATCCAGAGTGGCACTGCAGGCTGAAGCTCTTAACAGAACACTGTTCCCATATCTAAGACACATGCCCTCTGGGGCCTGACATCTTGCTAAACAAACGAACTGTAAAAGGCTAAAGAGTGGGAAGGAGGAGGGGGACGAGGCAAGGAGGGGAATTCCACAGCACTGGGGCCATCTGTGGAGGTGAGCCAAGCTCTGAGGCCACTACAACCCTGTGACAGATCCTCCGCACTTCAAGCTAGCGTAAATAAAGCTAGCGCTGTTGTTCTAACTCCCACCCTGGAGCTCTGACAGCTGTGTGATGATGTCGGCAGCCCTGTGACCCACAGATGAGGGCCTGAGGGAAGAAAAGCTACCTGTGATAGGCTGAGAGAAGAGGTGAGACAAGTGGACAAAGCTTGAGACTTATTTAAAGGTGAAGTGTGTAATTCCTCCAATGTTAAGGTAGTTTCTCTTACTTATATGTAGAGAGACATATTAGGAAGTCATTTGTAAGCTGACTACCCCAAAGAACATAAACACTGTGGCTCTTTCAAAACATTGTTTGAAACGGCATGCCAACTTTTGGCTCAAGCTATCGTGTTTGTTTGGAGGAACTATACCTGCAAGACCGTTTTGTTCATTTCATTTCATTGTTCATTTCATACAATACTCCATAAACTCATTTAGTTGGGGCCTATCCATAATCAAATAATATTTTTAAAGTTAATAATCTGCAAGGAAAACTAAATTATGAAAATTTTACAGTAAATGTGGCATCATCAACATTGATAAGGCTACAAAATGTTGCATTTAAAAAAAGATGGAATGTAAGTTTTTTATTAATCGAAATAAATAAATAAGCTATACACATCTCAACATATTTCAATTTTTTTTTTCTGTTTTCTGAAGGAACATGTGGCACTGAAGACTGGAGTAATGATGCTGAAAATTCAGCTTTGCCTTCATAAATTATATTTTTAACCATTAAAGAAAAAGTTTTTTTTTAATTGTAATAATATCTTAAAATAATACTGTTTTACTGCATTTTTGGTCAACTACTGTAAATGCAGCCTATGTGAGTATGAGACATTTTTCACAAACCTCTTACCAACTACAAAGTTAGTGTATTAGTGTAAACTGTTCTAAAGCAACATTAGTTAATGTGGAATAAAATAGTGTTAAAATTAACACTAACCTAAATAATTAAGTGCTGTAAAAGTTAACAAAGGCAGTAACACTATAGAACACTATGACTTTTCCCTCAATAAATTCCTAATTTGTTGTTTATTAATAGTTATTAGTAAGGTAGTTGTTAAATTTAAGTACTGGGTATGATTGTTAGGGATGTAGAATAAGGCATTAATATGTGCTTATAAACGGCTAATATCCCAGTAATACACATGCAAATAAGCAACTATTTAAGAAACTGTAAAATAAAGTGTTACCACAATTGTTTTAAATGTTAACAAATTAAACCAGAACCATCTGTTTTTGTCCAATTAATGGCAGAGAGAGACAATGATCGGGAAAGCTGTTTTGTCGCACTTTAACTTACACTTTAGTGTTTATTATTATCATGTATAACCTTTGTCTTTTCCCTGATCAGTCAGTATTCTTTTCTTTCTCTCTCTCCCCTTGGGTTGCACTAGAGTACCAGGAAAGGTAGAAAGTGTGGGAATAAAAGTGATGGGTGAGTGCAGAAGGCCTGACAACTGTTTTACTCTCTCTGTAAAGCCATTAGACAGATAGATGGTGGACCTGTTGGAGGAGTGCACAGTGAGAGAGACGGGAAGAAGGGAACAGAAGACAAGTACGAATAAAGCTTGAAAAGGATGGCAGAAAGAAGACATCTCTCTTATTCTGATGTCATAACAAAACATCACTGCAGGAAGTCGCACATGTTACATTAGCAGCAAAACGAGAGTGAGTGTAGTGACTGTGCGGCTGTAGGTCATCTGTTCATAATGCTATTTAGATAAGATTCCACCAGACACTTTTAATACATCCACATCAGTCTGTCTCTTTCTCTCCCTCTCACACACACACACTCATGCATTGTGACCTGCAGTTGACCGTTTGAACCCAGGAGTGTGGGTCAGAGGGGTCCTGTGCAGAAAGGTCACATTGTGGTCATGTTGTCCTGCCTGAATGCAAAGACCACTTTATTGCAGTGATTTACACAATTAACAGAAACAGTTGGGGGAGAGCGAAAGGAAGGAAAGAGATGGTGGGCAGCCTCTTGTTCTCCACTCCCCTCAGCCCTGCCACACACTCACAATCCGTTCTCGGATATAAATTTTAGAGGTCCGACAGAACCCCGCCCCCCTACTCCCTTCACTCCAGTTAGGGACTCATATAAAAAAGAGAGAGTGTGTGTTTGAGAGAAAAAACGAAAAGAGAGAAACTATTCATTTCCCACACTCGACCCCAGCCGGGCCAAGGTTAGGTTTACCCCCCTCTCCTCCGTTTATTCAAACAATACAGACAGGCCAAATGTTCCCCTGTTTCAGAATCAAAAAGAAAAGCCAGCTGATGAATTGTCAAGGCAGAACGCTTTCATGAGTAATGAATTATATTAATGACTGGCGACTCTTACAAAAACAAAGCTCTTAAATCACGGAGTGACTTGGGGCTTTTGTGGAGGTCATTTTCTTTCCCCATTCCCTTCGGCATTCGGACCATGAACCATGATGAAAGAGAAAATTAGTCTTTCACTTTAGAAAAAACAGACCAGAATGATTCCATAACTCTCTATTCTTGTTCGTCTGTGTGTATGTATATACTAGGTGCATGGACATAAAGTATCTTAAAGAGACAGTTCACCCAAAAAATCTCCCATAGTTTACCCACCCTTTCTCTCCATAGTAACCATAGGTTACTAAACAAGGCAACTTACCACACTATTAAAAAAAAAGTTACTGTATTGTTTTTGCCAGCATTTTATAATGACTCAAAACACAGCTCATAAAATCAAAATGTAATCAGTATCTGTTTTATAATCAGAGATATTGTGCAGTGCTTAATAACTAGTAACCACACAAGAATAACAGATATCTCCCAGGACAAACAAACAGATACAATACCGTCAGTTCCAAATGTCACCTAACATTCAGTATCTGGACAGAATCCAAACCACTCTGTTTAGACTTTATTGTGCCGGTAGACTCCAGGGTGGACTGACTTCTGATTGGTGTTTTAAACATTTGGCAAAAGCATAACTCACTAAACCTCACTAATCCTAACAGCATCTCACGGCATACCCCTGTAAGCATCCGCTTATTACCTGTAAAATAATCCAATCAAAATCCTCCCAAGTCTCTTGGCAACCAACAGCAACAGCCGTCAATCACCTTGTGGCTAACACAATCCATGTGGGGTGGCCAATGAAAATGTGCATGTAATTCCAAATATTTCCAATTCCTAGTGAGACATGTCAATGTCTTTACGTTTAAATTTCACATTCCAATTAAACATGTAAGAGAAGTAAAAAAAATAAATAAAGGAATGTGTCCTGGTTAAAAAGATATTAAAGAGCTATCCTCTGCCCTTGATACAACCTGAGGAGGGTAAACCCTCACCAGCAGGGTGAAATGAACCACATAATTGAAAAATCCAGTGTGCAATCCAAAACTAAGTGGGTCTCCGTGAAACAATATCACCATGCAACAAATTTAATAAATAACTTCTGGGCGGGCTGTGAAAGGACTCCAATGTTTCCAGAGGCCCTGGACAGGGGTGTGTTTATGTGTGCACGTGTGTGTTGTGTGCACATCGGGCGGAGGTGACACTGACTGTGTTGTCAAGCGTAAATCCCATCGCTGAGGGGCCAGTGAGATGGGTGTCCATATATCAAAGGATGCAGCGAAAGGGGCTGTCATTCGATCAGCCTGCAGGAAATTCAGGATTCCAAGCAGATGAGGGTCTGAAACTGAGAGGGCCGCAAAGCCCTGAGCCCTGGAGCTCTGTGCCCTGAAGAGCACCAGCTGTTTCCACTCACCCAGCCGGAGGACTTGAACTCAACCTGCGGCGTGACGTGGACAGCGAGAGGGGGTAATGAGGATCGGCGATGGAAGAAGCTAACGACAGTGTTGATTGCATGTGACATGTGTGCGTGTGAGTGACACAGCTATTAATGTGAGTTAAAGGGATGGTTCGCCCAGAAATGAACATTCTGAAAAAATCATTATCCTCATGTTGTTCCAAAACCTGTTTCACTTTTTGTGAAACACACACAAACACGAAGTTTTTTTTTTTTTGTCCATACAACACTGGAAGACGATTTTTGATTCTGGTAAGCAAACTGTTTTGGTTGACCAATGGCATGACCTCTGAACAGAATGAATGAAATCCAGTACATGTTCTTTTGCGGTCCGTGGGAGAAAAATATACAGGATTTTCATTTTATACGAGTTTTTATTTTGTGGGGCTCAACCATCCCTTAAAAGTAAAAAAATGTAATTCTGTCATTGTTAACACAACGCAAGAAAATTACTTTCTGTCTTCCACTGAACACACACACACACACACACACACACACACACATATGTAAAGATAATATTTCAAAATCATTTTGTAAGACACTATTATGAGGAATGTTGGTTACTAAACCATTTTGGCATATTTTTCCAAAAATTAAAGATATAGTTCCCTTAAAAATTTAAGTTCTGTCACCATTTACTTGTATTACATTCTTCTGAGGAACACAATACATATTTTTAGAAATGTGTGCATTTCTTGCTCAGTGGTTACCAGGACCGTTTGGCTACCAACACTCCTGAAAATATTTGGAAGAAGTAGATTTGGAAGAACGTGATTGTAAATTTTCAATTATTTTTTATTTATTTTTTATAATAGATCATCAAAAAACTTTAATGTAAAAGAAAGCAACATTTCCTTCATAAACACGTCTGCTTTTATGGCCGAAACCCTGCTGTGATGCACGTAGGTGGACATGACAATGAAGAAGAGCAGAAGAGGATTGAGTGAGACAGATGAGGATGGAGGATGGAGGAAGAGCTGTGCGACAGACGCAGGGAGAATGAAGTGAGAAGGCAAACGAGCATAAGAGAAAGAAGAGGGAGAAGGAGGTTGGCATATAAACGATTACTCCCAAACGTGAGCTGACAGCTGGACCGTGACCTTCCTGCTGTTGGAGCAAAGCTCTGGCTTCATTTACATTACTGCCATGCCAAGTCATTTAGACTCCATTCTTATTCTTACCCGATATTGTGCTGAGTCCCCCCAAAGGCTTAACAGGCCTAGTTTCGAGTAATAGCTTACACTGAGGCGCTATCTGCATTACAGGCCACAGCTCTCATAGCCCTCCTCCCAGCTAGTTGACAGAATTAGCTTCAGAGTCATGTTCCACAGTTAAAGATAGTGTCTTTGGATGAGTGAAATAAAGTTAAAGCTCTCTCTCTCTCTTTCTGTGTGATAAACAATCAATGGTCTGTGTCCAGTAAATCCAAGGTGAGGTCAGAGGGGATCAAAGATCAACACCTGTCTTGTCACACAAAAACAAAGAAAATGTTTTAAAACATTTAATAAAAAAAAAAAAATTACTGAAGAGACCTTAATAAGTGAAAGAGTCATAACATGTGACCCAGCGCTGAACTCTTGGTCATGGGCCATGCAGTCTTACAGAACTAGGTAACTAAAGATTAATAATTTATTAACAGGAAAGCCGTTTAGAAACATCTACTGAAAAGACTTCTATCTATTTATCCATCAAAGTCACTATAAAACTACTTTAAAATTATTCTTTATTTTTTTAATCAATATTTAAAACTCATTAAAAACTCAACTGAAAAAAAAAGAGAAAATATATCAAAGCATCAAAATAATTTTCAATATATAGACAGTTAATCTGCCCATCACACAATTAACTTTTAATTAAATTGATGAAAAAAAAATGAAAAAACAGCTGACAGTCTACTTACTTTGTTACTCCATTACATTAAGTACTTTAGGATAGTAAAAGGGTGGCACCAGGTCAGTTGGTGCTATGCCGAGAAGATGATTCGTTCTCAATGTTGTCCTCACATTTCTCTGTGAGATGGATTTATGGCGCATTTCACACTTTGCTGCCACTCTGAGAGCCATAGCTCCGTTCAGAGCACCGCCATGTTAATTAGGAGCGTTTGGCTCCATTTCATTGAGTAGAAGGGAAGAAATATGCCTTGCTCCTCCACTGCTGCTTGGCATTAGGATGGGAGGATAAGTGTGAGACGAAGTGAGTGGGATACAGCTGTGTGTGTGTGTGTGTGTTTCTTTTGCAAGTAAATTAATGTGGTGAAGTGTGTGTGACAGTAGGTAATTTGTGTGAGTGTGAGATCACGAATGACTGTGTGAGCATGTCATTCTTTCACATGACGCAGAGTTATAGTATCCAAAGTTCAAATAAAAGTTATATAGTTCATATCTTCACACTGATGCCTAGTGACCAAAAAATAGATGGGTATATTTGTAGCATTAGCCAACAATACATTGTGTGGGTTAAAATTGCATATATACCTATATATGAATGCCAAAAATTTTTAGGATATTAAGTAAAGATCATGTTCCTTGAAGATATTTTGTAAATTTTGTACCTTCATTTTATCACTTTTGATTTTACAATTTTTAATTAGTAATATTTGATTAGTAATATGACTTACTTTGGATAACTTTAAAGGCAATTTACTCAATATTTTTTGCACACTCATATTTCACATTTTCAAAGTTGTATCTCAGCCAGATATTATCCTATTCTAAAAAAAAAACATACAGCAATGGAAAAAATTGACCATTATGTCTGGTTTTATGGTTCAGGGTCACATTCCACTTGAGTTTCTCCAGTTTTATTGTTATTAATTTTTTTTAATGATTTCTGGAACAACAAGTAGATGGTCTGCTTTCTTCAAAATGTATTTGTATAATATCTCTCTTTGTAAAATGTGTATTTTATAAGAAAAAATACACTTCTTCTTCTCCCCCCAATCGACAGATTAAAATCACGGATAGATTTAGATTGGATACGTATCAGAACATATCAGACAAATCTAATGAATAAGGTCAATAAAAACTGTAAATAAAAAAACTATTTTTAATACATAAAAATGTGTTTTTTAAATACCTGTACATAAACATGATGTGTAACCCACAGTGTTTGCAGATGTTTTTTGCTTGTTTGTTTGGTTTCTTTGGAAAATTTCTAAATAAAACTAATGATCTAACCTACTCCCTTATACTCTCTCTAATATGAAAGTATCTTGTGGCGAGCTCTTTGCAGCAAAACGGAATTTGGAAGGTGAGACATTCTGGG
>JAUCMU010000097.1:16030850-16044192 GCA_032275025.1 Enteromius treurensis | reverse complement strand
TCATTCCTCCGTGTTTCTTGTTTTCTTTATTAAATCAGTTTATTTGAGTTTGCCTCCGTGTCCTGCCTTTCCGTGCCTGTGTTCCGAGCCGAGGAAGCGAGAGCGCGAGCTCTCACCGCTAGCCCATCGTGACAGCTGTCATAGCTATGCAAACATTTGATTTTAAAAACGGTATTATAACTAATTAAACTACTTCTTACTATGATTTAAAATCTATATTTTACCTCAGTCTCAAAGTAATAAGAGGTGCTTTGCCTTAATATAAATTTATTAGATTCAAGTGATTTTAAAAGTCTGACAGTAACCAGTGTTGAGTACTACTGTGATGATAACACTGCCTGGTTTCAATATTTGAAGATGATTAACAGATGAGAACATCCTAGAAATTTAGAAAAAGTAATTAGTCACATAAATAAAGGCTATCACTTTTTAAAGTGTTCTTGTTATACATTGCATGAACTTACTTTTATAATAACAATTCATTATACATAATTACATGCAAGTAACCTTAAGCAGAACTACGTATTACATTTTAAAATTGGGTAACTTGTAATTTGTAAACTTAGTAACTTTACTAAGTAACTAAGTAATTTGGAAGTAACTTTCCCAATTCTGGTAACACCAAAAGTACCACTTTAAGCAGATATAAGCAGAAACTCAATTTATTCAGAAACAGACAGCTATGAAAAATGCATAATACTACATTAAACTCACGTTTATATGTCATCAATAGCAATTTATATAATATATTTCATTAATATTAATGACTAACTGTACCAGGTCAGGTCACATTTTAAAAAAGAGTTGCGTGCGTTTGGGAGACCAGCTGTTACACCAAACCTAATGAACTAAACTCAAGCGGAAGCGAGTCCACACCAAAAGCTCTAGTGTGAAAGCACCCTTCCATTAACACGCCACATCTCCTTAGATTTTGTTTTTTGTTGCTTCCCATCTCAGAGCTGAAGCGGGTATTAAAAGTCGCCTGTTCCTCCAAAGAAAGTCCTCCTCCCCGAGAGCCAGGCAGATTATTTAAAGACTGATTGAGACGCCAACGTCAGCCGGATTGCCAGCGCGGAGGCTATCAGGAGGCAGATAAGGACCTGTTACCTGAAGTGGGATTCTCAACCTGCATCGTCAGAGAATCCATCCTGTGCAGACTGATAACGGCTGGCTTTTAATGACCACTGAAAAGCTGGCAGGAGACGGACACGAAACGTATAGAGGCTGTTATCCGCATCACTGTTAGAGGCTGTAAGGGAAGTGTGAGGTTAGGCTAACCATCCCAATTCAGCATTTTTGTGTAAAAATAAGGACATACTCATGTTTTTGCCCACAATCTATACCCACACACACAAACAAATGCACACAAAACCCCTGCAAACATGAACTCAGTCAGTATTTATATACACTAGAAAACCTATGCACACCTATTTTATATGTGTCAGATAGTTAATACAGAAATACAGAAGAGAAACAGTGCAATATTTAAAATCAGCAAGCACTATAGCATGGGTAAGCATGATGGGTATTATAGTTCTTGATGGTGTATCACAGCCTTATAGCTGGGAAACTTGTAACTCAATGTTGGGTTTTTTGCTTTGACATGTCATGCATAACATAAGGAAGTATAACACACATACATACAACCTTACATGGTCACTGGTGTTTGGAACTTGCTTGTAATCACAGTATTTTTGTCGCTACTTGAAGGATATAATACATAGAGATAAAGAGTATCCAGCATTATGTCCCTTTCTTGTCATAGCTTATATTATTCTATTCTGGTTAAGAAGAACTTTATTAAAAAGCAAACTAAGCAGATCTCTTTTACTCTGGATGAGATAGATGTAACAACATTTTAATAAATAAATAAATAAAACAACACAAAAATAACTTAATGTTTTACTTCACGTACCAATCCAACATAAGTAGTTACTTTTTTATTGTATACTGCAATACTGTAACACGTTACGTTTAAAATCATCGTTCCCCAACACTGATCCTTAAACAAAAACACACACTCTCCCACATAACCCTTTAAAGCTCTTCATAGCATAGGTAGGCCCTTCTTGTGCCTGCTCGACTCCTCTCCTGGCAGATCTCAATTAGCCAGGGATTCTCCTCGAGGGCAAAAATGTGTTTCTGTCAGATACGTGGGATTCATTTGACTCTAATGTAATTACTGCAGAGGGGCAAAGCTCTCCATGCCCTCGTCTGGAGAAGATTATGGGCCCTCTCTCGCCCACAAGATGCTCTCACCTTTGGCACCTTCCTCTGAAACCAGCCTAAGCACCCTCATCCAGTAATATTGCACTCCATTTGTTTGTTTTCCCTCCGCCCCCTTTCTACTGAACCAGTCCGGGCTGGAGGGTTTGTGGGTGGGGGACTGATTGTTCTAATGTTCGGGGCCAGCAACACCGGCGAAGAGAGCCAATAGAGCAAACCTGCGTAGGCCACCACCCCCTCATTGACCCCCCACTTATGGTGGCCGAGGTGATACACTTGTACAAACACAGCCCCTGGTATGGAGTGTCATACACCTTGCCAAGGGGGGATGAAAGGTGGGTTGGGGGGGCATCTGCTTCCTTGGCAAGCTGCGACCAGATTATACATCTGGTACCTACTTGCCAAGAGGGAATCTATCACATTCCTAGCACTTCTTCTATCCCTCTTTCGTAGTCCTTTCCTTTCGTTCTCTACTGTCTTTCTGTAGCCTTCTCACCCCCCATCCTTTTCGTTTTTTGTGATACAGTATGTGGTTTTGACATCAAAGTGGCAGAGAATATTAATCCTGGCTGAACTATCTACTCAGAGCGCAGGGATCAAGCCAGGGCTAAGATCACGCTTTGTTCCCCTCAGGAAGAGAAGGGAAAAATGAGAGAAAGAAAAGAGAGAGCCAGAAAAAGACACAGAGACGGTGGGTGGGAGACTTGACCGAAGATTATGTCTCATCTGTAAACAATGTCTTTCCTCTTTGTCAAAGATAAAAGAATACAATTATCTGATTATTACTTTACCTTTTTTTAATACTTTTTTTTCAGCAAAATTCATCAAATCTATTAAAAGTTACAGTAAAGACATGTATAAGATAACACGAACAAATACTACTATAAAATACATATTAATACACAGAATATAAAAGAAAATTTTCAATATTTTCAGTCATTATCAATGTGTCCTAAGCAGCAAATCAGCGTATTAGAATGATTGCTGAAGGATCACGTACTTGAACCCCCACTATATGGATAAAAACACATTTTTTAAATTATCCCCTTTTGTGTTCCATCATTTAAGTTTGGAACAATTTGAGGATAGGGATGGGTAACTTATTCAGTACAACCATTAAAGTGTTCAACAAAAAGTCTCAAAACTCCCCTGTAAGACCTTTGTTCATCTTCAGAACACAGATTAAAATATTTTAGATTAAATCCGAGAGCTTTCTGATCCTGCATTGACAGCAATGGAACTACCACATTCAAGGCCCATAAAGGTAGTAAGGACATTGGTCAAATAGTTCATGAATGTGCATCGAAGACTAACAGAGAGGAGAGAAAATTGTTGAATAGTGTAGCATTAGCAAAAAAAGTATTCTTGTTGCTTTATTAATTTAAGCTTGACACACTGATGTCACGTGAACTATATCTTAATTTCTGTTCCAAAGATGAATGAAGGTCTTGGGTTTGAAATTACATTATTTAAAGGGTTACTATACTGTACAATGAGTACTTTGAGAAAGACGCATTGCTAAAGTTTGTCATGTTAGTGCCATCAAATGTCTGAAATCACATAAACAGCAACCTGAATTTTGATTGGTTGCTTTAAATGTCAGTCAAACGATCTTTACTGGTGGGCAGTTCTTGGGCAGAATAAGCTGCATTGTGAACTCTAATTTATGTTGCATGTCAAAGACTAGGTGTTGAACTATCAAGAACGTGATAATTTGAGGTGACCTTGACAAGCCTCTCTGGGAGGTTTAGAGGTGTCAGGAGGTCTTGAGGCCCAAATTTCTCGCTTTCTTTGAATCGTCCTTTAGGGCAAGGATAGCCTCCAGGAACTATGGTTGTAATTATGAAAACAAATAGAGCTAAGTGACTCTGTGTGAAAGTAAACAAAAATTAGCCAACTACTCAAAGAGTGACAAGTAAACCAAGACTGCCGTTTACATGTTCTGGTGCCAGAAACAGTGCAGGGGATTAAACAATCCAGATTGCAGCAAGCAAATCCTCTGACAAAATAATACACAAAGTCAACAAGAAAATACAGACGGAGAGGTGAAACGTGACATTTTAGTTCTGTGAGAGTTTGTGTTTGCTGATGAGGTGAGTTGATGCAGGCATGGTGTGCGGACGCGTTGATAGTGAGATTGTTTATAACGGCTTGCCAATCATCTGTTTGTGCATTCATCTCTTCCTTATTTTTAAATACCTTGAATACCATAAAAGTCAATAGGGCCCACTGACTGTATAGTTGGCATCATTCTTCATCACCTCAAAGTAGTGAGGAACATGAATTCTTGAAATCTATTGTTTCTGTTAACTTCATCTAAGCTAAAAATGCAGGCCAATAAGTGTAACACACACAATAAAAAGTAATTCAATTAAATGAAGAATCATAAATCATTCCTCTTAGAATATTATGATACAGTGCATCGTGTTTATAAATGCCTTGCAAATTGGTGCATGGCACATACTTTCCAAATTCTGTTTAAAATGTTTAAAGTTACAAAAAGAAAAAGAAAAAAAAGGCAATAATTAAGCCACATTTTTGTTTAATGTTTAAATCACATACACATACTTAATAATTAGACCTCCCGTGGTCATCAACATTTTCTGAACCATCCCCTGAACATCCTTTTTTTTTGTGAAGAAAGCTTATTAGTGTTTCACATGCTGAAATTTTCCAGATTGCCAATGACAAAAGACTAGCTAAAGAAAGAGAGAGAGATAAGCAAAGAAAAGTAAATCAAAGCAAAACACAGATGTGATGACAAAGTAAGACTCCCACCCTGTGGACAACCACACTAGACCTCCTGTTGCTGCCAGTTAGCATGCGTTATTTATAAAACCACATAAACTAATGACAAAGCATTTCATTCTCACTCTTTCTATCTGTTTAAAAAAACAAATAACTTTCCTAAAAACACACCATTGTTCGAGGTAATAAGCTGTGTTATTCTCGTGTGAATTAAGTTGATCTACGCTTTTACACTTTTCATGTGAATTAACCTTAGTATTACTTGATTACAATTGCCTCTATACTGTATGTTAGGTTGAAAAAAAAGAATATTACTGTATATTAGCATCACATATAGACATTCAGCATTAGTCCCATATAGCTTCTTTATCAAAATGTGCTGTAAAGTTTCATAAATAAATAAGTGGTAAATGTTGCTGTTGCTGAGGAATCTAAATGGCTAAATGACTCCAGCTGATCTTAAAAATCTTAATTAGACATCTGCAGAAGAGTTTATTAAATGCTCTGAATGACTTTTCAAGAGAGTAGTTTCATGTCCTCATGGGTAGGATTTGAAGACATCTTGATTTAAAATGTAAGGCTCACAATGTATAGAAGAATCAAGAAGCATGTGTTAACTTAATTTAAATACTGTTAAAGTAAATAAACAAATTATTTCAAAGAAACAATTGTAATAACATGTTAAAGTCCCTCCTCATATTGTACGAAACACACACACACACACACACACACACACACACACACACACAAAAGATGGGTGTGTAATTTATCTGCATAATTTTTTCTATTAAAGAATATAATGAAGGTTAAAGGGAATGTCTCTTTCTACACAATGCACAGGGGTTTTATCATTCAACATTGATGGCTATTCCAGGAGCATCTGACAGGCCTGACTCTGCATGCTGTGCACTTATCATTCCAATCACTGAACCCAGCAAACCCAGTCCAGCAAACAGACCTTAGAACCAGACAGTCAGTTCAAACCCAACATCATCAGGTCAATGTAAAACTGCAAATGATTATTTGTGTGAACAAATACACAAACATTTGATCCACCATCTGAAATGTCAAGCTCACCAGCTGGAGGCGTGGCCTAGTGGTTATTTCACGTGTCCAAGACATGTTGAGCAGTAGTATTCAGATGGGACCAACACATTGTGTTCCAATCCTTTTTCTTCTCTTTTCCTTGTCCTCCCATATTTATGTCTCCATCCATTACAAGTGGAAAAATAATTGACTTAACAAATACACAGTAAAATGAATGATAGATGTGAGTTTTCTACTGTAAAATGTTAGGTTATTCAATGGTACTCTCAATTTCTTTGGAATTGTGAATTTGCTGCATTTCGTGAAAACCAAGTGAAAATTGTTTATATAATGTTTTTTCGTCAGTGCAAAAAAAAGTTATTCTTCATTGAAGATTACTGAAGTACTGCAATACTAGTATTTCTACTGTAAAATGTCATGTTTAAATATATCTTTGTGTAATGTACTAGCAATTTCTAAATTTATTTGTGTGTGTGTGTTAACTAAATGAATGTATTATCATTTACTAACACAGTTTATAAGTAATTTAACCCAATTTTAATATTAGCCATAATACAAAGATAATTAACAGCAACAGGCCAGATTTAGTATTGAAAATAAGTGATTTTAGTAAATAAATAAAATTTAAACAGATGGGAAAATATGTCCTCACAAATCTTTGTAGTGAACTGATACTAAGGGCAAGTACACACACACACACACACACACACGCACAAAACTTCATCACTTCCTTGTATTACCTATCATCACCTACTCTATTATAACCAGGAGCACCATTCAAGCCAAAATGCTTGACAGACAGTACACAAGCATTAAATGCGGCACGCTTTATGAACAATATTATGGGAATTCGGTCAATAGGGGAAAACACATGCAGAGAATGTTTTAATGTAGTGAAAAGCTGTAAATTTCAGCCTAAGTCATGAGTTATGGACTGCGCTCACGAGTGCATGGTTAATATGGCCATATCAAATGCATGGGAATACACTCCTACTGCGAAATGGGACACAACAGGAAATAGCTCAATGTTTTTTCCTGGGCGAGAGGGGCCAATAACTGTCACTTTAGTTTAGATGGCTTGAGCACAGTGGTGCAATGTCTGTTTAACAGCTTGAAGTTGGAAACTTTTGCAATTAAAGAGTCCGTGTGCTCAAGGAAATGCACTTCCCAGACCCTTGCTCTGACTGAAAGCATATTAGGACACCTGTGCATTTAAGTGTGTGGTTTTAAGCTGCACAGTCTGCGTCTCATCTGTCCTGGCTGTCTGAAGGAACATGACATTTACAGGCGAGTCCTTTCTGCACTGCTGCATTGTTCAATGCAAGTGAGCCGAGATAAACACACTCACATATATACACACATGCACATGAACTGTCCTTCACTACTACTTGTATTCTCTCTTCTTCCATAAAACTTGTAAATTCAAAGACTTAACGTACAGTAGAGGAGAGGAGACACAGACGAAAGCAAACAGGAGGATGAGAAGAGAGGAAAGCTCATAAAGTCACTACTCTGAGGTCAGCCGCACACACAGCTCACCTGCACAATAAAAACTGAACTTCATCAGCTCAGAACGACTTGGAACTATGATAATTTTTCTTCATAAGACAGCTGAAGGTGGCCAATGATTTTTAAAAAAGTTATAATTCACAGTCTTTCCATCTTTACAACACATTACCGTAGATCAAGCAATAAAATGGGTTGGTTCTGTAACAAAAAATTATACACTATACAAATTATACCATAAGTACTATATTTATACGTCAAATAAACACAATATAAATATAAGTCAGTTAAATACTTTAGAATAGGCAATTCATATTTCTAATTAGAAGAATTAAGAATTTCTAATTAAAAAGAAATAAAGACTAAACCTGCACAAGAGCAGTTAATTAATTAAATTTTTATTTATTTATTGTTTTAAGGGTACTTTTATGGTCTAAGTTCATTCAGAATCTGATAAACACAATTACACAACATAGGTTTGCTGCTTAGTTAGCAAGGTAGTTGTTAAGTTTTAGGTATAGGGATAAAAGGTAATATAGAAATAATTTGTGTTTAATTATTATTAATAAATGGCTAATATATATATATATATATATATATATATATATATATATTTTTTTTTTTATATATATATATATATATATATATATATACACAAATCAGTGTATGCTTGTGATTAAATGGTTTACATGGCTATTTGTATGGTGAAAAACAGGGAAAATTATGAAAAGGATCTGCTTAAAGTCTGATCAAAAGTCAGCTGAATAATAAAAAATAACACAGTCACCACAAAGAGTAGATTCTGGCATGAGGTGAAAAAAGCATTTAGTTTTACACATCTGCCTAAACAAAAATAAACACGACAGACAGATCTAAGGCAATATGTCAGAGTTGGAAACTAATTACGGCAATCTACCATGACTTGAACACAGTGGACACACAATAACACCCACACACTAAACGTGTTAAACAGAGACAGGATGTAAGAAGAACCATGTTCCTTCATGACAAGCCCATTTATGGCCTCCAGATCCCCCATGTGCATCCCTCTATGTCCACCACAGGCATCTGAAGAACATAAACTGTGTGAGGGGGGTTTCTGTAGTAAGATTGTGTGGGATGATCCACGGGCCACAGGCCTCTCCCTAGCTGGGACGCATCCCTCAGCCATCTGCGAGGGAGGTTAAGCAGAACCTCTATATCAGGGGAGGATGAGACCAGGCAAGCGAAGAAAAAAAAGAGACCACCTACCGACCGGGAGAATGACTATGGAAACTCCACCCCACGGCAGGCCAACGCTAGGCCCCCTTCAATGCATAAATAACTCTGACGGGAGCCGTTTATCATCACTTATTGGTGTATGTACATGCTGTGGGTTTGCTGGAACATGATTGGTTGGTGCATTCATCAATCTGATAGAGATCAGTTCCATGTTAGGGAGTATAAATCATTAGTCTGGAGCCTAACACTACTGATAGTGCTTATTGATGGTTTAATCCCACCCATGCAAGTTTGCATTCAGGAATCTGTCCCAAATGTTATTATTGCCTAAACTGTCTCTGAATATCACCAACAACTGAAAAAAAGCAGAAAAGCAACCAATATTGAATGATTTTAGGTTAGTGCTGGTTAAAACCATTACATTAAAGTGATATAATAAAGCAATTATCGCAAAGTATCTGTGTGTCTAATTTATTGGACAGGTCAGGATCTGGCAGTAAACAGATCTTCCAAGTTTGTCGTAAACACCAGACAATTATGTCTTTTGCAGATGAGATTTCAGTATTGTTTAAACGGTCTCATGAAAACATGTAACTCCACCTGTTTTTGGTTTCATCTAAGGCTCATATTAATATCAGAATAATGTTGTACAGTTTAGTCAACTGATTTATAAGTAAAGATGCAGAATAAATTATATCGCAGTGTTTCCAAATTGTGTATCGAATGCTCTAACATAATATTAATTTGCACTTATGCTTATGGATTGCAATTATTGCATTTAAATGGATAGGACTGTGACATTGTGGATCGCATAGTTGTTTGGGGACAACTTTACATTATGAACTACACATAATACACACATGCACGACAAAAAACTTACAGCAAAATTTGGCATATACAAATCAATACCTATGGCTACATGAACTGGGTGTATCATATTAGTGAGCCCCCAACAATGTGCAAAGCTTATAGGAGTGGATTGGAAAACCTTGTTAGAGAGTATATAGTTTATCTCCATCCTATGTGCGATCAAATTTAAAAAAGGAAGCCAGATTAGGGAGTTGCAAAAAGAATTTAGGAAAGAGGGAAAAAATGTTTGGCTAAAGTGATGAGAAAGTAAAAGCAGGATCCCACCCAGACATTTATCAAGCACGCAACTATGCAGATCTAATTCCTCCTCTTATAATGAGCTCTAGAATCCTCGAGCCCAACTTCATAATGCCGTCCGTGATCTGAGAGTGTATATTTTCTTTCCCAATGCTTTTCTTGGGTGAACTTTCACAGGATGCTTTCAAAAAGCCCAGAGGGTAAATATTCTTCTGAAAAGTAAACAGAATCATTGTGACCTCGCCAAAAGAGCAGTGCTGTTGACAAGCCATTCTGTTTTAACTCACGAGCCTTTACTAATATCAGAACACCAAAATGGGAGTTATCAACAGTGGTCAATAAATCTTTGAATCTAAATCTTTGCTTTTACAAAACTGCACTAATTTAAGAAAGCGCAGGCAAAAAGACATAAGACAATATAATTATTTAAAACATCAGCAGAAACTCATCGATATAAATCATGCTACACAAAACAGTGCGAGACATTATGAGGGCTGTTGATGGATGGGGATCTAATTAACTAACACAAAACACCTGGATACAATCAGGAAGGATCAAGAAGACAAGACAAGAGAAAAGAACTTCAAAATAAAAGTCAGAAGACATTTCAAATAATCCAAAACTAAAAGCAGTTTTTCTGAAGTGACACATGTGAAATTAGAAAAATAACAGTCTGAAGGTGGTGAAAAAAAAAATCCTCCAAGCTTGTTTAAAGGCCGGATATTAGTCAGTTCGGGGGCATCTGTTTTTGGTTTAACACTTGGGACAAAGGTCAGCAGTCCTAGGCTTGAAGCAAGGTTGGTCAGTTCTTTTGACATGCAACATGATAAGCCTCCAAATACTTCAGAGTGACTCCCCTGACTCCACACGCTCCCACACACTCATATACATGGGAAGTCAAATAGCAAATGTCACCCACTTAGGACAGCGACAAGACGGCTTGAACCCTGTGACTGTACCTCTGACCTTGTCTGACACTAAATCCATGATAGTTCCCTCATGAGGGACTTTTCTACCCCGGTGCTGCAGAGAGCCTGAGATCTTACAAACATATATGTTTTCTTCAGATGGCATAAGAAGACAAGAAAAATCAAACATTAATATACAAAACATTGTATTATTATGGAACAATCACAGGGCATAGTAATTCCCTTCACATTAGCACTATCAATCAATATAAATAATTTAGTTCAATTAGCATGAAGCTTCAGAACAGCAATGCCTTTCTTCATGAAAAGGTACAATAAAAAATAAAACCTGGAAGCAAAGCATTTACTCATTTTCTAATTATGAAAAGCTTTAAAATAAAATTTCACTACAACAAAGAGACCTTTTTCAGGATTACAAGTATTCCCAGAAAGTTTTTTTTTATATAGTTACAGTAGATACATGATAGACAGACAGACAATAAATTAATAAATAAATGCATGAATAAATGAATGAATGTGTCCCATTTACATAAAGAAATACTAAGTGGTAATGTAGGCCTATATACCCTATAAAAAGAGGCAGAAAGAAAGACTAAACATAAATAGTACATAACATAAAGCAAATGGTGACAAGGTGGTAAATGGCTATTAAAATGACTATACCCTCTAACCTCGACTTAGCAAAGGCCATATTTAGCCGTAAGGCTGCACGTGAGTATATGCTGAAACTTAAGGAACAGGGGCACATCTGTTGCCCTGTCTGTGAGAGGTCGGGTACAGGGTGTCCTGGGGGTGGCGTTTGTCATGTCGGGGAATCTTGTTATATACTTGCTGTTACTCACCCTGGTGATAAGTCATCGTTATAGTGCACCTACCTGGCAACCTGGTGATAAGAAAGCCATGTTCAATCACAACGGCGGCTAATATTTCAAATTCCATATTGTTCGCCTCTAGCTGGAGATACCCATACCTCACACACATATATGTGGATAACACACACACACATAGAGCGGAGGAGTCACAGAGGGAAGGAAGAGTCGGGAGAGCTCTTGAGGGACAGAGCGGACATTAAAAACCTCACAGCGCCCACTGTCACCCCGAGAGACTGATGTCTGAGCTCAATGTTACCCAAACACTTTTTTTAGGTCTTCAAAAGGAAAGATGTTTGGCCTTCAAAATAAATGTTTTGTTTAAACTCGCATGCTTAAAAACTTCAAGGGCATGTTTCCATGTTCAGCAATATTCAGTGTTTATATACTACTTGTATGTATGTACTTTTACAGTATTTTGCATTATTTTTGTATTCTATCTATGTAATGATTACGTCTCGCTTCTGAGCGGACAAGGAAGGCAGGGAGACGTGAATAACAGCAAAGCAGAAAAACATTTAATTACAAACAGGATACAGGGTAGCTGATGAATACGCAGAGAGGTGACATTACATTCAAACACCGACTGACACTGAATGAAACACAGATCACAATTTAAAAATACAAAAATAATCAACACATAATACAGGACACCTGGAAACACGGCTGAAAGGAAGTGAAACACAAATGAGAGAGGCGAATTACAAACGAGGCAAAAACACATGTGAAACAGAATCAAAACAAAGACTGAACATGAGGACCACGTGAGACAAAAAAGCACTTTGTGACACGGACCTGACAACAGTTCTCCTGACCGTGATTTGGGGCTTCGACCTGAGAACGGCTCTCCTGGCCATGATTCGGAGACCAAACCTTCATACGGCTCCCCGACCATGATTCAGGGCTGGGACCCGACAGTTGCGGACTGGACACGGCGGGGATTTCGAACGGCACTCCTGGCCGTGACTGGGAAACCAAACTAACATACGGTTCCCCTGACCGTGATTTGGGGCTGGAACCCGATATTTGCGGACTGGAAACCACGGGGACCAGCTCTGGCCTCTCTGATTCCCACTCTAAATCCAGAGTGGGAAATGGTGGACCGGAATCCGTGGGGATTAACTCCAGCATATCTGACTACCACTCTAAATCCTCGGGACTCTGGATCGGCTCTCCTGGCCAAAATTCTGGGACCGGATCTGTAAATGCGGGCCAGAGTTCAGCCAGTTGATAAACCTGTGTTACATAGTCCTCGCAGCGTGGTCCAAAGTGAACGGCACCTCCATTTGTGGTCAGTCGTTCTGTAACAATTACGTCTCGCTTCTTAGCAGACAAGGAAGGCAGGGGGATATGAATTTCAGCAGAGCAAAAAAACATTTAATTATCAACAGGATACAGGGTAGCTGACAAATAAGCAGAGACGTAACATTACATTCAAACAACGACTGACACTGAATGAAACACAGATCACAATTTAAATACAAAACTAATCAAGACATAATACAGGACACCTGGAAGGGAGTGAAACACAAGTGAGAGAGGCGGGGTTACAAACGAGGCAAAAACACGTGTGAAACAGAATCAAAACAAAAACTAAGACTGAACATGAGGACCTGGGGCCTGTTTCATAAAACAAGTTTACCAAATAAGCCAGGCTTATGGCAGATAGTCTGACTTATTTTAAACCAA
>JAUCMU010000097.1:16009202-16030750 GCA_032275025.1 Enteromius treurensis | reverse complement strand
TGGGAAGCCTGGAGCAGGATCGGGGTCATTTGTCTGCATAGTGGGAGAATATATTTTCTCTGAGCCTCTCCATAGAACGGACAGAAAAAAAGAATATGTATAATTGATTAGATCTCTTTGTCCTTACTTGAGGGGGGAGGGGAGGGGGGAGACCTGTTGTTTGTCCACTGCTAAGCCTTTTCATCTACAAATGAATTCTCCTTGATCACTAAAAATCCTTTGCAAAGGTGAAACTGACATACCTACGGTCAAATGTATGATTAAAGACACAAAGACTCATAACTTAGGTTCTTTGATTCAGTACTGATACTTTTTGCCTCACTGAGAAATATAATAGCGTTTGATCTCAAATAAAGCTGTGAGAGTATAGCCATAATTCGGATCCTGGAAACAAACATTCTTTTCAGCTTTGTTTGATTTTCCCTTCCAATATATCAAAGCCTTTATTCACTGCATCTCTTTCAGAAATCAAAGTGATGCAGTGATTTTCATGCCAGAAAGGAAATATTCAGTCCTTCAATAGATGACCTTTTAATAATACAAGAGAGAAACTATTAGATTAAATTCTGTGCTCTACTATTATGATTCATTATTAATGAATATTATTATTCTGAGCAAGCCTGCAATTGTGAATTGAAATGATCCTTTTATATTCTTTGTTTACGATTGTTATTTCTATATATTTTCAATTATGCATTACGGAGTTGCAAACATAGCAGAATTATTAATGCTGCCTTTGCCAGATTTATCAAAACCTTCCCCAAAAAAATTACAATACCTGAAATTTCACGGCCAAGTCAGCATTCCTAACAGTGTCATTGTTCCTTGACTTTCACAACCCAGAGAGCTGAGGCTGCAAATATGCCACCTCTCTCTTCCCTCGTTAATATTTCCACTAGTGCGGTTTGTTGAGTAAAACCTTGTCTGAGATTGACACATAGGGCTGCTGAAGTTGACACTGAGAGATCACCTCCCCACCAGCTCTGAGGTGACAGGTCATAAATCCCTACAGAAATCCACCGGGGGGGGAAAACACCGACCTGAAGGAGATTTCTTCTCATGCATAGAGAGCTACTTCCCACCGTCTCTGCCACTCCCAGCCCCCTGGGGACCAGCTGCCCACCACGCTGCATGCAAAGCAGCCCCACTGTTGATTGGGTGTGGGCAACACAACTTTCGTGCGTGTTTTGAAAAGAGGCATGAGAAGGGGAGGGGATGTCTCCAGAAATTGTAGCCCGTTCCCTATTATTCGGATGATTCTGAATGCCAATTACCCAGAGTTCTGTGGGGAATGGTCTGTCAGTCTGGATGGGTCTGCCATGTGAAGGAGAGAAGCAGACGCTGTGACTGCTGACAGTTCAGCATGGTAAAAAGACACAATTGTGTAAACACACATCAGGCACGGAGACAGTAAAGCTCACACATCCTTCCCTGCAAAGCCCTGGCAGTGTCAGCCATCATTCAGCCTATAAAGCATAACACCTAGACAGCAAAGTGGCTACCTAAAAGTTTAATTTATTCACCAAAGACAGTGAAAGGGAGGTGATTAAAAGTAGGAACTCCTGCTAAGATTGAAGACTTTCTCTGAAGTTTGTCTCTAGAGGCCTGTTTACACCTGGTATTAAGATGGCACCAATTTCGTCAATCCGATCAAGTGACAACATTAAAACTGATGTCCACAAGAATTAAAACATTTTTTTAACTTCACATTCAACCAATTGCCCACTGACTGACTTAATATTATTGGATGCGTTTTGAAATAGATGGATTGTTTCTAAACTGACAACTTGTAATCACTGTAAACATAATACCAGGGGCCTGTTCCATAAAACAAGTTTACCAAATAAGCCAGGCTTATGGCAGATAGTCTGACTTATTTTAAACCAAATTAACTGGCAATATATATATATATATATATATATACTCACACACACACAATACATACATATACAGTGTACTAGGTTAAAAGATAAATAAAAATACAGTAATACAATAAAAACATGCTAAAAATGAAAATTAATTTTGGGATATTTTCTAAATCTTGATTTATGATATTGATTACTCATTTTAACTTTTGGAAACCAGTAGTTCACACAGTATATAGCATGTGACTGAAACTTCCAGGACCACAACAAACATCTTTTCTTCAGCTTAGAAGTTTTAAAACATGTATGAACATTTTAGCCACAATCTCAAAAACATTTATGCAAATGCAAACTCCCAAATATTTTTGCATCCAGCAAACAGATACTTGCTCTGGGAAATTTTAAATCCACATAGGACTTGATACCTTATGCCTAAGCACTGCATCATACAGTTAAAGGAGCTTTTGATGCTGGCTACCTCCAGACTACAAAGTTGCAATAGCTTAATTTTGTAACAGATTTATGCAGAAACTCGCCTGTCCAATCCTGAGCTATTCTCAACAAGACCCCGGACTGAATTGAACAGTCCAAGTCTCTGCTAAATAGGTATCTTAGAAAGCCAAGCCTCCCTCCTTACTCTCTGCATGCCGCTCAATTCTAGAGAGTCGGTATAGCATATGATGCACCTTTACTGTATGTGTATTTATGCAGCTTTAGCAGGCAGCAGTTTAGCAGGTGCAGGACGCTGTAAGTACAACTGAAATCCAATGCTAAGAGGATTAAAGAGAGGATGATATCTCGCTAGTAAATAACACTTCGTGAGGAGTGAGAGAGAGAGAGAGAGAGAGAGAGAGAGACTAAATAACAGTCCTCACACATTGAGGCTTCATCTTGTCCTCTTTGAAAAGCAAAAATAAATATATGAATAAAACACAGGTGTTAAGTTGCCTGGAAATGAAAGCATTTAATGGAGCTTCATTTCTGTCGTATGCTAGAGAAGATAAATGCAGTTCTTTTTTTTTTTTCATGTTGTTAATCTAGTCCATGTCTTTTTTTCGGTATATTGTAACAGTATGTTTTCACGTCAACTTCTAAACTCATACTGTAGAACATATTGACTGGTCAGTTGTGGATTATAATTAGCTTTGATATGAAATGAAGTAAAATGTCAGTATGTGAGAATGATGCTTAACACTTCTGACACTAGGTGAGAGAAAAAAAAAACGGTCATGTTTTCTTTTCTATTTATTTATTTATTTTTTAATTTATGTTCCAATTCTAATCATTAAGCTCCTAATATACTTCTTATTCATAGATAAGAAGGTAGGCCTGTTGGGGATGCAGAATACTAGTAATAACTAATTATTACTCACATTTACATGCATTAAATGTTCTATGCCTGCTTTTATATTGAGAAACTTGTGATATATCTATATATATATATATATATATATATATATAATTCATTTATTTGTTTAGAATAAAAAAAAAACTACAATGGAAAAATATAAATCGATAATAGTAATTCAGTTTTTGGAATAAATTATATTTTAAAATTTATTAAAATAGTAAAAAAATGCTGCATATTACCTTTAGAGGTAGAGTTAATAAATAAATAAAACACAAACAAACAAATAATTCACAACTAGGCATTGCTTGATTGTCAGGTTTCCCATCTCAGGACTGTTGAGGTTAAAAGAGTAGCGATGTCACAAAACCAGGCCTTGTGCACAGGCATGTGCCGGCAATGTAAGGTGAGCTCTCCGCTTTTATTACAATGACTCCTTGACCATGAAAAAGCCTTGGTGGGTTTACGTGGGGTCCGCTGAATGTGAAAGGTTATCTTTCTCACAACATATTGGGTCATATAATAAGCCCGAACACCTGGGCCTGCTCTCCATATCCTCATTCTCTCCTCTTCCTCCTCCCCCGACCTCTCGCCATCCCAAATCCCTCCATTCATCGACTTTTTTCTCTCCTCTCTCTAATTTCTTAATTCCTCTGAGGCACTCTCCATGACTACCTGGGGTTCTTAACTGCCCACTCATGGGGAGAGAAGTGCTGGATGTTTACACCTGCTAGGCCAAGCTCAATGCCCAGGGGTGGGGATAGGGGCGGCCCCACTCACTCCACCCCTCTCCTCCCCTCTCCAAAAGGGAACAATCGACCCAAAGCGGGGCATCAATGGGCCTCCCAGCTGGGAGCTGGGCTCATTGAGTAGAGAGGCGCTTGAGAGCAGTGGAGTGCTGGGGAGATGGGCGACTCTGAGCCGTCCTCTCCAGGGCCAGTGAGTGCTTGGGTGGGACATTCAAGTGATTCCAGCTCACTGGAGAAGGAGTGGATGAAGTGAAGGGGGAACAGAGAGAGAAATCCCTTGCCTTGAATGGACAAGAGCTACTCAAGAGTTAAGCAAGTGAAGATAAAGCACCTCCTGTGAGGAACGCAATGTTGTTTGTATATGTATAACTGTAGCTACAATAATGGAATGTTTAACTGCCATGACATGGGACATTTATGCTAAGAAAAGAGAGAAAAGGCTGACATACAGTTGCCTACAAGCATATTTGCTCACTTCTGAACACTTACATGCAATCCAATGGTAAAACACACTCTCTCAGAACCAATGTCTGACAAAAAAAAACAACTAGTCTCGGTCATTATATAGTGGGTGTATGAAGCCGGTTCCCAGTTTACAACGGTTTCCTAATACAGTTGTTCTTCTGTTTTATATTTAACAATATATAAACATAACAAACTTCCTATTATTTATTTTTACTAATTAAACACATATTAGTGCCTTATTCTGCATTACCTTAATACTTAAGTATTAATAAGCAGCAAATTAGGATTTTTTTTTTTGTGAATCATTCATGGCAAATTAAATATAAGTACATTTATTTGCATTATATCACAATATATATATAGTCTAACAAAATATTAAGCAAGAAATGTATTGTTAAAAAAGGAAAGGAAAGGAAAGGACTGGGTGTCAAAATGTGTACTCGCTTTTATGTGGTCACAACAGTTACTCTAATATTGCACATGTGGGAAATGACTTCATATATCAAATAAATAAATTTAAAAAATGTAAGATCAGTTGATTAAAATTATTTTCAAAATGAAAGCTGGTTTCAAGTTAATCTCTAACAATTTGATTGACATTAATGAAATTCTGATATTTTAAGTTTGACTATCCATTTACTGTATATGCATACCTATGTATTTATATACCTACAAACATACATACACATTTGTCTATCACCATTTAGGTTATGCTGTTGTCCAGGTTAGCACAAGAGTGATGACAGAATTCCAGTGCTAATTCAAGATTATAAAGCATGGTAATTATCAGTTATGGCTTGTGTGTTCATTCCCCATGTCTTAATGGCTGGAAAGCTGTCAGTAATCACTTGAGAGTTGTCAAAAAACATTTAGTGAGGGACAAATGAAGCAGAGGTGGGCAGCCATCCAAGCTTGAGACCACTGGGACACATGTTTAGCTCAATCTAACTCTAATTCAGCTGGATGATCCCACAGAAAATAGCACCACCCGTAAAGTATGGCTATTCTACCCTGCAGCCCCTAAAATAAGATTTGGTGTTGCTACCGAGGAAGTGGAAGACTTACGACCCAGACTAATTTGGTCTTAACCTCTTCAGCGTTGACTTTCTAACACCTTCATTATGACATGTTCCCGGTCTGGACTACAAGGTGGATAAATGCACACTGTTGCATGCATACACACACACACACACACCTCTGTGAACTGTGAGCTGTCCTTCCTCCTCTCTCCTTTAACGTGGGCTGACAACACTCTCTAATCCAAAGGGTTTCAAAGGTTCTCTCCTTCGTGAATACAAAACATACAGGGTTCTGAACTTTTGATCATGGTTGAAGAGAGAGAGTGAGGGAGGGAAAAATCGAAGCATCTCTTGACGTAGTCTTCACAGGCTTTGGGTTCAAGCACAGTTCATGCCAGGCTTTTCTGTTTCTCAAACACTCCAACAAATTATTCCCCGAGTTCTTCAGAAAACGGCAAGGCCGAACTGCAAATACCTGCCGTTCAAGAGTGAATAGATTGCACATCCAAAGCGTACAATACACACTTACATACATCCTTATACAAACGTGTTTTTACTTTTTCATATCTGAAGGCCTACAGGGACAGTTCACCCAAAAACTTTCTTCTGCAAATACAAAAGATATTCTGAGAAACCCCCCACACACAATGTTAATGCAAATCCAGTGTGGTTTTGACCCCACTGACTTTGATTTTATGTATAAAAGTACACCTTTTTTATGACCTACAGATGAAAGAAGGTCAGGCAGTATTGGAACTACATGAGGGTGAGTAATTTATGCCAGAATATTAATTTTTGGGTTAACTATCCCTTTAATTAACTGCCCATATCCATAAAGGCAAAATCGTGTGCCTAGTCGAAATAATATCAAGCAGCTAATCAGTTGAAAGTCAGCAGCCTTTGCTTGCTCAGCACCTCTACGTGTCTTGTTTTCTGATTAATCAGAAACCATTATGGGCATGTATTGTCAAGGATAGCTAGGACCTTCCAATTGTCTCTCAGATGTAATTACGTTTCGGTTCCATATGCAAATCTCATTGTTTAATGACTGCTATAGATAATGAGGATCATTAATAAAACCTCGGTAAGTGTAGGATTTGTCAATTCACTTGCATAAGGCTGCATTAAGTCCAGCTCCTCCCTGGGAAAACAGCTGGAGTGGTGATGGAAACACTTTTAGCTTCTTCCCCCTCATCTTCAGCTATTTGTTTATTTTCCCTTACTCTAGAATGGTCAAGAACATCTCTTAGTTTAAATAATGTGATTTTTTTTAACCCACCCTCTCCTATTTTCTCATATTTGGTTTCCGTGAGAATTTTCATTACAAGCAGCATATACCAACAGGAATGCAGTGAAAAAAGCAGACACTGGATTTTCCCGAGAGGAGAGACTGAGAGAGAGAGTCAGGGGGAGTGAGAGAGACATCCAAATAGAGTGACTAAGGCAAATGACATAGTTAGTGGATCCATCCTTGATCTTTCCAGGCCTTTTACAACCACTAAAGCAGAACATGTCAATTGGGAATATTTAACATGAATACATTTACACATGGGTTTCACCAATATTAATGAAAGGGTGCAATTGGCACCTTTTAGATGTTTAGCTAATGCATGGCCCCCCCAAAAAAACTTTATACACAAGCCTGACAAAACAAAACAAAACAAAACAAAACAAAACAAAACAACACAACACAACACAACACAACACAACACAACACAACACAACACAACACAACACAACACAAAACAACACAACACAACACAACACAACACCAAACCAAACCAAACCAAACCAAAAACACAATTGTTTAAGCTGTTCCATAAAACAAGATTAGAGTACAAGCCAGGCTTATTTTGGTTAGTCAGGCTTATTGCCAGTGGATTTGTTACAAGATAAGTCAGACTAACTGAAATACGCCTGGCTTATTTGGTAAACTTTTTTTATGGAACAGGGCTCTGGTTTTGATGTGTATGTGATGTGTATAAAAATAAGAAATGTTTTGACATTTTTAATTCATGTACAAGGGACATAACAACACAACTGTTGTTTTTCATTGTCTTAGGCTAGTAAATATCCGTTAAAAAGGAAAATTGAGCATCCGTTATTTCAAAATACGGACAAAATCGGCAGTTGTACACTTCTTTGAGGGGTGCAGATGTATCCTACGGCATCTCATAAATCCAGCTCTATTAAAAGTGTTTTTCAAGCTTTTGTAGAGGAAGGCAAAATGAAAGTGGAGAGTTCACCGCACCTCCACCACACATGTAGTATTAAAAATCCCTCTTGGATTTCTTTGATGCCTCTAGCTGAGGCAGATGTCTTCCTTTTGCCTTGTCCAGAGCTGCGATTGGAAATACAAATGTATTTTCACTCTTTTGTGGGAAGAACATTACATGTCCAAATGCTTCAAAAGATTACAAGAGTGAGTCCAGGAGACATGCTACAGTATTTAATAAAACACAGTGAGAGAGTGTGTGGATTTTCACTGCAGACCTTTGAAAGAATGTTTATTAAGGGGGTGTTGAGGAGGTGTTGAAAGCGTTGAGAGGACAGAGGGGCGGCACAGAGCACTGACGGCTCTGGAGCATGTGGGCAAAGCCATCGCTTATTTGCAGATGTTATCGGGTCACAACTCCAGCGAGGCCTTGGTGTCCCAAAGGAAACATAAAAACCCAGATGTTAAAGACATCAGGTGGGAAATCTTAACTTTGATTGGGAACAGAATAACAACTTTGGGCAAGACATATCTTGCCTGATGTTCCACCAATTTTGGGCCTGTTATCATTTAAATTTTCTATAACGAAAGACACAAATAGTACCAGGAGAGCAAACTTTTTAGTAATGCCAGATATAATGTGGCAGAAACAATTGCTTAAGTCTTAAAGTGTGCCTGTTATGGATTTTTGAAAATGATCTGTCAAGCTGTGTGTAACACAGTTCTAAGTGAATGCAAACATCCTGCAAAGTTTTAAATCTGCAAGTAAAGTGACTTGTAGCCAGGTATGGTGACCCAAACTTAGAATTAGTGCACAGTGTATAAAGTTTTTCTGTCTCAAAAGAAAAAGTCTACTCAGAATCATTGAAACGAGTAATTTTTAAAAGGAGTCTGTTTCATGTTGACATCAAAATGAAACATTGGCATATTGTCTGCCTACTTGTTTGTCTTTTTTGCTTTGGTCTGAATGAAAATGCAAATGTATTACTTTCCGTTAGGGGCTGCTGTTGGAGCATTTAAAGCTCACAAACAATGCTTTAAATGAAACTGACCAATTACTGGAGGGGTTTGAAAAATTAATCGGTGAATGAATCATTTGGAAATCATTGAACAAATAAAACTAAAAGTGAAACTAAATAAATGAAGAAAGAATGTTTTTTTGTGTTTATGTTCAGTAATTCCTTAAAGAAAGTTAAAGGAGACTGGGTGGAGGAGCTCTGTCTTTTAGGAGACATCTCCAGACTTAGGAAAGTCAAAGTGCATTGCCAAAAGATCTTGAAAGGGTGTTTCTCATGAAGATGAATGTTTTGTCTCTCGGCTTTCTTCCTCCATTGCCTAATAGGCCACAGTATTTCAGAAAGAATGTATTTAGATGCAACACATAAGAACATTTTTTTCTATTTCTTTTTTATGAAACATTGTTTTATAATTGGCAGATTAGGATTTAAACATGCTCTTACTGTATTTAAGCAGTATGCTTCATGGCTTTGTACAAATATCTCACTTTAATGGTTATTGATTCTTTTCTGTAACCTAAAACTTTAAATGTGCTCCAGGCAGATGCCAAATGATGCTGCACAATGTGATTTGTTCATTTATACAAAGTAAATGTTCTTATGGTGAATGTCATTTTGATGACTGCTATTTTTTTTGAGCCAATACGGAGCATAAATGTGACTTCCTATTCTTGTCTTTATTGACGAAATGTTAATGTTGACAAATGGGAGCCTGCCCCACTGGCCCAATTTCTTTAATAATGCTCTTTTGCAAAACTGAGGGATGTCATCTATTATGGATCAAGAGACTTTTCTGTTTGTTTGTTATGTGTGCAATGTCAGTATGCACAAGTCAAAGGGAAAAAGCCCTTTTTCTATCATGCCACTAATAAACACAGAGAGTTAAATATTTCATCTCACGAGGAGGCACGGCAGGGGCCTCCGAGATCACGACGCCAGTGAGCAGAGCTTGTGTAATCTTGCTTCTTTGGTGTTTGCTGGTAAACTTGCAAGTACTGCCATGGAGACCTTCTCATTTAACTTATTTAACAAGGGCTTGTTCTTCTGAAAGCAGATCCACCCTGAGGATAGACGTTTTGACTCAACTTTGTGTCTGTCTATTAATAAATTAGCCATTCTGTCATATTCGGCAAAGGAAATATTAAATTATTCACAAAAAGTGATGCATAATTTCATTTACTTTGTCTTAAGTGGCTTGTGAATAGTTTGGAGATTTTACTTTGGAGTAATTGAAGCTGTAAATCTAATTATAAGACTTTAGATGGGAAATTGGGCTTGGCCAACTTGCACTTACAGTACCAATGAAATAGGCTTTCAGTACCTGTCTGGAGAACAGTACTAAACAGCACTTTATATGAACTACGTTTGGGACTGACAACCATATTTACACCTCCAATTGCATATGAACACAAATACTAAGTAATGCTGCCTTTACATGATTCCGTAAATGATCATAAAGTTTCCTAATCTGAAATTGGACATGTACAGCCTCCTTTGTTGTATTTACCACTGGGAAACTCTTGTTGGGTGAGCCATAAACTTTAAATATGGATGAGAACAGAAACAGAGCAGTAGTCCTGTAAAGCACTAACATCAGTATTTATTTGTTCTTGCCATAACAGTCCTGTATATTCATGTTTATAAATATCTAATGCATTTAAAACATATTGTGTGTATTGAAAACCACAAAATTAATTAATTTTTATTCATTAATGAATATTGTGGCGTTTTTATTTACAAATTTGCTAATGCAACATTTGGGCCACAACAAGACAAGTGAAATAAACTGACGAATGAATATCGCACATGAAAAAACAACTCACACACAAAAAACAAGACAATTGTGTTGAGAGATGCAGAGTGTGACACGACAGATAGCTGGTTGTTCCACTTACACAACACATCACTATTTTAAATAAATAAATGCATAAATAAATAAAAATGTAATTAAGTAAAACAGAGAAAAGCAGAAGGAGGGAATGAACAAACTAAACTGCATCGTCCAAGAAGCACGAGAAACTATGAGAATTTGATTAAGACCTTAAAATGAAAGAAAAACAATGTGTGTCTGGAAGAGACAGAGGAAGAGAGAGAGAGAATGAAAAAAGAGTAGTATTTCCTACGGCCTTTTCCCATGCTTAGTTAGTGATTTGGGTGTATGGCTCTTACTGTATCAGTGGGAAACCTCTCTACACCGCATACTTACTACAGATGAAAGACACCAGAGAGAGGGTTAGATTGCAGCTAAAGAGAAATTTTTTTTCTTTTGTTTTGTTTTCTTTTTAACATGTTTGTTCTCCCCTGTTGGACACCATTTCCTCTGGACTTGTGCTGAGAAGACATATGGACTTTCCTCCAACCCATGTATCACTTCAGCAAGAGTTCTATATCTATAGATAAATGAAAACTTTATTCAGCATTAAACTGATAAAAAATTGACACTAAAGCTCTGAAAAACATTATATTTACATTCATACATTTTACATTTCTAAAAATGTTTTCACATCAGAAGTGTGGTGAGCATATAATACAATAGTGATTTAATTTTGATTAAACAAATGATATCTTGTACTTACATCCCCACATTACAGCACACCCCTATTAAACCTGAATATCTAGCATTAGTTATTACACTTGTTGTCTGACACACAGCACCCGCAGACCTTGCGCTACAAATCTACCCTGGCTCAATTAACCCATGCTTAATCTCGGACCTCCCATAGCAACATCTAAAAAGGAGCCAAGGACGAACGCGAGATGCTATCTGCCAGAAAGATTACCCTGCCAGTGGTAGATCAAAGAGGGCTGGACATTGGGCCTCTCCAATTAGCCATAATTAAACAAAGTATGTCTGTTTAAACTTCATTAGCAGCTGGGCGTTTGCTTCAACAGAGTGGGCACAACTCAAGTGTCCTTAATTAAAAGATAATCCATATGATTGCCCCCAATCTGCTCCCTAAATATACATTTCCCCCCTCTGTTGTCTCCTGGGGTGTCACTAGTGAGCTTGTAAGGTGTTTTCCAACAGGAACTGACCTAGGCTTTCTTAATAACTTCTGCCCAACATGGAGATTGAGGGCAGAGGAGCCGGAGAAAGAGACAGGGAGAGAAAGGAAGGAAAGAGGCATGAAAGATAGGAAGGTAGGAACACTAAAAAAGAAAGAGATAGAGAGAAAGAGAGAGAGACTCCTCCTGATAACATCAATTTAGCATGCTATTATCTAAAATGGTGGAGAAGCACACGCCTGCACAGTCTGACATAAATCTTAGAGAGCTGGGGGGACATTGAATATGCATGAGCTGAAACAGATACGACACTGCCGCCACATTAATATTCCTGTCACTGGAGGTTTTCAAACTTTCAAGTGGATGACTTGAGCGAAGCCGGTCTGGAGTCACTCTAAAACAGGGGCAAAAGAATCTGATTCATAATTAAAGATGTACAAGCCTGTGAACCCTAGCAGGAGGCAAAGCAGAGCAGAGAGAGACTCTTCACCGGTGTTTAAATCAACCAACGTGTGAAGAGTCAAGAAAGAACATGAACACTAGTCAAATGTTGTATATCATCAAATCTGCAGTGCTGCTGGTGATGAATTGGATGAACAATAACTGACATTCAAAATTCTAATTTGAGATGGTAAAATCACAACTATGAAAAGTAAATGTCATTTTGGTTTATAGATGATGCAAAGATAGATACAAAAGTAGTTTAAAAGCTTTATTTTAAATAATTTTTCACTGCTACCCAACATAGAATGCTATTAGACAGTATTTTTTAGATGAGACAACACTAAAATTAGTGAAAGCGAAGGTCAGTCTTTCTAAAGTCCACAAGAATAAATATGCCCATAGTTCTAGAAATAACACTGCCTATTTTGCACTGATCATCTCAGACTTCCCAGAAAAGTTCATGTGAGGGAAACACTGAGAGTGAACCATCTAAGACAACAGCTTAATCAGTCTCAGATGTGAGTTTGTTCTTTGGGTACAAAGTATTTTTTGTATGTGTATTTTTTCAGAGAGACTACCAGAAACCGGTTCTGGAGAAGGTCTGTGATATCTGGTTTTAATTTAACAGTGGCTGCATGAACGATGAAAGTCACTTTGGGAGGAAGAGGTTATGAAGTCATGTGATGTATACATCCCCCTCAAGCCTACTGCAAATCAAACTTAATCATGACTTAGAATCAGGGATGGTGTCAATTCCAGCTTGGTTACACTGTTATATGGGATTTAAGTTACGCATCTGATTTAAGTCACAGAATAAATGCATCAATAAAACATATTTCTGTTTTTTAAAAACCAACTAAAGAAACTGAAATGATCACCGGGCGTTCAGAAATGTGGCCTAGTGGTTAGTACATGTGCTCAAGAACACTGAGCTGTGCTGTGTTTGTTAGGGTAACAAGTTTAAATCCGATTTGTAACATGTGCTGATCTCTTTTCACGTCATTTCCTGTTCTGTACTTTAAAGGGGGGAAAAATGACAAAAGGTTTAATTCTGGTATTTTCCACAACACTTTTGTCTACAAGAAATACATACAAACAAATATTTAGGCAAGAATTAAAGGTTTATATAGTTGAACTATAAAATGTCCATCCTTTTCAATTCAGATACAAGTGCATTTCAGCAGTGTGGCTGATATTCAGGCCAAAATGATCATTCCAATATGATGGATTTTTATACATTCAGATATTCAAACCACAAACATAAATTAAATTGGGAACCACATCTCTAACCAAACTAACTAACTTCAGTCTAAGTTACTATGTTTACAGGTATTACTTATGACAATCATAAGGATTTGGGTTCGACTTTGGCTATTCAGTATAGATTATTCAATCTCCTCATGTAGTATGTTGGATGTACAGAACAAATTGAGTCCCACCTGTTAGACTGAATGAGTAGCCTTATATTTAGCACAAGTGATGTAAACACTTGACACACAGTGAAGTTCAGAAAGAAGACATAATGCTGACATGATGTTTACATTGAGTCTCCTGAAGCCATATAACTGCCTCTCCAGCCTGCTCTATTCAGATCGATGGAGTTCAATCTTCCGTGGGATTACATCTACAATCCACATGGGGGAAGGACATACTTCACCAAGACCCGTACAAGGAAACATGTTGGAAGAACCTTTCAGGAGCAGCAAATAAACAACGGCTTCTTAACTGATGTATAAATGTCTGAACTTGTTGAAAAGACCTCTCTATCCAGTGTCAAAGAAACAGCAGTGGGAGATGGGTTTCCATGGTGAAACACTGCCGGGATAGAGAGATGAGTGTCAGTAGAATTGTTAACAGACATATTTCGTAAATTGATCCAGCTCACAAAACAAAAACAGGAGAGCAGACACATAGCCTGACCTTGACCATCTCTTAAGCACAGCAACCATAAATAAATAAAATGGCCTCTTTTGACAGGAGCTGTCCATAGCTTACGCACACACACACACACTCTCTCTCTCTCTCTCTCTCTCTCTCTTTCTCTCACACTCTCTTTGTTTGGAGTGTTTGTGAGTGTTCAGGTCATTCATCACAGCCTGCCATATCCCGCCCTAGTCTCCCCCTTAAATGTATCCATTTTGTCCCTCCTTGCTCTCGCCCTCTGTACTGCATAGACACCCACTAAACTACACCATGGACTCTTGTGGAGGTCAGAGTTAGAGAAATTGCATTCAATTATAGATAGACACACAGATAAACAGAAAGAAACAAAATGTTTAATTAAAAGACCTCAAATTAAGCACTACATAATTTTAGTGAATTTGTTCATTCAGATGGTTTTTGAGAATCAAACTATCCATAAATAGTAAAAGCAGTTCGATATACACAACATGAACTGATTCAATAAAATGAATCACGGCATGAAGTAGAGAGAATGCTGACTCTGTCTTTGTTCTTATTATGTACTCTCTCTTATTGGTTTCTAGGCTTCATATCTACATTTATTTTACAGTATATTGTCATTAATTTTATATTTTCCCACAATTACTCTACGTACTGTATATTTTCTTGATGTTCTGAAATGTTTTTTGCCCTTGTTACAGTATGTGTTTGTTCAATTTATATACAGCTATGCTGCAAATCTTCTGTAAAACACAGATGTACCATTACTTGTCATGCCAAGAAATCACATTAAAACTAAAACTGAAATTGAGAGGACAGTTTATAAGAGCACATTGTAATATTCAACTGGTTCGGTGCCAATGCTGTGTGATATGTAACAATGACATTTTTTTTTTTTATCTTGCTGGATATGAGTAAAACTTTATTGTACTTATAGATTACTGGTAAACTGCTGAAATACATTCACACTATTAAAAAAGTTAGTAGCATTGCTACTTCCCAACACTCTCTCTCGAGCACTTTTGCATTCATTGAATGGAGGTTTATTTAAGATACTGAACTAGACCTTGGGCAAACCAGAGCGGGCAGTTTTAAAAGCCACAGTCTGGACCAACTAAAAGTGTTTTTAACCTTCTCCTGTAATACAGCCAGCTTTTGCAGCAAGGTGCTGAGGTCAGGTCTTTAAATAGAAAGCAGAAATTCATCCTACTGTCCCGCTTGGCCTCCGAACGCTCCTTTGCTCTCATCTCGCCATTCGTTACATTAATTTAGTGACTCGCAGTTCTTGCCCATGTCAGCATGCTGAACTGAATGGCCAAATGTCACGGCACTACAATGGCGGGAGAGTACTTGTCAGCCACCTTGTATCAGTACATGGCAGCTGCACAGGAAGATAATAGATTAATTTCATGAGTGTCAGAGTCCTAAAGGACAATATTGCTTTTCTGAGCTTTTTCCCCCTGCTATTCCTCTCAGAGGGGTGGAGCGGTGAGAGCAGAAAAAGGGTGAAGTGGTTTCATTCACAGCCGCTGGTAAGATACGACAAGGACAGGCCATTTTGACCTAATTACAGATGGGGCAGTAGGGATACCACAATACACTGATACAAAAACCTTCACCTATCAGTGAGAAGTGGAGAACAGCTATTTTACTCATCTTTTTCAAGCAGAAAAAATTAGAATCTGCAGTAAATGGTTATGAGCTGAGCTCAGATGAGAATTACAAGAGCTGATGCATCTCTAGGAATGCAAGTATGCAGGGAACGCGACCAATTCATGAAGAAAAGACATTTTACAGACCCCACAGAATCTATGTGTTAAGAAATACCAGCACAAAACAATTCAGATTTCATTGCTCTTCACCAATAATGGCGGAATTCATACACGCGTGCATGTGCAGTGCTTCCTCTATTCACTCGGCTCGAGATCATTACGGCAGTGACGTCTTGCCGGCATAGCTACTATTGCGATGATGCAGCAGAAGTCCTTGGGATTCTTGGCCAAGCATTTTTCAGGGTGCGGAATGCATCTGTGGCACATGTGAGATCTACACTTCAATTGAATCTCTTCCCCTTTTGGGGACCAGGAATGTGACAGACCCTGATGATTTTAAAGACCGTCAAAGGGAAAAAAACAGAACAAAGAAACCATTGACTATTGAGTGGATTGAGACGTATGAGAAAACACAGCATTATTATGTGACGGCAGAGTCTATCTGCTGTTTCTCAAGATCACGCGCATAGCCAGAATTACAGAGCGCACCAAACGCATGGCTGTCATTCTTCAACTCCCACTGCGGGATGCCACCCTGGTCAGAGACATTTGCATGTGTGATGTCACCGCATCACGTAAGGGATTGGAACTGCCGGATGGTTCATTATACGTTCCAGCGATGTTCTCTGAGCGCTGCCCGGAGGCCATGTATTTATCATGGCAGGACAAAGTAATACGTGGTCTGGGTGCTAAAAACGCTGCTAATGTTTTGGGAGAGTTTTCCACATTTCGATATTCTCTTGGCGTTTAGTAAACCGTGCGAGAATAAAGATGATTCTGCGAAGTGTCAAATGAAGCTCATCTGGTTAGTGTGACTCGTATGACCTTCCTTGACATGGCGGATCTCTAAGGTATTGGTGTTTGCTTCATAGCGCCGCTTTCCCATGTTTGCCTGTGAATGTTAACTAGCTGGTCAGGGTCCTGTCTTAGAAGAGCCAGAGCCTTCACGAAGGGGCACCCTGTAATTGACACAGTCAGGAGGCAACAGAAAGGGCAAAACAAAAGTCTATTCAAGGCCAAATCCTCTTATAGACTCACCCATCCCCCCTCTTAAAATGAAAATGGAGGGAAAAGAAAGAATATGAAGAAGGAGAGCAGAAAGAGAAGTGTAAAGGTCTATATAAGTGGCCTACAGCCATTAAGTAATGAAGAGTGCCTGATCACTGACTGTCAAGTAACTTCGATCAGTTTTACCTTTGTTTACTAGACTTTTTCATTATCAAATCAAATTGATTGGTTTTTTTTTGTGTTTTTGTTTTTGCATTCCAATTACTTACGCAAGATATTATAAGTTCAGGTCTCAGGTCACTTTGTTCCATCTAAAAGAAAACCAGACTGAACTCTAGCCCTTCTTGTAAACTTGTGTCTGCATACTTTCTCTTGTTAGCGTAAAAACATAAATCGCAAATAACACACAGAGCTACAGACATATTTCAAAATAAACCCTAAAGTGCTTTCTTAAATGAGAGCAAATGTGAAATCACCTCCATAGTTACCTAGCACGGTCATTTTCATTTTCCTTTCTCGACCCCCTCATGAATTCATGCTTGTCACATAATTCGCCCCCATCACCTGAAGATGTGAGGCTTGCTTGCCTGCAGCCCAGCGCAGCCGTTATTGTTCCTTAACAGCCCATAAATCCGCATGGAGATGTTTGCTAAAAGCGGAATCTGGGTCAAAGGTCACCTTTGCTATCCTTTGGCCCCCTCTCACCAGATGGCACCTCTAACTTTCCCAGGCTGTCATGCAGCAGCCAATGGCTGGCCCACCTCTACAGCTCCCGGGTGCTCTGGTTCCTTTGTGCTCGGCAGTCTAAACAAAGATTCCTCTCCTTTTCTGGCACTAGGGGGTTCAACTAAGTGTAAACAGGAAGAGAAACATAACTGCAGTGCATGTCGTTTCAGAGGCAGAGTTATTTTAAGACCTTATCAGGATTATATGAGAAAAATCACTCTTGAGTATGGGAATATTGTAGTGCATTATTTGGAATTATAGTAGCTGAATTCTCACTTTGCATTATATCGGGCTGTTCTTGTTAATAAGTGCATGTTATTAACTGCTTGGTAAAATAAATCATTCAAAAAAACTGCAACATTAGCCCAATTCAAAAACATACAACAAGCTAAATATATATATTTTTAAAAACATCTGCTTAATTCTAATACTTTTAGCAGCAAAATTAGGCTATTTTATAGCAATAAAGCGTTATTAATTGTGCACATAATGAGTTAATCTATGCAAATCACCATATAAATTTTGATATGACTTACTCCTACTCTATGTAAATTTGAAACATTAGAGGTGTAATCTCTTTCTGAACCGTGACGTTAACTGTAGATATTTACCAAATTAATAAATAATTTATATTTATAACTTATTTCAGTGGCACATCAAAATTGACTTAAAATATGCAATGCTCTTGCATATGTTAAGAACAGCCCTCATTTTTGTTCTCTTTATAAGTTTTCTGTGTTTGTTTAGCTGATTTCTTTTGTGAAATGTTTTAAGTGTTGAGTTCCACTACATTTAAACTCTATTGACAGACAAAAAACAGATAAATGACACGCAAAGCTCTCCAAGTGCATTAACAGTTGTTGAATGCACAAAAAGATAGGTACTTATCAGCAAACTCTATTACGATCCATGACTGTGTATATACAGTATACTGTATATATAGTGCGTATTGCTCACAAGATGCAATGTATCCTGAGCTAAAGAACTCGGCATAAAAGCCTACTTGCTGTAATGTGGTATTTTCTCCTTATGATTAACTCACTTGCAAAGCAGCTTTTCCAGCGCTAATGCCAAGACAGACTGTTTTACATTTCTAATTTGTCATTTCAATAGGAGGGGTAATAGCTTGAATTGCCTACTCTAGGCTAAGCTCCTTATGCTCACTTATGCGTTTTAAAGATTTTGTAAGACTGAACTTAACAGCCCAGGTAAGGCAGTCCACTCCTCAAGCAACATAAACAAAGGATGTGAAGTCCACAGGTTTCCAAAAGCTCCGCTCAGCAAGGGACCAGCGTTTTCATTCAGATTTAGTTTAGGTTTCCTCCCGACAGACGCACTTGTGGGAGATGGCTAAAGAGAAAGTGGAACGATTGCAGTCTGGTTTCCTACAGGTTTGTGATCCCAGAGCTGCAGTCCTGAGTTGAAATACTGATTTGTGAACTTGTCAGGGGGAGCAGGAATGGCTGAAAGGCGACGGAGGCTAAGTGTGTCACCGTGGCTGTGGTGGGGCTACGCTGCTCGGCAGGACGGCCCACTCTCCTGTTTGCGCCAGAACCTCGCTCCTGAAACCAGGGCAAGCCCCTAGTGAACAACAAAAAAAGCAACTATCATGAGAAGGAGAGAGAAAAGTGAAACATAATGGATTGGAAATATACAAATGAGAGAATCTAACTTTCTGATCTTTTTTTTTTTTATCAAGGAAGTCATCGTTCTTTTTTTAAATCAGCAGGAATCGTTTAACATGAACAATATAACATATTTTTAAAGAGTGACCACCCTAAAACTGCAAAAATAGTATCTGACGAGGGCTATGATGACAAAAACAGCATTTCCTAGACCATAACCAAGAGCTTCCAGATGGCTTTGTTTCATAACTCCGTGACCTACTGACATGCGATGGCTCATAACCTAAAAGTATTCCACATAGCCATTTAATTGCTTGCCTAGCATTAGCTATTTCTCAGTTCGTTTTGTGCACACATGCAATGTTGCGTTTCCAAAATCAAATGCCACTTTTTTAATAAATAAAACAAAAGAGAAAATACAAACACAACAGGAAACGAATGATGACAGGGATTTCGAAAATGAAGAATCTTCATTAAAACAAACACACTAGGAATTTTACATCAAATATTTCCATTGCATCAAAACACTTTTTGACCACTGGGTTAAAAAAAAAAAACATTGCTGAAAGCAGTCCTGGATGAACCCATTTTGGCATTGGGCAAATGTTAGGAACATTTTTCAACTAAGACAGTGACACTGTTTTTCCCTCAGATCTAAGCAACATAAACAAGCATTGGTATTCTCTCAGTACTGGCAAAAGCACTACAGAGAATAAGAGGCGAGCAGTAAAATAAAGACATCAGAACTGGTGATTGATGACTTTTGTTGGAAGAGGAAAAAATCTGAGGGTCAGACCCTGAGATGTAGCTTGAAGGTTTAAACAGAACTGGCCTCGCTGATTTGTAAAATTTATTTTGAAGTCTTAAGGCCAAGGTTGTAGACACATTCTCTAAACAGAGCTCTGATATCAACTCAACACCACATCACGCTAGCATATTCCCCAGATTCAAAACAAATAAACCAACGCAGACATTTCAAGTAGTTTTCTGGTACTATATGTACCATTTATAAACACTTGGGATGTGTTGAGGTCTGATGTTGAAGAATTAGAAGACCACAGAATTTAATCAATATCTTGGCCATGGAAGTGAGACATGCTGCCAAGTGAATTGGCACACACAGTGTGTCTTATTCAGGCACTTGAGAGAGAGAGATAGAAGAGACAAATTGTCCTTTTTAGGAGGTGTGCTTTGACCCCTTGGGACTGTCCACATTGGTTAGACAGCCTACAGTTCAATGATAAACCACAGAGGGGCGCACTGAATAAAATCAATGATATGAAAACCTTTTAAAATGATTTCTGCTATGTTTGAGTTTTGGGGGGCTAAAGAGTAAAGACTTAGTAAAACATGTTAAGATACTTACATTTTTTATATGTTAAGATATACTTTGTAAGTGGGTTTTAGTCATTAGTTTTAAGTTTCAGCGTGTATTTGAGGAAATGTTCTTTTAGTGCACTCACATGAAAGACGTTCACTTACAACTGTTGGTTTCTAAACTTAAAGGAATTAAGGCAATTGCTTTCTTCAAATGAAATACTTTTTACAGTATATGGTCTATATATATACTCTTATATTTAAGAGTTTAAAACAGTTATGAACTGTTTTCTGAGGGCAAGTAAATCATGGGGTAATTTCAATTTTTGGATGAACTTAACTCTTTAATGAATTTACTATTTCAAAATTCACTTTTTAAAAGTAGTATGTTAAGAAACGAAGGGTACACTTTCATACCTAAAGACATTTCCCTTTAGGTGATTTGGTTCAAAAACACTTTATTATACAGTCTCTTCACATCCCGATAGCAATCACTAAGTTCAGTGTTCTGAATGTATTTACATGTATTTATATCATTTGTGGAAGGCAGAGGACCATAAAATGTTTGCCCAATCATTTGTGTTTTTCTGAGGGCTATGATAGGCAGACATGATAAGTCATCAGCGTGTTCCCTATTGCTATCGCAGACTGAGCAAGAACGGAATGCATTATTATTGTAATATTATGCACTTTATACTGTATGTCTTTTTTGCCTGCCTGCATTCATGTGTTTTGGAGGAGGCGGGGCTTTGGAGAGTAATTTGCAGGAAGGGTGGGATCTTATGCTTTGCAATGCTAGCTTGCTATTGCTAGCCTCTCCGAAATCACCTACCCTACCTTTAAAATTACATACAATTCATCTAATATACTTAGGATAGGATTCTAATTACACTACAAGTTCACATTCTGCACAGTTAGCTAGCTGGCTAACCGGTTAGTCCTTGAGCTAACTAAAAAAAAAAAAAAAAAGATCTAAAACTACAGTATAACAGGGGTTCCCTATCAGGAACTCGAGCTGCGTCTGGTAGGACGCTTTGGGAACGCCTTCAGCGTGACCGCTCTGAAATGTGT
>JAUCMU010000097.1:15990679-16000684 GCA_032275025.1 Enteromius treurensis | reverse complement strand
CTGTTACTAGGCAACCATGAAAGCGCTGTCAGTTACAAAATCATTTCTGCTTTGGATTTTAAACTGCGCGGCTCTGTAGAAAATGAAGAGCTTTCGCGTGCAAAATGCGCTGCATGTGAATGACCCCTAAGCCTTTGGTGACACATACACCACAAAATTAAATTGTGGATCTTTCCCCTGTCGTCTCCCCTCACACAGATTGTCCCGCAGGAGGAAACAGAAAGTCATATTATGTTAGTTTTAATAAATAAAAATAAGAAAAAAATCTTCTTTTATTGTATTTTGCCGTATTAAAAACATACCGAACCGTGTCACTACTGTATCCTATCGAACCGAACCATGAGTTTTGTGAACCTTTACACCCCTAATATATATATATATATATATATACATATATATATATTCATTGTAAATATAAAAGAGGTTCCCTGGGATGTCTGTGAGTAAGTCAGGGCCCCTGAAACAGAAAGGTTTGACAAGCCCTGCCCTATATAATGAAAGGTAACAAAATGATGATGTTTTTCTCTGCTCATATGGCAATAAATTGTATAATAAACTGTATTCTCTCTCAGTCTGTGTCTCTCTCAGGTGAGAGCTCCTCCACACAGAGGAAATGAGGGGGAAAATGATGATCCCCCTACCATGCCTAATGTTTTATTTTTCCCCCCTTTTCTCACTCTACATGCCCTCCTCTGTTTTTCTCTCTTGTCTGCCAAGATGCAAGACTCTCTGGCCAGAATGACAGAAAATCGAGGCTGCGGTTGCTGAAATCCCTCCTGTGCCTTCAACTCTAAACACAGGGTCAGATGTCAGCCTTCAGCTATGCACAAAACTACAGTAAAAAAAGAAAAAGAAAAAAACATTGTGCCAGATACTGCCATTTTTTTTCTGTCCCAGTGTCAATCCAATTAGGTTTCAAGCAGAGTACTGGCAAAACAAGGTGGGTAGTTTCAATTCCAGAGAGTTTTACCTTCAGTCTTTCATTCAATATTGTTTATTTAAATAAAGCACAGAAAAAAGTTTACAATAAATATTACATGCACATAAGTGTGATTGTCTTGAGCTGGAGAGCTCACTTTGTGTTGACCATTTTGATTCCTTGTCTAATTTTATTTTGATTTATTAAAAAATGCTTGAAACGCATCACAGATTTATTCCACTACTCAGCCTCTTAGCGGATATTGGATGTCATTACATTAACTACACCATGGATTTATACTTTTATTTCTTCAAGTTTTTTGCTTTCTACATGTAACAGATAAGCATCTGCCTTTAATGTAAGGATACACATTTCATCAATGCAAAAAAATAAATAAATAAATATGATGCCACTCGTAAAGGTATATTATGAATTACAAGTCTGGTAGTATGGAAGTGCCGCTTGAAACATATCCTCATTTCAGACAGAGCAGCTCTACTGTATGGCTGCAAGTGAAAAAAAAAGAGAAAAAAGAAAAGCCTCCATAAAACCTTCCCTTTACTGCTTATAGCATTATCTAGCTTATGTGTATCATAAAAGGAGAGTAATTCATCTATAAAGTAATAAACTCCAGAATAAGGAGAGCATACATCCTGTGTAACAATACACCTCGCTAGGATAGATTAAACATGACAATATGATTTACAAAGTTCACCTATAAATTACCAGAATATCTAATAGGTTGAATATTCGAGTTGGAGGCGATGCTGAAGTCTTTATCCGGCAGTGGCGGGTCGCAAAGAATGTCTGACATCAAGCACACGGGTCCTGCCACGGTGTCACACGATGCACTGTATCATTACTCCATTAATAAAGGCATGGCCGGCAGAAGGGCTTCAGAGCAGAGGCAAAGTTATGGAAAATATTTCTCTCCCAAGGACATGGCACCAGATGTGCAAAGACTTATGGGAGCAATCATAGGTGGCCAAGGCTCGGGCTGTGAGGCCTTATTAAGTTAGGCTGCAATCCAGCACCTTCAACTTATTAAGCTGTCAAGAGTTGCAATGATTAAAACCAAGGAAAGGTCACGAGCAGACCTTCGGCATTGTGCAAGGGCTGGTATTTTCTTTAGTAGTGCCGGCCCTAATGAAGACATTTTACACTTGCAGGTGGGATTTGATGAAATGGCTCTTAAGCAATGAGCTCTTGTTCTTTCTCTCCCTTTTTGTATGTCTGAGAGGCTCGGGCAAATCTTCAAAAGTTTCGCCTCTTTTTTTCCCCCTCACCTCATCGAAGGTGGAATACAGAGAAATTAACTTATTCTGAAAGACAGGATGAATAGAAGAAAGAGAGTGAGAGGCCTGAAAGAGACTCAAAATCGTTTCTTTCGCCAAAACTCGAACGACCGGTCTCACTCTCAGATGGTTTTGCATACGATCATCCGTGGAGATCAAAGCCGAGAAGGCCGCGGTAATAATTACCGGCTGGGTGCAAATGCAGAAACGTTCGCCTAAATATCAGCCGGCACGTTCTGCTGATGAAGGGATTTTAGTGTCTGCCGGCTTCGTGCCATCATCTGCCTACGGAGATTAAAGAAACACAGCAATCCGGCCAAAGTTTTATTGAGAGCTGTCACTAGTATACGTCTCAATGCCTGAGGTCCGGGCGCATTTCTGATGTATTCACCTGCCAGGTCGGATGGTACGATTTGTGGAGTGGATTGGCGGTAAGTTGTGTTGAAAGGGCAGCTCTCTTGCCTGAGGGTCAGAGGACTGGTTATCTATCGTAACAAGGCTTATTTTAGTCCAGACAAGATGTCAGTAATGACATCTTCACTTTTGTGACACTTCGCCTAGTTTGCCCTCTCTGAAACAATAACGTAAACTGCAAAGCCACAAAGACCGGACTATTTCCCCACAGAAGCTACAGCTTGGTTACATGGTGTAGTCGATTTCAGTAATATAGCTCTGGATATTGCTGAAACATAAGGTGGAAAAAAGGAGGGTACAGAATGTGCCTGTCTCATTTCAAAGCATGCCCTTGACATCTTTGTAGATTGGCTTTTTTCTCTTTTTCCTGCATTGCCCAGGACACTGCTACAGCTGCAAATTGCCAATGACAGATATGCAAAATGGGGGTCATACAAAGTTCTCAGCCATTTTATAAAGGAGACACATATACTGTGTGTCTGTCGGCTTGCTAGAGGTGCTGTGTGACCTCTAAAAACTATTTTCATATACTGAAATATATATTGAGTAGCACATATTGCTGTATCTCCAAATGAGAAATCCCATGTAGCGAGAACTCATTTAGCTGTTCTTGAGGCTAGTGTCGCTGTCAAAGTTGAAATGAGAACAAGCAAATGTGGTTTAGGGGCACGCGGTTTCCAACGTTGTCTTACAAAAGTTGCTTAAGCTCTGTGAAATGCCAAAGTTTTCTTTAAGTACGCTGAGAAAGACTCTTTGACTCATTCACTTCACAACATTGGAAACAGCTGTCAACCCCACCATAAAATAATAAAAATGCTGGCATCCATGTATTGGTTAATGTTCTGTTCTTTAAGGTTATGGTGACCTATCTACACGCTGCGGGATCTGCGCATATAAGTCAAAGCCGCTGAGATGCCCCCTTCCTTAGGCTTCAAATGTCCTAATTACTCCTGTGTGCCTCACAGGTCAAGCCGAGCTTTCCATACTAGCCTGGCACCATAAGAGTATTCTCCACTCCATTAGCATGACATTTCAATGCACAGGGCTAAATGTTCCCACTCCTTAAACTCTCAGCCTCCGAGGATTCTGTGGCCTACATAAAAGACTCAGCTTAGACCTAAGCTGCTCCTTTTTGCTGTTGGGGGAAAATGCTATCAGAGAACTGAATGAGAAAAGTTTGTTCCAATTGAGGCAAAGCAGAGAAATGGAGCTATGACCGTGTTGCATTTATGTAAAATGCCAGACACAGTGAAGCTTGAGGAAAAAGAGGTATAGGGACACAACTTAGGAGATTCACGCAAAAATGCAAAAAAATTATTCACTCAACCGCATATTGTTCCAGATCTTTATGCCGCTTTCTGTGGAACACAAAAAATGTTCTATATTATGAAGGCCAATTAGTACAAAACAGTGGGAAAAAATCATTCAAAAGCTTTGAATGAATAACAAACTCAAACTGCAGTTATAAAAATCTTATTTTTCCAAGGTATGGAAATGCATTAAACATTCATTGACAATGATACTGATATAGTTCCAAATATCAGCTCTTGTGTCTATTATTATTGGTAAATTTTGTTTGTTCATTACTTGAAGCTATCACATGGCTTCAGAAGACTTGCAATATAGCACATGAGCCAAGTGGGCAACATACATGATGTTTTTTTTTAATGTTCTTAACGCAGCATTAACACTCAAAACCAGCGTAATTGCAGTAAAACAAAGATGAACACATTACCCAACATTTTTTTGTGTTCTGCAGAAGAAATAGAAAATGTCAAACGTGTTTTTAAACAACACAAGGGTGTGTGATGGATTATTTTTGGATAAACTGTTCCTTTAATGACCCTGTGTACAATAACAACAAAATGATGCACAACATCACAGAATGTGCCGATAGTGTCTGAAAGTTCATTCAAAAGAAACCTTTAATCAATGTTGTCTGGTGGGTTAAAACCAAATGGCAAGAATTATCAAGAAAGACAGCAGAAGAGTATGAAGTTTAAACGCTGTTAAAAGACTTGCCTTCGATTTTAAGTGCATTCACCTTCTGTATCAAGGATGTAAAAGCTCTGCCCATCCCTTTTTTTTTTTTTCCTTTTTTTTTTTCTTCTAACAGTTCCCAGGATACCTTTTGCAGCACCTGAAAGCTCCCGTTACCTGAAACAAATTGCCTGGAGAAATCTGCACCACTTCTGGTCCTAAAAATGCAAAGGAGATGCAGAAACTGGCACGCTAAATGAACAATACTCTTATGTTCTCATCTTTTAAAAAAAAAAAAAAACACCCAGCTTAAGACATAATAAATAAAAAAATAAAAAAATGAAAGATGAGAAAGTAACTTTGTAGTCTCTGTGCAGTTGTGGCTTGTGCTTGTGCTCAGGGCGAAAACCAGCACCGTTGCGCAATAACTCCCCTGCACGAAAGCATATCGACACACTGCTACAAGATGGAGTTTCACAGTGTGTTTTGAGTGAATATGATATGAAAAGATGTTAGCGATGCAATTTTCATCACAATGGTGGGATGCAAGATGCTCATTTAAAGACATGAGAATCGACGGGCTGTTTTTCTCCGAGACCCGCTGTGCCGCATCCAGCTTCATGTCTCTTTAATTTGCTGCTCGGAGTGCAAACATTACTCCTTTGCTATGTGAAATACTCAGTGATATCTTACATATACATGAGACTACCAAACGCTTCTTAAAGAGAGATAAAACGTATTTACACATCATGCTGAATGACTGAATTAGAGGATCCATGAGGCTACGATGTTAAAACACAAGTTGGAAAGAAGAAAACCCTCGGGTGAACTCTTATAGAGGGGATCTGCATGCTAGATATAGATATGAGATTGGAAGCCGGCCGGGGAGCCCATCCTAATGCAGTCGGAATGACAGCGAGAGCATGCCTTGTTTCCTTTTCCCCTCTTTTCTTTTCTCTATCCGTGCCGTTAGAGAGCTCATTATAGAGTATGCAGAACTCAGGAGGAATGAGCGAGTGAGAATTGTGGGATTTCAGTACAGCTGTAAGCTAGTCTGCCATTCTCCCGTTACAGTCGGTTACTGACAGTATATTGATTGCCAGCTTTCCAATGATTCCAAATCAGTTTGGGGATTTTGCTTACTTGCGACTTGTTGAGACGTGCAGTCATCAATCTAGAGATCTGATTGCAGATCAGTTTTTTAGACAGAGCCACTAATGACTTCATAAATATCTCAGATGGATGGGGAACTTCGAAAAACTCTGGCTTAATCACTTTTAGCCTTATTGCGCTAATAAAAATTTCAAATCCCCATCCACTCCTGAAAATGCTTTGAAAGAAGTCAGGCTTATAATGATAGACCGGTTCAAAAGGTAACCTTGTGCACATCACCTATTGCGGCAAGGCCTGCAGAACAATGTGAAGCTCCGCTGAATTACAAATTTCTCGGGGAAAAAAGCAAAGGAAGAAGACATGAAATATATAAATAACATAGCCGGGTTCACTACGAGTTCATCGGCGGAAGGCCAGCAGTAAGACAGGAGAGCAGGGAGGGAGAAAGAAGAAGGCAAAACAGGAAAAACTTTTCTCTTTCTCCTCACTGGAGCTGTGCCCCCTGCTCATAGGTGTTGCTAAAATGATTAGCTGCCAGCAATCAGCCTGTCGCCGAATCAGCTTTGAACTGGTCAGGGTCGACTTATCACATGACCGGCAGACGTTTCAATGGTGGGATGAGCCACGCTGTCAGGTGAGAGCTGCGTTTTTTCTCGCATAATTCCCCAGATGGGAGCGATGAGTTCACAGTGTTGCTTTAGCAGGCACCAAATTTGGGGGGGCTGCTGACATATAATCGTTTTAGGAGGGCGAGAGGCTTGGTATGGATTCTGTAGCGTAGGCAAATGCACACACGCACACATTCGTATGAATGACGGCAGGTAGACAGAAGGAGGTCAATAACAGAGGCCGGGCTTATCGTCCCGTTTTCACGCTCACCTCACTCAGGGTTCATTGCTTGTAGCAACTGGACAAGATGTGTGTGGGTATGGGTGTGTGTTTGTATGCAGCGTACACCAGCCCAATTACACATCTCCTGGGTCTGCTTTCAGCTGAAACATCAGTGGAATACCAACAGATGAAAGTGTTTTTTGTCCTCTCTTGTTTTTTACCACATCACCTTTTCCTGTGGTTTTAACACACCCGTGGCCCACCAACAACCTCTCCCAGTGGAAGCGCTGAACTGAGAGATGACCCCAGTCATCAGACTAGTCTGGGCTGATTTGCGGGGATACGCTCTCTCTCCTCCTGAGACTAAGTTTCAAGCCCTCACCTCACTGCCTTTGGCTGTCTCTCAGCCATCCACACAAAGCTTAGACTAAACTTAACTCCAGCAGATTAGCAATGAGACAATGAAACAAAAATGTGTAAGCAGGGGCGTTTCGCTCTGACTTTCAAAAAGGCAACAGTCACAGACTTTACTCAATTTTTGGTTCCTAGATAAGATAAGAGATAAAACAAACAACAACAAAAACTACAACAGATATGTATAATATATTAATAAATATTTATTTGGAATTGTAAACTGTATAATTAAATAAATATACAATTAAATATATCGCTTATTACTTTACAATTTAAAAAAATGCAACAAATTCCTAATTAGTTTAGTCATTTCAAATTCAAATTGCTTTAGTGGCATAACTGCAAACATACAATGTTGCCAAAGCTTGAAATATATGTGTAGAAATAATAACAATGAAGAGATCAACCTTATATGGGGAAAACAAAACAAAATATCACATATCTCGCAGCCAGTGCTGCTATCTGCCCCTCTCCTAGTATTATCTTCCTTTTTGTTCCTCTTCAGTCATTGCTGGAAAGTTCTTTATGATGTTTATGAATTTGTTTATGTACTGTATAGGTCTCTTACTGATCTGAACTTGTGGCAGTGAAATAGAAAGTGCATCTCTGTCTCGATCTCTCCTGTCTTACAGTGAGCACACACTCTTTGTTCTCTGGGTAATTAGCTCTTTTTGTGTCTGCCGGTCTCAATGGCTAGACTGTGCTCACTAAGCCTGTACTTGGTCAAGATTTTTCTCTGCTTCGTGTCTATAATCTGATTTTATTGTTCGATATAATTGTAATTTGCTTTGTGTTTTAGTTTCTAGATCCCAATGTTCCAGGTATGTATTTTTAGATTGTTTGATAATTTGATTTATTTTGATGTTTGGGTGAGAAGCAGTGCTGGTCTGAGACTGGCTAGTGTTAGTCGAGTTAGTCAGGTTAGTAAATCTCTAAACCATCTGACTGAGTGAACTATTTTCGGGGGTTCAGTTCTTGGATTTGTAGCCCTTTGAAATGTATAGATTCTTTGGGACTCAAGGTTAGATGCATCCAGAATTTGAGGGATCTTTTTTTATATTTTTTTTCATATTAATGATCAATAGAAATCAGCCTAATTCTGCACTACATGCATTATTGGGTGTAAAAAAAAAGTTATTGATGTCTTCCGTGTTCATTTATTTGATTAAAAAAATATATATATGCCAAATGGAATATTATCACAATTTGGAATAATAATTGTCATAGTGTAATTCATCCTGGTGATGGTAAAGCCTTCTCTAAAAAGCATTTTAATATGCTGATTTGGTGTTCTATAAACATGTATTATTAATGTCAATGTCAAAAGCATTTGTGCAGCTGGAAACCCTGGTACATTTTAATCCCTAGGATTCTTTAATGAATAGAAAGTTCAAAAGACCAGCATTCTGTTCAGACATAAATACAAATCTTCTATAACATTATGAATGAAAGCATGAATGTCTGTTACATAGAAGGGAAAAATGTCTCATGATCATGATGATGGAATAAAATAAAATAAAATACATTTTGTCTGTACTATACAGAGCAGTGATCTGTTGAATAAACGTTGATTCATGCCAAAATTGTGTGATTTTATGTTTGTGACAGTTTTGTCACATCACTTTCTTTGAGCTCTTGAGAACCAAAATTATAATTATGTGAAAATTTGTCATGAGGTGATAAAATGGGCATTGATTCATTTGTTTAATATCTGTTCTCCTGTGAACGTTGACTGCTCTAATGTGACAATACAACACAAGTCTCATATACAGTATTACAGTGTGCTCTGTTCAGACAGCATACAGTAAGTGTTAATGGCTGCATGTCACATCCACCTGGGTTCATATGCTTGTTTGTTTGGCACTCTGTCACTTTGAATTGCTGGCAAGTGGCACCAATGCACACTGGCATCATGCCCTCAGGGGTGTAATAGTTTCTCTCACTCACACTCACCCATCACAATTATCATGCCACAACCACTCAGTGCTCATTGGAGGTCATGTCAGAATGACAGCTGTCACTGCTTTCTGATTACCCCCACCTGGGAGAGAATTAAAGACAAATAAACCAACGGTAAATGGTGTGTGCGTGTTTGTGTTTGACGTGGCCACCCCACAACCTCTCGTTTCCTCACTTCTATTCAGTGGAGGTGCTCCAACTGACTGTACAGCCCCAGAGAAGGTAAAGATGTCATTATCTAGATCTCAACATCGGCCTTAGCTAAACAGACCATTTTGAAGTTAATGGCAATATATTTTCAGATTATCTCAGAAGATACATACACATTATCCATTTCATAAGACAAGTGCCCTTTTAAATCATATTTAAGACAGCATTGACAACAGCCCTGAACAGCATCATTTTATATATATATTAGGGGTGTAACGATATGCGTGTTCGTATTGAACTGTTTAGTACGACGCTTTTAGTTAGGTACGCATTACAAACCGAACGATTCAGAAAAAAAAAAAGAGAATAAATTGTGTAAAATATAATATTTTCAGCGCTACGCTCAACAAGGCAGCGCAAAGGATGGGACAGGCAACCCGCTTTCTGCCCCTCCCACCCCCAACAGACGAAAACTAGAAACACGCACATTACAAACTATCCCCGCGACATTAAATGTAACTCCCTTAAGTGTGTGTCTAAAAATGCACGAAAAATGCGAGGCGCGTCACTTCCTCCACCAATTTCAAAGCGCTTGGGCGCTCGCGCTTCTGTAGCCTCTGCTGTTACTATGCAACCATGAAGGTGCTGTCAGTTATAAAAACATTTCTGCTTTGGATTTTAAACTGCGTGGCTCTGTTGAAAACAAAGATGTGAATATGCATGTGAACGACCCCTAAGCCTTTGGTGACACATACACCACAAAATTAAAATGTGGATCTCTCCCCTGTGGTCTTCTTCCACACGCATTGTTGACGCTCAGATTTTACGATTTGAAACGGCTCAAATTTACTTTTTATTACATTTTAATTTATCAATAAATACCATCCAAGACTTCCTTTTCCAATACATACTTTATGTTAGTTTTAATAA
>JAUCMU010000097.1:15966218-15990579 GCA_032275025.1 Enteromius treurensis | reverse complement strand
ATAAAAAGTTTTTTTTTTTTTTTTTTTTTTGCTGTATCGAAAAGAGACCGAACCGTGACACTACTGAATCGGATCGAACCGAACCGAAATTTGTGTATATAATACCCCTAATATGTATATATATGTTCACATACACACACACAAACACAGTCATATATATATTTATAAATATATATATAAATAGCAAACTACCCTTTTAGAAAAAATGTTATCATAATGTTGACCATTACACCTCAAACTCACCTGAGATAGAAGTGTCTGCCAAATGTATGAAACAATCCAACACAATTATATTTCAAATTTTACATTAGAAAGAGATTTATTTATTATAATGAAATTAGACTTTTGCTATTTTTATTCAGCAGTTTTCAGTGTTAAGAGTCATATATAAATTTTTATATATATATATATATAAAAAATTATTTTGCATTTACTGTGGTTCTATGAAGACAATTTAACATCAGTAGGAGATTTCACAATGCAACACTAATGATCTAGAGTGTAAAAATTATCATGGTATGATTATTGTATTTTGTTTTCAATAACCTCCTTTTGAAACTATTAAAAATATAGTATTTATATATACATAAATTACATAAATAAACAGCATCTAATCCATATGTTCACTGGCCATCCTGTGGTCAGAGTGCTCCCTATGGCCAGTCCATCCCTGCCTAGGTCAAATATTAATCAATTCAACATCAGTTCTCTTAGCTGAGTCCATGTAGCATTGAATGGGGATTTTGCTGGCAGTGGGGTCCACTCCATGGTTAACATGTGTCTCGGTCATTTAGCATGCGAGGCGGGTATCATGCCATGATGACTTTTAACCCCAGAGGAGGGAACTTGACGGCAGACCTCAGGGGAGAGCCGCATGGTAATGGTAATTTCAGTGTGAAATGTAGTCCCTGGTAGAAAGGTCAAGGTATCAGCATAAGCCCCCTTGAGCCAGGCTTAAGGTCTTTTTGGGACCGCCGGTACAAGACTGACCCCCATTCTCCTCTCCAGATCCTCCAGATATCCCTGTGCCTTCCAGTCCCACAGAGAGAGAGAGACCAAGAGCTGTGCAGCGCCGTGTCGGAGAGAGGAGGGGGTCTGGTAAGATGAGTGGAACACTGAAGGATCGCTCCACATCCCAATGAGAGAATTTGGTGTGCAAGTGAGTTTGTGTATGTAAGTGATCGATACCAACAACCCATCTCGCTCGTCTCACACACACACACATGTGAATGCACCCAGGGTGCAACAGTGCTGTCTCACTCCGCCTCGTAATGAGTGTGTAGGCTCAACACTGGCAGATGGGAGAAATGCCACCGTTGCAGAGCGTGTCACTCAGCTGTGATAAGATGTATTAGAGAGGAACCGCTCCTTAAATCATGAGAGTATAAGCATATGTTGTTTGTGCTACTTTGTTTGCTTCTGGCTGGATTTTTTTTTTTGCCTGTTTTATTTGTGAACTTGCTGTGTTGTGGCAGTTCTTCGACAGCTGGCTCAGTCAGAGATGTTTAATCTGGGTAAATTTAAAGGAAAAAAAGGAATCAGAATTGGAGTCAAAACGTTAAAAATCGCTAAAGGAGCCATGAAGTGATGTGCTGCTGTAGGTCGGCAGACTAACATAACAAATATCTGCCAGAGAGCAAAGCTATTTATCTAACATTGCCGACATAATTTCTCATAAAGAGAGTTCTAAATAAATGTTTGGGAGAAGCATGCAAAGCTTATCCTGTCAATCAAAAGGCAAGGATACATTAAAAATCAAAAGTTTAGAGTTTAGTCTGCTCACCAAGGATGTGTAGCTTCAAGCAACCATTACTCCAGCCTTCACTATTGTCCATCAGAATGTATTCTAACTATATAGAAAACAGTTCTGCTGCCTGATTTGGTGGAAAACCTTGCATATCTGTACATGTCTATCCTTACAAAAAAAAAAAAAAAAAAAATTATATATATATATATATAATAAAAATAAAATTTAAATAAAAAGATGATAGTACAAGAACAGTTCGTGCTTAACATAAAAAATAACAATATTAAACAAATATTTTGTTAAGTTAAAATTACAGTATACACTTGTCAAAATGCATATAAAATAGTATGCATATAAAATATGTCATTTGACGATATAACTACACGAAAAAAAAAATGCCTTCAATGATCTACTACAGAATGACCTTAAAACCTGTTGATTTATTAAGTTAATAAGCTTCACAGCTCATACATTTGGCTCAAATGTGGCTTAAATGTTCAAATACCCTTTTTGGAACACATTGCGTTTAATTTCATGCTTACACACCTGTGTACAGTACAACACGGATATTGTCACCTTCACAAACTGCTTATTGATCACTCCACACAAAAGTGCTCTGATATCTCAGCAGCGGGCGAGTTAGACAGAAAACACAGGAGGGGGAATGACAGGAAGAGATAACTATTAATTTCCCCTCAATCGCTCCATTAGTTAATCATTTCTACTTGAAGGGAGCAGCACTGTATAACAAGAGCTTTAATTACAGAGAAACATATGTGCCCCTATTTGGCAAGAGCCACTCACAGGGAAAGAGAGGAAGCGAGAGATAGAGAGAGTGAAAGGGGGGCACAGAGACACTGGGATAGTTTTACAGAGAAGTGCTATTTAAAAGCTCTAAAGTTGGGAGACTGGGCCCATCTAAACTGTGTTTTCATAATAAAAACAGTGTCAGGGCTAATTTCCCCCACAGACAGCATTTAACAATGAGCGATGCAGCAGGTTTTAGGAGGCTGCCACGAAACACGATCCCAAGAGCATTAAGCATACTTTCAAACATGTGGGAATGCTTTCGTTCTGACATAAAAGTCGACCTATTCCCAAGCGGGAAGCCTAGCTACCTTCAAATAATGTTCGTTTTGACAACTCTCTGCACTGTCTTGTCCAGAATTAACCTTGAGACAACCCTGCATCTTTGAAGCTTGGGCTCTGATGTGAGGAAAAAGCCCAGTCGAGGTCAATAACGCAGACGATCACGGCAGCATTATTGAAAAATGGCCCGTGAGCTCGAATTTTGACCCTGGTGAGGTGATTGCCACAAAGTATGAAGGGATTTGAACTCTACTTGAACCTTGGCTATTAAGTGGAGAAAGAATGGTGACATTACACCCGTGTGTACATTGTAATCATTATAATCACCGAGCCACAGTGGCTATAGCATACGGCAAGGGGTTCCCAAAGAGTTCAATGCAGTGAACGCACAAGGAAGACACATGCGGCCTGCAAAAGAGCAGCCTGTCTACAAAGCACCTATCAAAACAAGGAAGGAAGCATTCGATAAAGCAGGCAAGATTGAACGAAACGCACCTTGGTTAAGCAAACCATCGATGGGCGGGGGATCAATGGGACACTTTTAATGGATGGCGATGGATTGTGCGGTTTAATATTACATCTAGCAGGTCGAGCATTACAATATCTCTTCCGAATAAATGTTAACCTATAATCCCTCGGCTAAGAACACCTGCTTTGTTTGTCCTCGCAGCCATCGATTCCACTTTATTGAATGCTCAAACAGAGTGCACCTAGATTGATCACCACTAATTAAACGTTTTCTGAATGTTCCCTTTCACGTTCTTCAGCTCGCCCGTTCATACGCTGATGTTAATTTGCAAGCCATCTGATACGGTAAGCTCCGGTTGGGTAATGCATTTCGATGTAATGCGCTTATTTTGCTCTTTTGATTTTGCCAGGGCAAATCAGTGGGCTTGACCTGTGCTCTCGACCTCTAACCCTTGACCCTGACACATCTGACCAGGCTCCACTCCAGGGGCGGGAAATTAATACGGGGGCCGCAGCTTGTTAATTGTCGAAAAGATTGGCTAACTGATTCATCACCTCAGTCATGGCCAATGCTTTGGTTTGACCCCTCTGAGATCCCATAGGGCATCTGTAAGCAACTCCAGCTGCGCTTTCGTCCATAGCCGATGTTTGCAGCATAATTATTCAGTATTGGCCCCCTTATTAATCAAGTCAATGCTCCCGCATTTTAAATGGAAATTGCGGGATTAATACAAGCATTCATTTTGTCTGGGTGAAATCGTGATGGCTTTAGCTCTGCTAATCAAATTGGAATAAAAATGCAAGCTGAGAGGAGGGGATGATTGAATTAGGAGAGGCACTTGGGCCACCCACACACACTTTCACATTATGCTGCACGTTGCAAGCAGGGTCCAACCCTACAGTACCAACGCCCCGTATGACGACTGCATGCTAATATCACAGTAAAGAGGATATAGTTACACAAGTGTTCTGTTAATTGCTAATCAGTCTTCAACTATGAATGTAATGTAAGCAGTGGTGATATTTAACGTTTCACATTTCAACTAACTTCAGGAAACACGAAAATACATTTCAGGGTTTTACTACAGTTATATATCAGAATGATTTAGATGTAATATATTGATTTGGTTATATAAAAATGATTTCTGACAAATCACATGACACAACTAAAGAAATAGCTGCTGATTTAGTTTTTCAGAGTAAGGACATTTTAGAACACTGAAACAGGAAACAGTTCTTTGAAATTGTACAACATTTGACACACTGTTTTTACTGCATTTTTAAACAAATAAATGATGCCTTGGTGAGCATAGGACTTACACACACAAATACACACACACTTGTAGTTTGTGGTTTACGGGGACTCTCCATAGGCGTAATAGTTTATATACTGTATGTGGTATTGTCCTATACTGACCCTACACCTAAACCTACCCCTTACAGGAAATTGTGTACAGTTTTTGAATTTCTTCAAACACTGTTTAGTATGTTTTCTAAGCCTTTTGTTATACGGGGACACAGGAAGTGTCCTCATAAACCATGTTTACATTGTGTAATACCCATGTCATTATACACATTTGTGTCCTCGTAAACCACAAATCCCACATTTCAACTTGAGGGGTCCTCTGTTGTTTTAAATAGGAAACCCTTAGCGTCAATATGCCTGCGCAATATATATATATATATATTTTTTATCATCATAATTAAAAGATATATTGGGTAAAAACATTAGCATTATTGCATATATGTAGGGGTGTGCTTTTTCAATGTAAACAGTCAAAACAGTTATTTTAAATGATATTATTTACACATTTATGAGCATGTAACCCAAACCCTGTTCCTAAACCTACCATCTGTGAATAAAACACAAGATATAGCAGGCACATACAACCACCATCATCATTTATTTGAAAGACATTAATATTCCAAGTCTTTTAATTCAAACCGATTGATTTGTGAGAGGAATAGACGCGGTCTGTGAGCGATTTAAGAAATTTCGCTTCCTTACGTCATCATTGGTTGTCATTGGCTCTTGCGCGTCTCGTGATCGATTGCGTCTTGCTGTTGTGAAATATCATTGGCTCTTGTGTATCTCGTGATCCATTGCGTCATGCTACCAGACACGAGTGTTTCCTGAATGAGATGCCAGCGTGTGAACGGGATCATTTTTAATGATTAAAACCTTGTGTTTCACTCTCTTCTTCACATAAAGACTTTGTATGGCTTTAGAAGACTTAGAATGTGACACGATTTGTTTGTAATGTATTTATTCTGCTTGGTTATGATTAGTTTGTGCAATAAATACCTGTACAGTAACTGCATTTGCCTGTGTGTGTTTTATATTGTTCAGAGGTGGGTAGGTTTAGGGTAGGGATGGGGTTTGGTGCTCCAATAAACCTAAAAAAAATATAACAATTTATATATGCATGCAAACCATTACATTAAGCTAAACAACTGAAAACAACAGAGGACCCCTCATGTCGAAATGTGCCTGAAAAGGGGTACCTTGAGGATCGAAAAACACTGCAAAAGGGTCCTGACCAAGCGTCAAAATGTGACGAGTTGGAGTGAGACTGTGTTGTTGCAAAAATAGTTCTGTTGATCAAGGTATTAATATTAATGTCAATAAAGCAAAAAGTTACCTTCCTAGTACATGGTTTGGACCAAAAAGAAAAGTGGCATCATCTTTTCTTTACAAACAGGATAGCATCATAAGTCTTGTGATTAATTAGTTTATACACAGGGGAGCATGTCCAGCATCTGTGCTTTTCTTACTATTCAACCTTGCCAGTTTCCTTCCCCTAATTCCCACTTCACACACACACCACCGATTGACGGACAGATCAGATCAGACAGAGCTGACAATGGTGTCCTATCTGGTGTTTGGAGGTGTTGTTTGTTCAAAATGACAAGGATGTAAAGCGTTCTCTACATTTGAGTTGCCTCCAGTGCTGAAAGATAGGTGATAGCAGGGCTGCCACATCCACAGTCTTGCTCCGATTAGCATCAGGTCTCGCTGAGGTGTTTCCTCAAAGTCTGTCATTTCCTGTCATTTGTTTGTCAAACTCTGGCAAGCCGACCCCTTAACCACGAGTGTTTGTTCAAGGGAACGCACAGTGTGGCATACCTTTTTTCCCCCCTCAATTTTTCCACCTGCCCTCCTCCGCCTTGGATTTTCTCTGCTTGATATGGCCTTGACACTCTTTGACTGTATGTAGATTTGCTGTTCAAAGTGAACGGATAAGAAAATGCGTGTTCTGCCACAAATATTGTCCCAGACTGCATTTTATCACTTTTTTTGTCCTATAATCTTTTTAGGAATAATTTAGCTTCTAAACCACAATACAAGTATGTTTGAATGACGAGTTTCCTCAAAAATTAATAAATAATATTACCCTTTACCATATGACCCTTTATTCTGTGGATCACGAGAAAAAAAGAAAGAAAGAAAAAAGAGCCTTTCAAGCTGTTAAATAAGTAAATAAATAATACTGGCCCATGCAATACTGCATAGATCTTATGCATAAAAAAATATCAAGAACACACACAAAACGTATTTTTAATCAAACTGAGTACTGTAAAAAATTCACATTGTTTTTTGATTTTAAAATATATTGAATAGAACAAGTATTTTTTTCTAACATTTTGGGCATGACCTAATCTTATTACATAAATATAATGTGATGAACTGTTATTTTATTTAAGTGATTCTTTTTAAATTTATGTTGTTTTTGACTAACTTTAAAGTGAACTTTGTCAGCTCCTAAAACAGCACTGATTTCACAAAAACAGCCAAATGAAACTCAGGGGAGAAAAATAATGACATTAAACCAATGACTGTGGCTCAAAAATGCAGCCTGTAGAGGTTCAGTTTGACAAACGTGGGAATTTCCAAACTTGTAGCACTTTCCTGTCCATGGAAACTCTGAGGCTGTATTAAAAAAAAAATGTGCGTGGTGTGTTTTTGCCGTTTATATAACAGTCCTCCCATAGTTGTGTCCTGATAAACAGTTATCTCAAACTGAGGCCACATAAATCATCCTTGCTCTGTTTAGATACTGATATAGATAAGCAAATCCCATATGTTCATCAAGGTTACAGTATATACATGGCAACATTAAAATGGTAATATCTTCCATATTCATCCCATTTCTACTTCTGACACGCTGATGTACTTGATAAACCTGACCGTTAAATACAGCGGGTCAAGTGTTTCCTGGCTTCCTCCATTAATTTTGTTTACATCAGATGTTGGTCAGATGCTTTAATTGGTCCTGTGTTATTTATACAATCACTGAAATGGAAATGCCAGATAAACCACATAAGGTCATAATCTTCTGAACCAGGTAGACATACTTTCACATATTAGCTATCGAGAGGCTGAGATAAATGAGAAAATTACATGGTCTATTTTAGAAGTCTAACACAATTTCCTTTATATTATTTAGGGTGCATTTGGTACATTTTAGTGACAAAATATACTCAGACTGGAGCGCATGAATCATATGTACTCTATATTTTTTATACGATTGGATGCATGACAGCTGCAACCATCAACTTCTTGTTTCTCACGCATCTTTTTTTTGTTTCAGTAAACGCTTGTTTGGATGGGTTTGCATGGAATTTTATTTTCAGTAATTCTGGTAATTAATTATTTTCACATCTGAGTTGCCTCTGTTTTATTTTAAGTCATTTAAATTATTTTTACATATTAACTTTAATGTTTTTTTTTTTTTTTCATTATTATGTGTCCAGACATACCAACTGTGGGAAATCCCACAAACACAAAATTACTTGATGTAAATGTAGCATTAAAAGCATTAAAGGGGTCATCCGGTGCCACATGCACTTTTTCAAGCTGTTTAGACTGAAATGTGAGTTGGGAGTGCGTGTACACAACCACCCTACAACCATAAAGAACCACCAGTAGTTTTCTTTTAATGTAATAAAAATCAGTTGCCCCTTCTGAAATCAAGCCATTATCATTATCACTCCCATAATAGTTGATTGACAGCAGTGTGTCACACAGACTGAACTGATATCTTACCTCAGACCCGTCCTGCGTGAGACACAGAGATAAGCAAGACTCCTAAGAGATTGAGGTGTTTTGTTATTGAATGTAAAAAGGAACATAGCAGTAGTGATTTACCCCAACATCTGAGTGACTGAAGACACAGAGGATTAACGTTACGTTTGGTTGTGAAGGAAATGCACCCTTGATCAACCGAACGCGTTTATGTTTGCGCAAATCATTCATGTATTTTAATGAATCTTTGCAAATCGCCTTTCCTAATAATGTGCTAATTAGCAAGTTTCACTATGAATACGTCTAAAAAAAGATCCTCCGAGAGCGCCTTGGAAAAGAGGGGTGGAGTCAGCGGAGCTCGTGAAGATTTAAAGGGGAAGTACACAGAACAGAGTGATCTCTAAAGAGCTGTTTTTTACAGGGTAAATTAGCATTTTTTACACTATCTTTGACCCTAAAGAATCATATTAGCTTGTGGAAAATTGGTTTTGTATGACTCCTTTAAAAGCATTAAATGCAGCACACAGGCCTAAAACACAGCACAGCCCACTTTCCCTGATGAATGATATTGTTAAAGTCAAGCTATCAGTGGACATGAGCGAAGAGATGCCACAACAGCACAGCTCACAAAAAACAAAGAAAAAAACCAAATAGTTTTGATTAAAGTCAAGGACATCCTGCATGACTCTTCCGTCTAAAGACATTCATCACTCTCGATGCTGATCCACCCTCGTCTGTCCACTGCACTCTACCCGGATGGAAGTAGAAAGGGGCTTGTGCTAACAGAGATATAATGTTTGGCTTCTGTGGTCAGTCAGCACGTAGCCCCTGCCCAACCAATTGAAATATTTGAATCTTAAGTGAGTAAAAAAAGAAAAAATACAAGTTAGCACATACAGTAATGTCCGTTTTGAGTCCAGATTGTACAGATTTTTGTTAAGAAGAGAGGGCACAAGAAACACAAGAGGGCTTAGTGTCATTAATTTCTCATGTCTTCATTATACCTCTCTTCATGCGGAAAATAATAAATAGACTATAAGTACACACGGAGGTGAAAATATTAACACACTCAGATAAACAGACGCAACTGCTCCCCTTGCCTTTCAGAGAAATGTTAAAAAGAAGTGCTGAGATTGCAATACTGTCAAAGATTACACAGGTTTCATACAAGCATCTGTTCTAATGAGGGGGGACTGGGAGGACAGCAGAGTCTATGGGAAAAGCGGAACACTTGAGTGTGCTTATAAAGTTTGATCTAAGGGCAAGAGACTTCCTGCTAATGTAAGCAATCTTCCAGTGTTATTGCTAAAGCCACTCTGGACATCCACTCAGGGTTTGAGATATGTAACATTATATATCAGCCAAAGGTCAAGAGTAAAACATATTGTCCCAAAAGGAGGAAGCAAAAATAGGTAATAAGCCAAACAATTTCAAATGATCATATGTACACACACATAGTAGATCATCTCGTATGCTCACCAAGGTTGTATTTCTTGGATTAAAAACGCAGTAAAAGTTACAGTTCAAACAAGTTGATTTAGTGCTCAAAAAGCATTTCTGTTGAAAACCATGTTAAAAACATGCTAAAGTATGATTCAAACTTATTCATTTTGTTAATGGACATCATATTCCTCAAGACATGAACAACATGCAAAATGCTTTTTTTTTTTTTTCTTTACCAAATCAGCATATCAAAATATTTCTGAAGGATCACGTGACACCAAAGACCGGAATATATGTATAAGCCTATACATAACCTACATAACCTAACCTTCCTAAATATAAAGTATAATGCTTATTACAGTACATTGAAGTGAGGAATATGGCCTTTACTTAAACAAGCTGTCATTTCCACTCATTCCCTGTATCACACACTCCAGATGTGGATGCTTTGATTCGGTTTATATTGATGGCAAGGCAAGTGGGAGATTACTGGGCGGTCCTATGAGTTTCTCTTAAACACAAGCTCAAATATTTTGACAGTCATAAGAGAGGCAGAATGGATCAGTTAGTGTGCAAAATAAACGCCCTGAGTGGGAGAAAGAGTGTGTGTGAGGGCAAAGAAACGGCAAAAATGTTGCTTCAGATGAATTCAAAATGTAAGAGTGTGCAGCAAACGTGTTTGAATAAAAAGAAACTAACACTTTAAAGAGAAAACTCTTTTAAGAGGAAAAGAGATTAATTCAAATCCCACTGTAAAGTGTTCAGAGTCAATCAGAACACATGGCACTCAAACTCCAGACAGAGTTTTCTATTATAAACAAAACACCTGATACAAAGCTTCATTTTTAATGTGCGCAGTCTCTTAAACATCTAACGTGTGTCTTAAGATGTCAGATATGAAAGGAGCAAGACAAGGTGACCTCGTCACAAAAACAAGTGTCAGAACTCAAAGTGTGTCACGTTGGAGTTCACGACATTTGGTTTCATGTATAATTCAGAGCAGTGCAAGATACAAAATTATTTCATAGAAATCCCAAGGAAAAGAGCTTGATGAGTAAATCCCTCAACTGCGTTCCAAAGCTCATAATTAAAAGAGAATATTATAATTAAGAGAATACAAACAGCTTCAGATCAAAAGGTCTTTTCCTTCTGGTTACGAAAACTACAGAAACAGGCTATATCAACATAGCTGCAAGTCAGTCGACTGCATGGTAACAATGCAGAAGTGAACCATTTTAGGCACATTTAGTCTTATGCAATTTGTTACAAAAATAATTGTTATTAGTAAGACTCCAGCAGATTTATTACCATTACTAGTAAGAATGTTGCTTATAATTAAAAGTAAATTTAATTATGTTTTGGATAAGAGTGTGTATATAGACCTGTTTGCAACATTGGTGATGATTTAACAATGTTTAAAGACTTCTAAATATGCCATATGACACTAAACAGAGATATCTAATTAACCAAAATAACAAGTCAGTACAGCAATATCTAGGTATAAGTGAATAGAATAAAATAGAAAAGAAAAGAATATTATTTTATTGTCATTGCAAACAGAGCAAACAATGAAATTCGTAAAGCACCTCTGTGGTGTGATAACATAATAACATATAAATATAATATAATAACAGAGAAAAGACAATGTGCAATGACTGATCAAATAAAAGACAAGAACAACAGAGATCTTAGTGTGCACAAATAGAAAAGGCAGCATGTGCTGCAATAAAGTTAAAATGTTGGCTTCCCAGAATCCTCAGAAACCTGGAGAGAAGGAAGCATCTCGTAGGTCACTAATGTTGCAAGTTATACCTAAATTACATGGTTGATTCTTCAACCAGACCAAATGAAGCTGAAGCACTGAAAATATAGGTTCTTATTAAAATCTGTCCCAGACACTTCCAGTCTTAATCTATGAAAATACACATTAGAAAAATGAATTAAATGCAAAACTATATATCATATCCATTTTAGGTTGTGTACCAAGGAGAAAATAATCCACGATGTGAGGGAAAATAAATACAATATTTAACAATAAACACACTTCAGTACTTCTGCTGTGCGTCATTTTAAATTCTGTACATGGAAATACAAATATAATACAAAAAATATCATATGTTTTGTAGGTGTGTTTATGTATATGTAAATTATGTATATGAGTGTATGCATTAGGCATATATAACACGTAAGTCTGTTATTTGAAGCCTAAAAGTTAATTACAAATTATTAAACACAACACAACTGTGATTACACTGTGGCAGAACGATAGACAACAACGATTTCTCAAGTGTCAACTGTTGGACCTTGTTGAATTTGTAAGTGTGAAAATCATGCTGCAAAAATGTAAAATTATGTTATAGTGTCCATACATGGAAGCCTTCCTGGTCTTATGGCATAAAATCATCCTTTTGAACGTTAGCATCACACATATCCAGCTTCATATCTATGGGTTTTCATAGACAGTAGGTTTGTTCGGTTGCTCACGAATTGCAGAGATGTACTTGAGAGGCAAGGAGCTCCAGTTTGAAATCGTACTACGGTTCACCAAAACAGTTCAAATCTGTGTAAAAGGAAGTTGAAATGACAAGGTTGCATCACCAAATGTCTTTTATACTGTATATCAGTTTTGCATTTGTTAACACTATTGGGTAGTTTTACAGTTGTATTTGGTGTAGGGCATAATTTCCAACATAATAACAATGTGCATGGATTTACATATTGAACCTGTGTTTTAGTGTCACTCAGTGGACGTTTCTCTTGGAAACTGTGACAAAACGTGCAGTAAGGCGCGTAAAAACACAAAAAGTGCACAGAGGTACATATTTTTATGAGACCAGGTTGGATAAAGCCTAATTCAAACTGCTTTAAAGCTGAAGTACAGCATTAAGGTCAGCAATCAGATATTGTGGAAGACATTCAAAAATTGATGTGAAATTCCAGTGGCTTGAGTCTGGAAGAGAGTCAGTAGAAAATCAGTGCAACAGCACTTTGGGTCCTGCAGTGGTTAAATCAACACAAATGTTACAGGTTCTGTTCCAAATAGTGGTGACTCAGGAGCTGGACAGTTACCAAGATCACATTCCTGCTCTATAGCCACACTGCCCTTGAGGAAAGCGCTCAAGGTTGTTCTGTCAGGGCTGTCCCTGAATCAAGTCGCTCCAGATAAAAAGCTTGTGCCTCATCTAGGTCTATTGTCACACAGCTGACATCACGAGCTGTTTACAGCAACATCTCCAAGTCAAAAGCATGCCAGTTCTTCACCAAACAAAAGCACCTTCTGCTGATCACAACTGAACTTCAAATCAACAAGGTTTAGACTCTGTGTGTGTTAGTGTGTGTGTGTGGGGGGGGGGGGGATAAAGAGAGAGGGAGACAAACCAAATAAAACAGAATACAAACCAAGACGGGTGACAGTGTATAGGTCATATGTTCCTTTGACTTCTGACAGCTAGATGGATTGCTTTCATTTGAAGAAAAGGAAAATATTTAAAAAGTAAATGCATTAATATTCATGCACCTCAGGAGGAATAAGTGTCTTGTGTCTTCTAAGTAAGAGACGGTAACTAATCCTGACTACGAGAGGTTGGTGTTCTGATCTGGAAAAACAGTGAAAACCACAAACAAGCACATAATAGTCATGATGAATGCCGGTGGTCTCTTAAAAACCATCTTTAAACGGTTAAAACGATTTTTGTAAAATAAATCTCTTCTACAGAAATTATAATTTTTTTATTTTTTATTTTCATTCAGTCATTATAAGACGTAATCCTTCAGATATTATTCTAATATGCTGATGCTCATTAAACATTTCTTATTATCAGTGTTTTTAAAAATGTGTTAGTGTTTTTTTTTTGGAAACCATGATTTTCATTTTCTTCAGGATTCTTTTGATTAAAATAGAGAACAGCATTCTTTTGAAATATAAAAAAATATACACTGAGCCCAACCTTTTGACCAGTAGTATAAATATATGTCCAGCAGTAAAAAAAAATTAATAATAAAAAAAAAAAACCAGAAAATAAATATAAATATGAACTTTAAGGTTAATATATATATAATTTAAAAAAACAATACTCAACTAAATGTAGCTAAAAACATTGACTGCAACCATTAACCTTAAAAAAATAGTATATTCAATTTATCTTTTTTTCAGTTAACATATTCTTTAGAAGATTCAGAAGTTTCAAAGCACTTGAAATATTTCCATCCACACCATTCAGAGCCTTTGAAACTTGCCCGAATGTTAAAGAGACGAACCTTGACCCGATTTAACATGACGCCCTATCTGCTCAAAGAACAACATGTCATTACAGGAAGTAAAGCAATCATAATATACAAAAGGAGCAGAAGAAGAAGACTAGTGACAATGGGAATTATCGCTGTTATTCTCTCTCTCCTCTCTTGACAGGCAGAGCTTTAATTCTGTAATCCACACAGACAAGAGGTGATAAAAACAGCAGAGGAACCTGCTCCCTAATCGCTCACTAATGGTTATGACAAAGACCTGTTTCTTTCACACATACACTCTCCAGACAGGCACAGACCTGCTAAAGCAAATACAAAGTCAATAATTAGCTTGGTCATTAGTGGAACATTAGGAGACGTGCAGTGAAGTTTTGCGGTTAGCTGAATGCAAGCCCTGTGTCATTATATAATTTTAAGATGCCTCTGATGGCAGTAATATGTGATAGAAATATGTATTAATGTTATCATAGTTATGAGCGATAAACCAAACATTCTGGTTGTTGAAAGCAAATTACGAACCAGTATAAAGTCAAAATACAAATTCATGTCTCTAATTAGTATTTCAAATTTAAGCATATGGATTTCATGCAAAACGAAGCACTTAATCTACATTAATTTAACTTAATTCCTCAGTTAAATTCATCCCGGAACTGAGACATCTCTCAGATAACAGACACATTCATTTACATTAATGTTCAAAATCAGTGGATTGATTCCATTGAACAGTTTGTTTCAATGAACCAGTTCGAAAAACTGATTCAGATTATCATTGGGTGAAAAATATCGCGTCTTAATCATTGGTACTTGAAAAAGCCAAACTGTCACACAACCAGTCCATTAATACAGAAATATTTATTTAACACTAATGTTTAGCGTTCAGCAAGTCCTTGAGCAACGTTTCAGTTCATAAATTGGTAAACATTTTTGTGATTTAATAAGAACATCAGAACAAATAACATACTGTACCTACATTAATAAATTCAGTTTACATGTTATGTTAATGTGGCTACCATATCCTGCATTTTTCAAGAGCGAATTTAGTTATATAAAGCATGTGTCAGTTCCATAAATTGCCAATTACTCTATTTCCATAGAAGAAGATTAGGAACTCTGAAAAGCAGAGACAACTGTATTGAGCTGCAGCACACGGCCATGACACTCAGAACTGAATCAGATTTTTGAATTCCAACCAAATTCTAGACAAATACAAATAGTTGTGCCCTCATTCTTGTCTCATGACAATAAAATCAAGAGCACTTTTAGTGTAAATGAGAGCTCTCATGAATCAATAAATCATCTCTAACAAAGCGTCAGTCAACAGAACGTGATTCTTGAACGTCTCAAGGCCATGGCTTGGCCAAAGAGACCAAGTGTTGCTCTGACAACTTTTTCTCATGTCTTTCTCATTCAGTAAGCCAAAAGTGGGGCACTCAAATCGCTAAATCACTCTGTTTATGTGCTATTCTGTGTGTCTGTAAGAAAGTGAGAGAGTCAGTGTGTATCCTGAATGATTTATTTGCTGGCCTTCACAGCTATGAGGCTACAGCTCTGATTCAAAGCTCCTCTGTAACACTGATAAATGACATATATTCCTGGCTGACATGAATACTGTACTGAATATGACCTGCTCAATGGGGACAACCATCACGGCCCACTCTATTTTGAAGTTCCTCAGAGGGCAATGGGACACAGAAGTGAAGGGCTTGAGATAGAGAGATCTGTGACATTCATCCTCAGGTGGTTTCTAGTACATATTTAGCACTGTAAAGCGCTTGCGGTGGATCTTGCATAAACGTACCATTCCCAGAGGGACAGGTACACACGCATAATGTTAGTACAATTTTGAACACATAACTCAACACAGAGCATAATGGATAGCCTGCTGTTGAAGAAATAATTCACTATATATATATATATAATTTAAGTTCATCTTTTTTCCTCATGAATGTACACACAGCACTCCATATTGACAGGAAAACACAGTAACAGTTGTTGACATTTTTGCAAAAACTGAAATATCACATGGTCCTAAGTATTCAGGATTTCAGCTCAGAATTTAGTAGAAGCACTCTTTTGATCTAATACAGCCATGAGTCTTTTTGGGAAAGATGCAACAAACTCCATGCAGGCCTTCATGTGTCTTGCACTGGAGAGATGCTTCCGTCGGGCCACTCTGCTATAAAGCCCAGACTGGTGGAGGGCTGCAGTGATGATTGACTTTCTACAACTTTCTCTCATCTCCTGACTGAATCTCTGGAGCTCAGCCACAGTGATCTTTGGGTTCTTCTTTACCTCTCTCACCAAGGCTCTTCTCCCTCAATAGCTCAGTTTGGCCAGACGGCCAGCTCTAGAAAGGGTTCTGGTCATCCCAAACGTCTTCCAAGGATTGTGGAGGCCACCGTGCTCTTAGGAACCTTAAGTGCAGCAGAATTGTTTTGTATCCTTGGCCAGATCTGTGCCTCGCTACAATTCTGTCTCTGAGCTCTTCAGGCAGTTCCTTCAACCTCATGATTCTCATTTCCTCTGACATGCATTGTGACCTGTAAGGTCTTATATAGACAGGTGTGTCCAATCAAGTCCAATCAGTATAATCAAACACAACTGAACTCAAATGAAGGTGTAGAACCATCTCAAGGATGATCAGAAGAAATGAACAGCACCTGAATTAAATATATGAGTGTCACAGCAAAGGGTCTGAATACTTAGGACCATGTGATATTTCACTCTTCCTTTTTTTAATAAATCTGCAAAAATGTCAACAATTCTGTGTTTTTCTGTCAATATGGTGTGCTGTGTGTCCATTGAGGCAAAAAAATGAACTTAAATGATTTTAGCAAATGGCTGCAATCTAACAAAGAGTGAAACATTTAAGGGGGTCTGAATACTTTCCATACCCACAGTAAGTTCTAATATATTTACGGTAGGACATTAACAAAATATCTTTACTTAATATTCGAATTCTTTTGGCATAAAAGAAAAAGCAATAATTTTGACACATACTGTACAGTTTATTTTTGGGAATTGCTGCAAATATTCCCTTGCTACTTGTGGCTGGTTTTATGGTCCAGGGTCACACATTGCACATTAATTTCTGATTTCACCACTATTAGGGCTAGTTGAGGCTCTAAATAAGAAATCCTGCTATATAGACTTTGGTTACTTACTTCACATGTGCATTTTATATTGTAATATGTGATTACATTTTAATTGAAGTATTATTTAGCATATTTTTTTCCTGATATTTTCGCTAATAACAGGTTTTATTTAAAATCTTTTATTGTCACAGCATCTTTTTGGTCTCGTCTTTGTTAACACTTAATCAGTGAAGATTGTAATTGATGAGATTAACACTGGCAAACATCTTACCTAGAGATACCATGAGAAACAACTATTTCCTTTTCTTTGTTTCTTTATTGTGCAAATGAGCTAAGCTAGGCCTGAACAGCTATGTCTCATTACTTTATTGTGAACAAAGAGAATAGATGTGTGACAACAAAAATAGAATAAAAATGTTCACTTTGCAGGAGCCGCATTCTCATAAAAGTGTTCACATCCCCGGCTGGCAGAGCACAGTAATTCAATGTAAATCACTACATGCTGGCTTCTCCCTCAAGGCAATGTCATTATTTGTTAAAACTCTACAGCAAAGGTACAAAATGGTGTGCTTCATTTGCTTTACAAAGGAAAAATCTAAGAGTTGTTTCATTTCTGTAGTTTGTCCTTGCCCACCCATACTATGAACTCCTTTGATGCTGGTAATGCAAATGATTGGCCTCATGAGTAATGTCAAAACTGCTGCATACATTGTCAATTATTTTAAGAAAATGAATTTACCGTTCTATAATTGCGTTTTATTCCAAACATTTATACTATGCTTTAAATGCAGTTTAATTGTAATCTATTAGAGGATAGTTATTTTTATTGTATTAAACAAAAATAGTATATTATGGTTATTATATTATGTGTGTGTGCGTGCAATGACATTCAAAAGTTTGAGAAAAAAGTATATTATGCTCACCCGACTATGCAATTTATTTTATTTTCAGCAGTCCAGTCTTCATACCGTCCTCCAGAAATCATTTTAATACGTAACATTTTATGTACTATTATACATGTTTTACTGTTCTTTTTGCTCAATTTATGTCCTTGAAAAAATAACAAAATATGCACATCGGGGACCAAAACGTTTGAGGCTGTGATGTGAAAGGTAGTAGAAATATTTCCAATTCTATACTATTTCTAGGTCATGAATCAAATGTGTGACATTGACCATCCTCAAAAAGTCAGATGATCTTACATTCATTGAAACAAAATATGCTCTTTGAAACGTATTGAAAATATTGTATATCGCAGACTGTCAGGTTTTTCTTTCAAATCAAGGTACGCTATCTTTGCAATTAAATTATCAATTCAATTATATTATCATCATAACACTTTACAAACGAAAAAGAAATGAGAAAATGCTGAATAAAAGCATCAGAGTTTTTGGACCCCACTATTGAATGGATGGTCATTATGGTTGTAGTAGTTGATAGTTAGAGCCTCTGTTAGGTTTGCTCCAGGTGTTCCAAAGAGTTTAAACAGAACATGGATTCAGCATTTGTCACTCTCAGCATGGAGTCTTTCTCCTTCTGCAGAGCCGTGAATCACAACCTGTGATGAAAGCACTCCATTACACTCGCTGACTGGAAGAAGCGATGTTAACCTTTAACAATGTTGACAGCTCAGCTTTATCAATACAGCACCCCTTCTGTTTTCAGGGCATCCTCATTTTTTATCTCCATGTAGTGTTTGCTTTATGCGTTAACATTCCAGTGTTGAACTTTAATTTGATGTGCCTATTGTGAGTTTTGGGCGAAGATAAGGAAGGAGGTACATTTGAGGAATGGTGTGTGGTTATGGGTAATTTTTACGCCCACATTATTGTTTGATTTTCAAGGTGTCTTTCACAGTATCTGTCAGTGCAGTGATTCCAGGCAAACAAGTGTGCGTTCTTCACAAAACACCCCGATTGTTGGAAAACAGAAAAAAAGTCTTTTTATTTTTCAAATACCAAAGTTATTCTAACTCTTTTTTTTTTTTTTTCTCTTCTTCCTCTTTTTTTCTATGTCTCCTCCGTTCCTGATGCAACAATGCAGGTAAGTCTTTTTCACCTTTTTTTAAACTTGGAAACATGCATTTTTTTTGGCTGCATCGCAATAATGGTCTTTCCGAGAAACTATATATAGTTTAACCTTCACATGGAGGGAGCTCTGCAGCTATCGCTCGTGTACAGGCGATGGGTAAACGAACAATCAATGATGGCATTAAAACATGCTGTTTTCCTGCTCTGCATTTAATAATATAAAATGCATTTAATGGGACAGGCATGATGAATAAACTTTCAAAGCTATGAAAAAGGGTCAAACGTCATGCATCAACCTTATGTCTGGGCAGCGGGGCTGCCATTAGGTATTTTCAGATCATCTAGCTTGTCATTATTTCTGGAATGTGAAAGAAAAAATAACCCGCCACCTAAACGCATGAGGGCATTGCAAGGTCTAAGTTGATGTTTGAAGGTGTGAAATGAAAATGAAAATGGATTGTCATTTTAGAGAAAGGCCTAAAAAACATCACTGGGAATTAGAGATTAAAAGTGCTGGGTTTGTAATGGACATCATTTTATCCACCTGTTCTCAGAATGAGCTTAAAGGTCATCAAAACCTCACATCTATTAGGCAGCGTAGTCCATTTTATATATCAAAAATAGTTCTTTTCATAAGTCAGATATAGAGTTCTGTTTAATTTAAACGTTCTGTTCTGTAGGTACTCTTGTGAGTCTGAGTGTGTCTATGTGTGAGACTAGGACTGCAGTTTCAATGTTGTAATGATCAGACTTTGGACCTCATTTAGTAATAATTGTGTACAACCATTCTTATGTGCAAAGAAAAGTGTTCTCAGACTGAATTTATGCGTTATTTTGGCAGACTTTTGACTACTCGACCTTCAGAAAAAAATGAAGCCAACTGTTTTCGTTACTTTTAAATAAGAATTATTGCAGGGTCACTAAGTAATTCAGTTTCAAATAATATTATATAATACACTACTATTAAATGGAAAATGGGGTTGGTAAGAAATGTCTTTATTTTTTAGATTAAAAGTACAGTAAAAACTGTAATATTTTTGTTAATATTATACCATTTTATATCATTTAAAATGTAAATAAAACATGTATATTGTTTAGTTTTGGAGTTTTTTTTTAATTTATTTAATTTTGTTTTGTGTCATCTCGTCTATCTTGATAAGTAATTTTGGGGAACGTCTAACCCTTCCATATAAGGACTCAAAATCAGAGCAAAAGGTCAAGTATTATTCATCTGATACCAAATAGGCTCTTACAAATAGAAGTCACGTTTACCTGAAGAGATTACCATAGCAACAGTAGGCTGCTCAAGCAATTTGCATTAAGATCAGTATGAGTCCATCAATAAAATATGACAAGTTCTGTCATTGTATTTCACTTTTATTGTATTATAGATTTGCATATCACAGTTATATTTAAAAAAAAAAAAAAGTAAAGTTGGCTGTTGGCTTGTGGCACAAAATTGACAATTTAAGTCGAAAATGTCCCACAAATATGAATAAAATAAATCTATAAAAATATATGAATCAAAATCAGCCAGGTCACCAAGACACAAGCCTGCAAAGAGTGTTGCTTAATAGATGCTTTGCAGGCTTGTTTGTTGAATATGTGTGAGGTTGTGATTTTTATAGCCACAGGTTATAGTCAATCACAGACAAACTATTGCAGCTCCTTGTCACAGCTGACACAGTGTGTAAACACAAGAGTGAACCTCTCTGAGCCTGTGCATTAGCTTTTATTTCAGATTACAGCTCTAATGCTCCAGAAAAGAGCAAAACCAGTTGAAACTGGACACGGGCTAAAGGCTTAGGGGACGTCCAGTCGGATACATTTTTTTCTTAATGACATCACTTCATAGAGGCCTTTATTTTATTGATCGGTCAATTTGCTTTGTTGTACAGACAAACAAAATCCATGAGCACTTTAACATTACTGTATAAATAGAAACGTCTTTCCTGTAATTCATAACTGGGCGCACAGTAGCTGTCTTACGATTAATACATGTATTTCGCATTCTAGAAAATGCATAACATTAAGTATTCATTTCTATGGAAGATTGAGATGAAACCATGTAATCATGAGATATATGGAGTGAGAGTAGTCCGTCATATATCACATTGTCTTTCAGTTATTTGTGGGGTCTTTCAAATATACTATAATGTATAAGGCCAAGATCAAAAATGAAGACATTGTTTTATAATAGTAGATTTAAATGCAAATAGGTGTATACGATTTGATATTGTAAATAGAACAGTCAATGTGTAACACACATACTTGTTATAAGAGAAATAATATCCAAGTAATGTTTCACATTGTAAAACGTAAAAAAGACAGCTATTTTGTATCTGGTATTGATGGCTCTATTTACTTTCTTCTTCTTTCCCAGAGGAAAATGATCATTCATTTTTTTTTTTTTTTTCTGTATTTAATTTTCCTCTCACATGTGGCATATGCATAATATCTGTGTCTTGCTGAAAAGAGATTGTAAAAATTGCTATATAATTGCTGAAGGATAGTATCTATTGAGTGTATCCTGAGGGAAAATGCCTTGATACACAAAAACCAGGGTTGGTGAGTTTATTACAAAAATGTAATTATTGTCTGGGTAACTGAATAAGAAGTTTATTAATGCAAATATAGCTCTGTGTAGTTTCGTGAACTTTCTATATACAGACAACAACATGTTATATTGGTTTATCCATTTTTAGCAATAAAAACAAACAAAAAGTATTCTGTGAATATTGTCACAATAAATCTGTCAGTCAGTAAAAATAGATGGAATAATTTTTATTTTTTCCACAGTTAATAATGGAAAGAGCCCACGTTTCATCCTTTATAGGAATAGTTGACTTAAAAATGAAAAATTGCGCAAATGGGTGTCGTCAGAATGAGTCCAAACAGCTGATAAAAACGATAATTCACAAGTAATGTAGCACTTGATGTATTATGAAGTAAAAAGTTGCATGTTTGTAAGAAACAAATCCATAATTAAAGCTTTTTAACTTTAAATGAAGGAAAAACAAACTCAAATTACATAGCCCGAGGATAAGGACACATTCATAAAATTTTCATTTTGCTTAATGTTACATAAATCGATGGAGGTTTTCAAGTGTTCAGCAAAACCTATTATAGAAGTAAATTATATATCATGTAGATGACTCAAATAAAGACGAACAATTCTAAACACATTACAGACAGTATGATGTTTTTTTTTATTTTTTCTTAAACATACTTATCAAAAGAGGAACTGCTGACTCAGATAATGTCAGTTAAATAATTTGACAGTCTGGTCAAAAATCTAATGAGACACTGTGCAGTATTAAAGAAAAAAATTCAGTCTGATATATTGCAGTATATACAGGAACCGAGTGATAAAATTATACCAGGGATATAAAATAAAAAGTTGCTTGAGTCTTGCATCAGCCTGCCAAATCAGGGATTTATTTGTCACAACAACACTTATAATATATGTGAGAGCATCCACACTGCCAGGCCTATTGTGTGACACTTTTTTTTTTTTTCTTTTCTTTTAGTTGTCTCTTAAACAGAATGAAATAAAATCGAAACTCATTAGAAACTTGGAGTGCTGGTGCTAATTAAGGGGGTGAGCCATATGCACGGTAATTACCAGCTGCTAGTGCACTCCCCTTGGCTAACTTTGAGGTAGAAATGGGCCATCCAGAAGTCTCTGGAGAACGGTATTGCGATTTGAAACGGTGCATGTGCTCTTGGTTGGGTTCCAGCACGTGCTTAGTCATGCAGTATAGAGCAGAGGGAGCAGGTGGGGATTTGTCCAGGTGCATGTATGTGATTTTTAGCAAAACTCATTTTTCACACATTTTTAATCTGGATTTATGTAAGAAAAAACACTGAGATTATTCAGACCGTAATTGTTTTACATTTGCAGGTGTTAGTCACAAGCCTTTTTTGCCACCTCTGAACAGGACATTTTCAAAAGTCCGCGCTGCTTTGTTGTGACACCTTTGCAGGTGATGAGCATTTGTGTTTGCAGAGAAATGAAATATTGCAACATTCACATTGCATGGTTTTGTGAGTTCCTAAAACACACGCGGGACACCATGTGAAAAAATTCTTAACGTGGCCTAAAACTGATGTTTATGTATTATTGCTGTTAAAGGAAAAGCCAAAGAAGCTAAAAAATCTAAATCACTATGAAGTTGTGTAAACTGTTAGTTTATTTTAACGTCAAATGCATCAATGCAATGGTAATTAACAACATCCATTACTGTTGAATCAATTATTTAAATGGTGAAATGGACTCCGTATATGTTGCAGCAGGTGCAAACATGAATCATCACTGCTGGTGGGAGGGGCCCCATCTCGTTCTTTTTGGGAGGCCTCACAGTTATAAAAACCTATTTAAATTGCATGAGAAATTAAAAAAATCAATCAATCAATAAACAAACGTTATATATTATAAACATATGACATGATTGTAAATATAGTGATTTTGATTAACATATAATTATATAATATTTTTATTATTACTTTTTATGTAATCCAGGCTGAGAAATAGAAATCTGTAAATTTTTAGTTCCCTTCATTTTACTCTGATAACAAGCTCTTCTTAAGAACGTTAGTCTTAAACAGTTCTTAGAAAATAAAAGAAAACTACTTCCATTTAGACATGTTATGTAAAGACAACATATATGGTTGTGATTATTTCAGTCATGTGGGTGACCGTGATCAATAGACAGGTAATGAGCATGTGGTTGTTTCTTTCTTTTATCTCTATCTTGTATACTCTCTTATGTCACTGAATCCAGTTCTTCTGCTGTTATTTTTGTAAGACATGTCAAATGTTAAAGGATTTAGAGAACACTGAATGCAACAAGATTCATATACATTTATAGATTTTTATGGCAGAAGGGAACTTAATACAATACTATAGAAACAGCTGCTGAAAAATTCACATTTGCCATCACACAACTCAATCATATTTTATATTAAAAAATTTTAAAATATTTTTAAAATATAAAAGTTATTTTGATACAGTAATATTACAGTTTTTTTTTTCATATTGTATGTGTTTTCATTCGAATAAATGAAACGCCGTTATAACAAAGGCACACATTCGCGCTGATATGACAAAGCCCGACTCGAACCCGAGCATCATTTCTAAATATCTGTCCGAACCCCGCCCTGCCCTTCGGGTACCGTCGGGCCGGGTATCCATCCTCTAACACATGTGTGTTTATAT
>JAUCMU010000097.1:15953607-15966118 GCA_032275025.1 Enteromius treurensis | reverse complement strand
CTGTAAGGTCTTATATAGACAGGTGTGTGGCTTTCCTAATCAAGTCCAATCAGTATAATCAAACACAGCTGGACACAGTGATAAACCAACAGAACCAATCTACATAATGAGAATTAAACAACTTTATTTAATTAACACTACTGTTGATGGAAAAAAAACAACTATCCAATTACAGTCAAAATAATACCATTAATTAATTATAGTCAATAATGCCAGGGAAGCTGAAGCTGATCAGTAAATAAACACTGGTAAATGGAAACGCTCCACTAGATGGTTAATTGAAGGAATCCTACACACAATATCATGTATCATGTATAGACAACACAAACTTAATATTACAGATGGCATCTGCAAAAATAAACATTTAATCTGAGTTACACAAGACAGAAACTGACTGAAGAAAAAAATCTGCTAATGTCATAACTAACTATGAGGAAATGTCATGTAGCATGAATTAAAACATTTAACCTTGAAGTAAAAGACTGAAAAAGTATATTCTTGTAAAACTTATTTCAGCAAGTCGCAAAACAGCAAATGTTTTAAAGGGCTGTATTCAGGCCAGAAGTCTTTAAATAGTTAAATGCACTGACAAAATCAAGTTTTGCACCCTAGCCAATTGGCTAAATGAATTAGCCATGGTCAGTTTTTGCTCAACTTCCTCCTCCTCAAAAAAAGAAGGATTTCACTTGTAGAAGTAGACAACCTTGTCTCGACCCCCAGAGACTCTTCAGAGAAATGGCTTCCTGTGAAGAAGTTTATCCAAGGGTACGCAAGATTAACGAGGATATTTTCATTGGACGCCTCCATTCCATGCCACGCATACTCTGAGGTGATAAAATCAGATTATTTATTGTGCCTTCCTCTCCAGGTCATTTACTATGTTAATTTTTATGAGCCGCGTGTTGCCTTTGTCTGTGGGTTGTGCGCCGCTCTTAGCAAACCTCGGGCGAGGGGTGGAAAAAAGGGGATTTGTGTACTTAGCGCACGCTCTGCCAAATTAGTCACCCATGCCGATTATTTCTGCCATTCAGGGCTGTTATGGAATGTCTAATTTAAGTTACACTCTGTGAAATTCAATTCTATTAGCAGAGCCGGAAAAATAGGCCTCTATTTGCGGGACCTTGTGGTTTGTATCTGAAGAGATAATGAAATGTTACTTGTAACAGATTGGTTTGACTTGGATCCTTCAGGCAGAGGAGTTCTTTGTTTCTTGTATCTAGGTCTTCTCCAGAGATCACACACATCCCAGAAGAACCAAGCTATTTGGAGGGGTCCAAAAACGAATGATGCAAATACAAATCTGTAATGAAATAAATGACAAAAACATAATTAAGCCATGCGTTTATGACATTATTTTTCGAATTGTCAACAAATGCTGTTTGTTTTTAATCAACTTTGTTTTCAATATCGCAAGCCAAAATAAAGAATCCACAGATATAAAGTGGGGTCAAAGCAAAGGGTCGACCTCAGCATCCCTTGAATAGAGCGGGGTTAAGTGCTTTGCTCCTTTAGAAGGACGAACTGCGGCCCACAGGCACGAAACCAGGAACAATTACCAAAGAACTAATCAGAGTCTTGTACCATACATAAGACTAATTGTTCCGTGTACAATTTTCTAGTGACAGCAACTATGAAAAGAACTTGTGTCGAGACTTAAGTGCACCTTTAGTGGCATAAGCCCTCAAAATACCTGAGAGTGATGTGAGAGGCTTAACCACAGTCTGTCTGTCACCTCTAACAGACAAACCTCACGTCGACAGAGACAGATTTAACATCAAGGCCTTCATGGATAATTCATGTATAATTACAGAAAGCTTTCAAACAGGTTTAAATCAAGGTCCCTCCCATCTCTCCACTCCATCCCCCTCCACACACACACACACACACACACACACACACACACACAGAAAAGCAGAAAGTGGGGTCCACTAGTGAAAGTTTCTATATGGCACTTTTGTAATGTAAAATGTTCTTAAAAATTATGTTAACAGCATAATAATTAGACTTTACTCCATTTTCACTAAGGCTGCAATTATTTGATACAAAAAAAAACTGTAATAATTTTACAGTAAATAAATGTGTAATTTGTGAACACAAAGCTGAATTTTCAGCAGCTGTCACTTTAGTCTTTAGTGTTAAATGTTTCTTCTGAAATCATTTTGATATGCTGATTTGGTTGCTAAACCTTTCACCTTACAATTCATTTAGAAAAAAGTTGTGTTGTTATTTTGGATGAACAAATACTGTAGTTCAAATACAAATAGTAAAAGAAAGAAAATCAAACAGATATAAACATAAAATATATAACACATAAACAAACAGATACAGAATATATTAAATAGGTAAATACATGTTTAAATATTACGTTTTGTTTATTACTTTGGTAGACAATTTTGATCCAAAGCAACATACATTGCATTTAAGGTGCACATTTTATGCACTCTTGATTTACCTGGAAACAAATCCTGATCTTGAATATAATATAAAAGCATAATAAAATATATAACACGACATAACATATCTTTGACAACAAAAAATATATTTTACTCATTTCCAACAGCCATAACTATATCTACTGTATTATGATAAGATCTTTTGTTATTTTCTTATTTTCTTTGTTCTGAGTGTAACTGAAATCGATTGTTTAAATGTAAAGTAAAATTTGCAATGAATGCATAAAAATGAGAGCAGCTGTATATATGTAATTCACCCCCCAGCCCTTAACTGCTGTATGTTATCACTGCCCTCCTTCATTCTCAGTCCCATTCACATCAGCGCTAATAACCAAGAGCTCACAATGAGGTGAGAGGTTCTAACCCATGCTTTACCCTTTGTGCATGTGTGTGGGTGTGTGAGAGAGAGAGAAAGCGAGTGTGTGCGTCTGAGAGTGAGAGGGCTCCCTTCAAGGTCAACTGCAGGTGAACACCGGGTCAAACGGAGGTCGCTCGAGCTTCTAGGCGGGTCAATAACGCCCCCGGATCAGCATCCTCATACGGGCAGCGCATGGGCCACACATCAATTTGCCAGCTTGTGAAATGGTAATAAAAGAAAAAAAGCAGGTGTAGCGCAGATGAATTGAAACAGTTACGGAAGGGGAATAAAACAAACGTATGGGATGACTGCAAAACAGCACTGGCTTTCAAGTCCTAACTCCTTTTCATGTAAACGTCTCTGTCTGACACCTCTCATACATCCCTTTTTTCCTCCCTCCCTCTCTCTCTCTCTCCTTCTAAAGAAGAGAACTGGAGCAGGAAGGAAGGAGCCACTCGTTGGGGTTGGCGAAAGGTCAGTGCTGACAGGATGCAGGGTTAAACTGCCAGTTTAAAATACTGTTCATGACCCTCGCCGCCTCGTTCTAAATACCCCCCTTTTGTGTCACCGGCGGCATCAATGTTCGCCCCTCTCAGATTTATTAGACATTATTGTGCAAGAGGGAAGAGACCATTTATGCACAAAAGTCACATCGATCCTATAGCTAATTCAGATGCACTGCAAAACAATCGCACCACTGCGCTGGCTAGGTGCTGTTAGAAGAAAAAAAAATGCTTCATTGTTGCAAACTTATAAAATATATATATATATATTTTTTTTTTTTTTCTGTAGTGTAGGGACTGCACACTTTGTGTTTTTGGCCTTTAATAATACAGGACAGTGAAGCAACAACAGAAAACAATGGGGAGAAGAGAGGAGGGGTGGGAAATGACCTGAGGAGGAATCAAACTTGTGTTGCTTGCAATGTCAAAGCACATGCAATACACACCAGACTACAGTTGTTGTTTTTTGTTTTGTTTAAAAATGAAAAATTATTAGAATCTATGATAATATAACAATCTGAGATTTTTTTGCAAAAAACTATTTCATTAGAATAGATGACTACTTTTGAATGACTGCTTTTAAAGTGGATAACTTTTCTTTATGGTAAAATAATTTTGCAAGGAAAGCCAGTTCACTCTGCGACCATATTTGCAATGCCTCCAAGCAGCTGTTTGGTTTTAGCAAGACAGTTTTATTTTTGTATTTAGATATAAATATGCACACACATACCGTTTGAAAAAAAAAAAAAAAGTTACTAGTTTTTGTTTATATTATATATATATAATATATCTATTAAGGGTTCATTTGCAAACACTTTTAAAAAAAACATTTTTTTTTTTTTCAAAAACAGTTTGATTAGGTAAAAATAAAGTAAATACAGCAACGATGATAAACTTTAGAAGAAGGAAAATTTAAAGTAATCTGTTTTTGTGTATAAACTCTTCATGTTTCATGTTACACATTTATAGTGAATCATGGTATATATATATATATATATATATATATACTTAGACATAACAGACTTACCGCTTCCACACAGCTTTCAAAGTATACTCAGTCGCAGATTAGTGCGTTCTTCTCGTGCATACACGCAAAGTGGAAAAGATTCCTACAAGACAAACAAGCCTATGCACACGGACAGGGTGAGAGCCCTCCTGATGACAGAAATGATGTAGTACACACGGCCGAAGTATACTTTGGGCTTTAAATAGGCTAGTTTGTTTAAGTATTTCACCCGACTCTGTTTTCTGAAGCTTTTTTAAAAAAAATGCTGACCCTGCTTTTAAAGGAATATTTGTGTAATTTTTTTTTATACTATTTTATATTTTTCTGTTCATTAATGATAATTACCTGCCTGTCAGTTTGTGGCAAAACATTTTGCTGTGTTCACATGTTGTTTATTACTGCATGTAATTCATTCAAATAGTTTAATTTCATAAAGTTGATTACAAAACCCACCTACATTTTTTGGAATGTTTTTGGTGAATAAAATAAATTTTTACCACTATATTTTATCACTGAGGATTTATTTTTTAAAAAAGTCTAAAAATCTTGTCTCGTCTCGTTCTTGTGAACCCAGTGTCTCGTCTCCTGGCAAAAGTGTCTCGTCCAGCCATTTAATAATCGTGTTTAGTATGGATTTGCTTCAATCTTCTTGCTTGAAATGTTTCTTCCCACCAATTCTTAGCCAAATGTATCATAATCATGTTATAGAAATCATGCCCAAATTTACATCCTGCAAGAGTGGGAAAATTCAGACCATGTGACTGATAAGATAACATTTGGATTTATGATTTGGGGAGGAGAAATATCGCCAGACCCTCAGCTACAGTAGAATGATATCTATTGGTTGAAACACAATTTTGGGATGTGTCCAAAGATGAGTTCACTATTCAAATTACGCTCTTAAAACTTAAGGTTTTAAAACTACGCTCTTTGCCACCTTTTGCATTCTTTACGAGCCATTTCACTTGCTCCAACGTGCATGCCTGCTGCTGCCTAGCCACAATGAGAAGAAACCAATCTAGTCTCATTACTTTATTTCTTTACTTTCTTTTCTTTCCATGAGAGTTTGTGTAAGTTAAGTTTTGCCTGCCGTGGCTCCTACTGCACTGCATCAAAATTCAAACGGACCGCGACTCGCTTCTCTTTCAGCCACCACCCAATCATCAGCCTCCCAAGACTTCAACGACAACTGACTTCCAGCCAATCAGCAACATCGGGAGACCCATTTCTGCAGCGAGGATCACAGAAGGAATCCCGTACCACAAAGGCAACGCAAGTACAAACCTCCAGATTCAGGCTGAACTGGTGAAATTGATATACATGTTAACCTCGTTGACAAACTTAATGCGAGAGTTAATTTTTTGATTGATGGTTGTTCAAGTCGATGCAATAGCACCTATATTTATTATTGAAACGAGAATATCTTGTGTTTTGTGCTTACGAGTTAATGTCTTAAACTGTCGATCTTGTTACTGTGCTTATTAATAGTGTTTACACTAAAGTCTGGATTTTAATATCCAGCACAGAGTTTATGTTATACGGCTCGTTCAATAAATTGCAGACTGACTCAGATATTTTGTGCAAATTCCCTATAGAATTTTGATTCTTTCTTTGAGCTAATTTGCTTACAGCTTCTACCAGCAGTGATTAACAGTCACCAGTAACCAACCCTTTACCCAATGGCACAAATATTAAGTGACACTCTAAGGAATTGCTTAGTTATTAGTTTAAAATATATATATATATACTTTTGGTACTTTTAGCTTATTTAATTTAATTAAATTTTTTTTATGAACATAAGGCACCAAGCAAGCGGTCAGGTGTACAGCAACGAACACAACGCAGAGCTAATTTCCCTTCTATCATAATTCATCTCCACCCTTTAAATATGTAAGACACATTTAAACGGATCCATGCATGTTCTAGGCAAATTAAAACAGCTCTAATTAATGCTATGCAAAACACGGCCGTACGTTTATTACTTGATTTATCTTTGTTCTACTTAAGAGGGGCAGAGTTGTCTTGCCAATTTGTCTTCCTCTCGCATACTTAAGATTCAGTATGTGTTTAAATGATTTATTTAATAAATAAGTGAATAAATCACCTCACAGCTAATTTCCCTAATGATATTAGAAAAGAGTAACTGTACAAATTGTGCAAAATAGAAGCCGCTATTAACCTGCAGCACCTTTCATTTGCCGGGTTCACAACGTCCATCCATTTTCATTTGAGCAAAAACAAAAACATGATTAAAAGATTTGACATTTGACACAGATTTCACAAATAAAGCCACTTTGCTCTCTGTGTCTAATAGACGAGGGTCAGGTCCCCGGCTCTCATGGTGATACATCAAAACACAGGACACAATGTCCTATTTAGGACACAGGCAAGATAACCGTATGAATGCTAAGCGGTTTAAAAAATAAAATAAATGCCAATGCGTATGAATAACCACTGCAATCCAATACATTCTGGTTGACATTGGCGATCTTTTTTTTTTTCCAAGCTTACAACTTGATCTTTTTTCCTTTTCTTTTTTTCAGTTGGGGTATTGGGTCCCTGGAGGCAGTGAGAAATAGATGGTGGAACTTAATAACTAGAGATGAACATTATTCCCCCAGCTACAGCGAATGTTTCACTGCTTGATTATGAGTGAATGGCCAACACAGACTAAAATGTTCCGTTTCCACAAGCATGAAGAGGGCATAAATAATTCAAAATTTATTCCCGCAGAAGGAGGGACAATGGAAATCATAAATTATCCATGTGCGATGCTTTACTGCAAAAGCTCAATGAACCTGCTCTAACTAACTAGTCTGCTTCCTCATTACACGCTAGGCACAGACCTCTTAACCTTTGAATATTAATTTAGCGACAACTACGGTGGGATGGGCTTTCTGCAAATGGGAATGACGGGTAGTGGAGAGGAAACGTGGGTATATGCGGGATTATGAAATGATCCTCAAGAGGTTATTATCTTTATTTGTCTCTGCTACCATCTGTAAATACCGCTCAGTGCGAGTGCTGCTTTGTAAGAGATGGACAGACGTGCCAGAAACCCCCTGAATGATATTAAGACACCAAAAAAAAAAAAAAAAAGCATGTTTTGGTCATTTTACATAATTGAGTTAAATTTTCATGTAGCTTTTTAATGCTAATAATAATTGTTTTAATGGAGATCATCCAGTAGTAAAGGCCAAAATGAACTGAAGAAAGCAGAGACTGAGAACTGAGTCATTACGCTGTGACTGATGGTACTGAAAGTGATAATTTTCTAATTTTTCTTTGTTAAAGTTCTTCGGTGCAGGAAGAAAAGACCTGCAAATGTACTGTGTTTCATGAGTAATTGTGACATATACGAGTCCCATGATTACACTATTAGTTCCATATATTTAAAAGAAAACCAGAAACATCTTTTAAAACTGATGAAATTGATATAACTTGAATGGACCATGAATGGATTTGGCATTGTGGTGCGTCATCTGTCTTATGTTATTACTGTTCATAACAGTGATCTGTCCAGACTTCCCCAATGCAGAATACTTTCAAATTAGAGAATTAGCCCTTGGCATATGGGATTTAGAGGAATCAGTTAAAATGCCAGATGTAATACCTAAGATCTATAAGGTTTTACTCAATCAGACTAATTGAAAGGGAACATTGAATATTTCTCTGGGAAGCTTTGGATTATTCCTAAGGCAGGAAATTATATGAAATAAACTTTAACAGGGTTAGTTGCACATAGTGAAAACAGCCAACCAATCCCATCATGCATCAAGAGGTAATGCTGCAATGCATTTGTTCAACATGTTTTCGCAATATGCAAGAAAATATAACATTGTAAGCTTGCTGCGTACTGTCAGGATAAAAAAGGATAAAAGCTGTCATTAGGGAGGTACCGTTTTTAAAAGGTACACTTTAGATACCATTAAGCTATTAAAAAGTTAAAAATAAGGTAATGATCATCATGACATACAGTAAAGGTCATCAAAAATGTATAGATAAAAAGAAAAAAGGCAGATGAATAGAACCATGTCAATTTAATTTAACCCGTAGTATTCCTAGGGTGTTGTTTTCAATGGGATTTGTACCTTAGGAGGGACACTAAGGAGATTGTAATATTAAAATAAAATAAACACAGACTAGACAAAATACATAATATTCCTGAATACAGAATTTGAATAAAGTGGGAAAAAACATTAAAGAACAAAATAAAATGAAAATAATACAAATTTGTGCCCCCATCCAAGAAACTGAATACAAGAAAATTATCTTGTCAAGTCTGATTTTTACACCATTTCCATACTTTTTTATGTGATTGCCACAGGCTTTGAAAAGTGTTTAAAAGGGACATACCAGTTGCAAGATGGGAAGTAAAAAGATCGATTTGCTTAACATGCATTTCTTTGCAATGCACTTTTCTTTCTTATAACCAAATGTGTGGCCATTGAATTTAAAAACTTTTTAATTAAATCTCGGCCGCTTTTGCCCATAGAATGTTGCAGTTACAGCATCAGCCAGCGGGGGCTAAATGGACTAACCAGTGATCTGCCCATTAAAATCACAATAACACATCACCTTTTAGATGTGTTCAAGTTCAAAGTCAGAGAAACAAACAACTTGCATTATTGCTCAGAATTTCATCACAATGAAAGCTGGTGAAAAAGGAGGAGTAATCAGCAGCATGTAAACGCCTCTATGTGGATTAAATGCTCCCTGCTTAACTAATCCTGCTAATTGATGAACCTCTGCGTTCATGGTTCCCTTCATATTATTAGAAAATTTGTTTAATTAAGACTAAACTTATTTTGGGACATCAACCAAGAAAATATGATCATCTGCTTAGAAGGGTGAGAAGGAAATTAGTCCCTTGATGCAGTCTGACTGCCGTCTATGGTTTGCATGAGATAAAATGAATACACACTTCATTTCAGAAAAGACATATGCAATATTTATACTTCAGCCTTAATAACACATTTTATCATTCTGTGCAACACAATTTATTTTTTATTTGCATCCTCTTTTAAATAGCTCATTTTATCACCGCCTTTGTTGCCAGTACTAGGAGATCATGAATGTTACACTATTCCTTGGAGCTCATTCAGCAAAGGTCTTTTATCCAAAAATGTAACAACAAGATGACTGATTAGGCTATACATTACTAGACTGATGAAAGAGGTACATGGTAATAGATCGAGAGGATTTATTAAAATCGCTGAACAAAAAGATAAATGCTGTAAAGCAGTACTTGGTCTGTGTCTGTTTAGCTGCTTTATCATTTAGGGATTTCCTGAATATTAATGTCTGCAAAATGGAGATGTGGCACAATAAATATGAACAAATCTGAAAGTAATTGGACCTATACAAATGAATCTATAAATATGGTCTCCATCCAGGCAGATCTGTCGCACTTGCTATTGTTGCTTGAATTTACTGTATTCTTTCAGCATGAGAAAACCGCTTGTTAGACTGTAATTGTCCTCCGACATCAACTAAACTATATTTAGCTGTGTCCTAGAAGTGTGACAGGAAACTGATACCAGCTGGTGAAGCTCTTGTAAAGGAACTTGATTGTAAAACAATATGAACAATGTTAAAAGGACATGGTAATCATACTAAGCTGCTGGTTAGTGATGCTTTTATTCAAGACTGTATTTAAAGTACAAAATAATAGTTACGTTCCAAAAACTATTGTGATTCTCCATTGTCCACATACAGGTTTCAGTCTTATAAGAAATACGATTTTGAACACTCTACATAAGCAGCATATGTAATATAAAATAAAATAAATAAAAATAAATAAAAAATTAACATAAAAACAAGGTTAATTTTTATACTATGCTGTCTAGTGATTAAACACGATTAATCACATCTGTCACAACGTCCACCTAAGTCCCTAAGTTCCAACGGCCCGTGAACTCTCACCTGATTACTGATAAGCAGCACCTGTGTACCCTTAGCCACCACAGTATATACACACTCACCTGTTTCATTTAATCACCAGCTGGTATTGAAGTTATATCGGTTTCTTTTTGCTTGTGCGATGCTGGTTTCTATGGACAACTATGGACCCGATTCTCCTTGAGGACTGTTAATTTATCTATATTTATTTATGGATCTAAATAAACTGCAAAATGCACCTCTGCCCCTTTGTGTGAGCGTGACAGGACACCAGCCCTTGAATTAACACTGCAGCATGGATCTGAATGCCGCTGCCGCAAATGCAGCTGATGCACTAGATCCGTTCTCAGAGCTGGTCCTCAGATAATCATTACAACCGGCCACCCCCTCTGTGATCACAAGTACGCCTATTGCCTGTCCTTCCTGCTACTCTGGAGATCCGGAAGGTTGCAGCGGATCTTCGTTGAATGTTCACTTTATATAAAAGCTAATAACCAGTGTTTCCCCAATGATAATTCCAAAATTGGCTTCATTATGTCTTTGCTGACAAGGTGAGCTGTACAATGGGTGGAGGCCCTATGGAACGCATAGAGTACAGTACTCAACTACAATAAACACCTTCTACATTCACTGCATGCAGCGGATGGAATGATGTCACCCTGTTGGCGGCATATCGGAAAGGCCTAAGACCCTCTATTCGCAAACAGATCGTAATTTACGAGGATACTGTGGGGTTAGAAAGTTTCTGTCATTGTGTTCCCCAGACCCCTCTGTTCCTAGCCTGACTCACCCTCACGGTCCTAGGGCACTTCCAGATGCCAAAGAACCCATTATCATTGACTCCTATCGAATAACCCCAACAGAGAGAGATTGTCGAATGAGATCCGGCTTGTGCCTGTACTGCGGAGCACCGAACCACGTCATCCGAGCCTGCCCTATTCGCCCGAGTATTCGAGTACCGTACAATTAACCCTATCAGTTTCAGACATTCCGCATATCTCTGCCAAACTAGTGTTTGATTACCTTTTTTTCCCGGTCCATGTGTTGGTGGACTGCGGAGTGGCAGGGAACTTCATCCCATCACAGTGCCTGAAAGACTGTAATATTCTGAATGTGGCCAGTGAAATCTTTTATCAAATCACCACCATCCAAGGAACACTGCTGGGCGACAAAAATGTATGAAGATGTACTGTTGAACTGAAACTCATCTTCAATGGTAACCACTCAGAAAATCTCATCCTTTAATTCTACCTCGCTCCAACGTCGATGTGATACTTGGCAAACCATGACTTGCCCAGTACAGATCCCGTATCCATTTGGCGTTCCGGGGGAATCCTGGAGTTGGTACTGTAAGCAGCACTGTCTACTGGTGCCATCAGCTCCTCCTGAAACTCTGACAGACTCCCTATGCACTCCACTTCAGTCAAAAGAGTGGACAGTCGCTGTCAGTCACTGTCCCCAACACATACCATTCCTATCTCAACGTATTCAGCAAGGAACATGCTACATGCCTACCTCCTCATCGACCCTGGGACTGTTGTATTGACCTGCTGCCAGGCACGAAACTACCACACGGTAAAGTTTACCCGCTTTTCATCCTGGAACGAGAAGCCATGGAAGAATATATCCAAGAAGCGCTTAAGTAGAGGTTCATCCAGCCGTCAACCTCTCCTGCTGCCTCCAGCTTCTTCTTTGTCTCCAAGAAGGACGGTGGATTGAGGCCATGTATCCACTACCGAGTGTTGAATGATGCAATGTGAAGTTTGCTTACCCACTCCCATTAGTTCCGGCAACCCTAGAAGAGACGCACGCATATTCACCAAGCTCGACCTCCGTAGTGTTTACAATCTCATCCGTATCCGAGAGTGGGACAATTACACCCTCCAGGCACTAGGACACTAGCATACATTGTTTTATGCCATATGAGCTCACCAATAGTCCTTCAATATTTCAGAGTTTTATGAATGAAATCCCCAAAGACTATTTGTTTTGTAATTGTTTCCATTGATGATACCCTGATCTACTCCCGGAACCTAGATGATCATCAGAAACACATTATTCAGGTACTTCAATGACTCCGTGAACAGCAACGCCCATGAACTCTCACCTGATTACAGATAACCAGCACCTGTGCACCCTTAGCCACCACAGTACAGATAGGCTGCGTCCGAAATCGCATACTTCTTAAGTAGGTACTACATTTAAAATTGAACGTACTACCCGACTGTTAAAACAGTACGTTCTATATAGTATGAATGGGGGTAGTATGAATGGAACTCGGACGTACTAC
>JAUCMU010000097.1:15942152-15953507 GCA_032275025.1 Enteromius treurensis | reverse complement strand
TTGGTGTAAAGCTGCTTTGCAATGATATGTATCATGAAAAGCGCTATACAAATACATTTGAATTGAATTGAATTGAAAGAGACCTGACTGATCGCAAACATAATGTCTCAGTGCGCGATTAAATACAATAACGTAAATTATACCAACAACGTTTGTTTTTATAGTGGCAAAATCTCACTTTTCAAAAGTCGTAGTTAATGGTTTAATAGCGAGAAGAAAAAAATTAAGACATGCTTGAGTATATATTTTGACAATATTTACATTTAGATAATTATATTCATATAATTTAAACTATAAAAAAAATATGTAACATATAGCACTTTTTACTTAAATATATACATGTATGCATGTGAAATTATACATACATAATAATTATAAACAGTAAATTCATATGTGTTACGTAAACAAAACCCTTCATTTTAAATGCCAAAAATTGTGATTAATAGATTGACAGCACTATAGATAGACAGATATATATATATATATATATATTATATACATTTTTTTTTTGTATTATACTTTAAAAAAAGAACATTACATATACAAATCTGAGGCCTAAATGTTCACATTTGACAATTTCCTCTGCGCTTTTTAACGTCTGCAGTGGTGGAGTGCTTTAAAGTGATGGACACAAGCAAGGGGACAGAGGGGCGCTTGCCTGCGGGGGATGCTAATTATGCACTCTCTCTCCAAATTAACCAACTTTCACTGGGACCCAACCTTCATCTGACGCACTCGAAGAACGGGCGAAGAGGAGGGTGACACGAAGAGCGAGAGAGAGAATGGTGAAGCTAGAAAACAGAAACAAACCAATAATCTTGTACTTTGCCTCTTGAAGGCGAGCCACAGTGCCTCTAATGTAGACAAGTCATTTTGTAGAAACCACTAACGCCCGCGGGGGACGGGGGAACACATCGCGGGCCGCCTCATTTCAAAGATCTTTTGCAATCAGCGCCACAATGGAGGCCCTCATTTTATGCTGCTACATCATAAAAGTGCTCTTTTGTTACATTTCCATCCTTAAAAGGGCCTTAATCCCTTTCTTTTCAGGCAAGTCTATGGCAAATTCCACAGGGACATCCCATTCGCTGCAAGGGCTAGAGTGACCCACTCAGAAAGCAGCGTGCAAGGCTTTGAGCCTTTCTTCTCCTGCCACTCTCGTGAGAACATTAAATCGTACTTTTCATTCCCCTCACTGTGGGGGGACGCCCCTTAATGATGACAGAGAAAGAGAAATTCCTCCACTCGGGTCCTATGATACCATTCTGCTGTCAAGCAGGCGTCTCGGTGGACAGAGAATCAAACATGGCTTCCTGCAGGTGGAGTGGCGATGAAGGTCACAGCGCAGCTCAGAGGAGCAGGGGGAGAGGCAGCACTTCAGAGGAGTCGCCAGCTTTCTCACACCAAATTAAGTCATCCGTGAAAACGTACGTCTCTTTAGCATTGCGTAAATGTTTACCGTAATTGATCGCTCCGTTAGGCTGGTTCGTTTGATGTTCACACCAATTTTTGCAAGATTAGAACTTGGGCATTAAACAGGCCACCGATCGTGTCACTACGGTCATCTCTAGCACGCTTTATCTTTGTAAGTATTTTCTCTTTCTTTAATCGGTTTCTGAAAAATAGCTTGCGGTCGGGTTTGGTTTTCATTGCCTTTGTGTGCCTCTGTCTCCAAGGGGAGCCGATTAATCAGTTTAAAATTGAGCCGTGTACCTCCAGTCACTCAGTACCCTTCTCAGCCTGGCCACTCAATGTTGGGTGCTTCAATGAGAACATTGTACGTATATAAAACACTTGTCAATCAAGCCTTAAACTGTACCCCCGTCACCATTCAATAAAGGGCGTCCCACATTTATCGTATTTTAGAATGAACTGATAAGCATTCCCAGCAAACGCATTATTATATGTTTCTTTGGAAATATCGACATTGAATGAAATTGATATTATATAAATATCTAGAATTACACAATACAAAAGATTGGGGTTTGTTTTTATTGTTTTTGCTCACTAAACTTTATTTGATCAAAAATATAATAAATACCGTTAAAATTGTATATACACAGGGTAGAAGAGAAAAATATTTTCTATTTGAATATATTTAAAAATTTACAAAGCTGAATTTAATCTAAAAGCTTACAGCCACATCCTTATTGTGGATTGAACTTCTAAAAAAAGCAATTATAGTTATAATATTATATATGTATATAAATGTATTTATTTTTTCTTGTATCTAAATTCACAAAAATGAATAATGCAATATATAATTGGCTCTGTGAATAAATCATAATCTATAATATGCCTTATTTACATAGAAAAGGGCGCGCTTGTTCTGAAAATAATGACGATGACTTAATAGAATTGATCACGCTGCTATTTAGTCCCGGGTTAAGTTTTATTGAGAGTGGTCAGTGAAAAAGATGCAAAAAGTGGTGCTTAATTATGAATTAATTTGTCATCCGGAATGACAAACAATTCCAAGTTATGTCAAAATATTCCCAAACACCTGACAAACCCATTAACTGTAGGCTTCCATGCATAATTAGAGTAAAACTAGTTTGTGCATGGAGAGGCAGAAGATGTAGTTTCTGGATTCTCTTTCTAAGCACACTCCATTGTCTATTCAGGTCAGCGGCAGAGGCACCCGGATGTTGAGGGTTGAGGGATGCGGTGGGATTTAGGCAGGTGAAAAAGTCTGCCAGTGTTCCTGCTGATAGCTGGATAGAGACCTCAACAACACATCCCAAGCTTTGGGAGCATTTTACCATGAGTGTCACTCCTTTGTAATGGATTTTCTGTCTCCAAGGGGTTAGTGGTGAGCAGAAGAGACAAGAAAATATGGTAGTGTGTACTGTGTGTACAGAAATGCAATTTCCACATCTTCTTTTGTGATCCCAGACTGGAAATTAAAGTCATATGCGAGCCTTACAACACGCTCGCATTAAACACATTCACCCTTTGTGGTGTACAAGAACAAGCAGAGTTCAGCAACCTTGAACCAAACTTCATTCAGATGTATTGACGATTCTGAAAGAAGAGGTTTCATCAATGTACTGAATACTTGAAGTGCAAAAGGAACACTAGAATTTCACAATCCAATTGGGACTCATCAATCAATGCTCAGCTAATCATTTTTTTAACCCCCTTCCCACTTACTGTTAGGCCAGCATTCACTGCTGTAGCCTGCCAGGACTGGCTATAGTTCGAAGCCAGAAAGTCTGTGAGCATGTGTGTTTTTCATTTACACTGTAGAGCCAGTACAAATTGTCTGACATTTCTAACCACCTTCACTCAGATCTGAAGGATTATGTGGTATAACATGGAAAGTGTCCTGCTTGCTTAAGACAGAACCAACATATTACCAATCTGTGACAGGCATTATCACCCCATAACATGTACTTTGTGTATTAACCACAGCATAGAGTGAAATCTTAGCATGCTGTTCAGACCACTGTTCAAATCTTTGGAATTATTATGGGATTTTTAAGAAATTAGTTAGTAAGGACACATGAAATTAACTAAAATGACAAAAAATAAATATTAATCATATTACAAAAAATATATATAAATAAATGAGTAATGTTACAAACATTTCAATAGCTGTTATTTTGAACTTTTTATTCCAGACAATCCAGATTAATGTGGTTCTTTTAAACTTTCTGCTCATTTTCCAGAAAAATACAGAGAGATAAAAGTAAAAACACAAAAACATAAGCAGTTTTCAACATTGACATTTAACATTAGAGTCACAGGACTACATACATTTTTTTTTTAAATGTATTTAAATGTTATTTAAATTTAAATAAATGCATGAGTGAGCATGGTGAGCATAAGAAATGTTTTCAAAAACATAAAAAACTTTTTGGCAGTATATGAGGTACATTTCTAAATGAAGGCCATAAAAGTTGGATTAACGCTCAATGCGAAGGGCAGAACTTCATTTGTAAATGTGACCCTGGACAACAAAACCAGTCGTAAGTGTTAATTTTCGAGAAACCGGCCCTGTGAGATTTATACATGATCTGAAAGCTGAATAAATAAACTAACCCATTGATGTGTGATTTGGATGGATAGGGCAATATTTGACTGAGATACAACTATATGAAAATCTAGAATCTGAGGGTACAGAAAAATCTAAATACTGAGAAAATCACCTTTAAAGTTCTCACATGAAGACCTAATCAATGCATATTACTAATCCAAAATTAAGTTTGAATATGTTTACAGTAAGAAATTGACTAAATATCTTCATGGAGCATGATCTTTACTTACTATCCTAAGAATTTTTGGCCAAAAAAAAAATTGACCTATACAATGTATTTTTGGCTATTACTACAGATATACCCCCAGCATCTTAAGACAGTTTTTGTGTTCCAGGGTCACAAATACATATTTTTTTACACAAAGTTACTTCTCAGTTTTACCAAGACAGACCCATGAGATTCTTCAAATAAGAGCTGTTTATGTTTGCAGCACTGTGCTTGCGGTCAAGATCAAAAACCGGACCAACGTCCTCACAAGGCTACTGTACAAACTCAAACAGCAGCAGGACATCAGGGAGTGTCCCTGGATGCAAAACAGACCCAGCGTGGAGAACAGGAAATGAAAGCTTAATCCCTCCAACCTTTGACTTGCCTTGGCCTCTTCCATTCACCCGGTGAGCCATTCTATTCTTCTCCTGCAAACAATTTCCCTATTCCCTATTCATCCCATCTCTTCTCCTCATTCCTCTAGCAGAGAAAATAAAACAAAAACACAACTATCTATGCTTACTCCTCTTAAGACCAGAGCTAGCTGTAGCAGGTCAAATGAAGCAGCAGCAGCAGCTCCGAGCTCCATTTCCAAACCCTCTTCATTTTATTTCCCAACAATTTATTAAGCAATTAAAATTCTCCTATTACGCACTCTTTTATGCTGTCATTTTTTTTAAGCAGAGTGAAATTATTACACCAAATCATAGCATAATTATCATAACATTACACTAATTCCCAAAGAAGTATTTAAATTATATGGTTGGTTGATTGTGAGATGAATTAGGAAACCGTTTTTCGACGAGCCTCATCCAAGCCAAATATGGATTACACCTCGAAACACAAGAAGCTGCAAGGAAAGAGATGCGTCTCACCCAGAGTCGTGGAGCAAAGTCCATAAAAAGGTCAAGTAGCTGTCATTAAACCAAAAAAAGCAGATGCTCTGAAGATCCAGTTCGCGACCTATCAAGGAAGCAATATCTTATGGACAAGCGGTTCTCGGAAACACGAGACTGGCATAGTTTTAATTGAATTTAATACAGATTTGTAGTGCACTGGGGGACAGTCTTTGTTAGCTGCTTTCCAAAAAAGGAAAATCCAGTCATAAAAGAGGTATTTTTAAATATCATAAGGTGATTAAGAAGTGTGGAGCTCACCAGAAAATCATTTTGGTAAAATTAGTCATCCATTTAGGTGGATTTAGAGACGCGCACTTACACATTTACTTGAAGGCAGACACACGCACGAGCAAATACTTCATAGTATTATCGTAGCCAATTACAAATACGTCCTTTTTAACTTAATATTGGCTTTAATGGATGAGGTTAAGCCACATATGAGTAGCATAATGCAATGCCTGAGTGCTTCATTGTGGATTTTAGATGCATTAATTGCATTCATTGTAACCGAATTAATGGTCTTGATTAAGAAGGATCTAAAGCGCAACATACAGCACACCTCAGAATCACGTGGCTGCTTTGTTGTTGTCGCTCTATACCATATGATGAGCTCTGTCTCGGCTCTGTTAGCATGTGGCTGTATGGATGGAAAAACAGAGGGGAAATTGAGAGCTATTCAATGCTCAGTGGGCCTTCGTATTCACTTACACCCCCCATTGCTTATAGAATTGAACAGGGCTTTGATCCCCAAATCTAATTGTTTAGTGTTGCACAAATCAAATAAGTGACTAGTGGATGGCTTATCCCAATAAGTTCAAACAAGACCTCATTTTGGAACAAAAATAAATGTGGGCGTGACCGTTATCAATTAGACTACACACATATCTCTAATGATATAAATTATGCTAATGAGCTTGTTTAGCGAAACGCATTCTATATGCACAGATTGGTGCACGCTGAAGTGGTTATCAGTCTCTCGGGTAAGAACTGTCAAATCCAGCCATGGTCTCAATCCCAGGCCTTTCAAATTTCTACTTTCATCATGCTCTCGAGTGCAGCCGGCTCACAATGGAGAGTGTTTACCCCGGCGTATTCCCGCAAACAGCAGCAGCACAAAAAAAGATTGGTCTGTCTCTGCGCCTGGCTCATTGTGCGGACGTCAGTAAAGGGCTTTTTGTGCCATTGTCCGACATGTCAGGCGGAATGAGAGGGGGTGTTAAGAGGTGCAAAGATGTGGGAGCACACCTGCTGAGCTGGCCCAAGCAAGCCCTCTTTCTCCCCCACTATTAATTTGTGTTGCTCTGAGAACTCCTTTTGTTGTCACGGAGCTGTTGGTGGCTACATGTTTGAAGTGTCACAAGTGTCAGTCTTTATTACATTCAGCGCGAGGATGGCCAATGAGAGATAGCGAGAACGACGGAGCATGAGAGAAATAAAGGCTAATAATAATAGCTTCGCTCCAGCCTAAGAAACCTAATGTGTCACGAATTAAGAAAACTTGGCAAGGCTACCTGGGATTGTGATGTTCCTGACGATTTCAGTGCTGGAGGTTGTCACGCTAGCTAATGCCCGACTTTGAGGCTCAATTGTGGCACCATTTGTCAGTGATCATTACCAATGGACTAACATAATTCCCGCCGCTGATTAAAATGTCTTGTAATTTAACAAAGACACAGGATGGATTAATCCACTGCTAACTAACAGAGTAGGGGTATTAATATGGCTAGAAACAGTGCATAATAAAGATCTGATTAGGCCAGTAGACATATTAAATGTAATATTAATAGCTATTCTTTATTTTATTATTAATATTATTTCCCCCATAAATTATCAAGTTTAAACAATAATTAGGTAATATATTCTTATCTTTTTTTTTTTTTTTTTTTTTTTAGATATTGAAACTTTTTCAGCAAAAACACATCAAATTGACCAAAGATTACAGTAAAACATATAAATAGAAACTTTCTTTTCATAAAAAAAAGTACTGAAAAAGTTTCCAGAAAGGTATTCATTATTTAATTAATAGGATGTTTTTTTTCTGCTATTCAATAAGCATGAATATTAATATATTTAATTGTATATATATATATTGTTTCTGCTATTATCAAATAGGCATATTCAATAAACAAGAATCTTAATATATTCATATATAATGTATTTATTTTAAATTTATTTGAAATACATTTTTTATTGATGCACAGTTTGTTAGGATAGCATAATATCAATCTTAATTTATCTTTGGAATGTGAGGGTGCAAAAAATAAATAAATAAATATAAATATAAATATTGATTAAAATTGCCTTAAAACTTGTCCAAATAAAATAATTAGTAAGTTATAGTATTTAACATTATTAAAAATATATATTCAATAAAACAAAATACAGTTTGTATGTTTTAAGTAAGACATTTACAAAACATCATCATAGAACATGATCCTTGCTTAAAATTCTAATGATATTTGACATAAAAGAAAACTCTAGGTTACGTCTGCTAAGACGCTTATGGGGAAAACTCCTTTTTTCCCTCAACTGAAAACTCCTTTTTTCCTTTAACTGAAGCCTATTTAAAAACGCAGTTTATTATTTACTAAAACTGCACGGTCATTGGCCGCTGTGGGGGGACTTATTTTAACCAATAGGGCAAGGCCCTGCGAACAGCGGGCCAATGCTGTCGACCGCACCCCATGGTGTGATACCGCTGAGCCAATGGCTGCGGATGGCGCCATGGTGGCTTGATGGGGCGTGTCCCGTGTCTATAAAGGCGAGGGAACGCCAGCCATCTTCAGGTTAATTCCACTGAAGCGACGGCATTTCATAGCACGGCACGGAACACAGTACTCTTTCTACTCGTGCTATAAGGTTCTTTGAACTTGGAAACCTGAGAGCAGACCTAGGGGAAACCCGAGGTCTCATACGTCACAAGCACACCTTGTTCGATCACTTAATCGGTGAGCCCATGCTTGCAGCGGTTTCGCGGCAGGGCAATAACATATGTAAGTGATATGGATGAAATCATATCCCGAGTCCCTCTGTTTGAGTGTGAGGCAGTCAATACAGTGAAAAACCACGAAATATTATTGTTACGCTCATAAGCCAGACTGGATCGGGCTGACTTTACTGCGCGTTACTGTGTTTGCAACCGGATGGTGACTGGGCGAGACACGGCAGTCACCATTCACAAGTTATAGTAACTCTCTTGTTGACACAGCGAGTTAGAGAGTGTATGAGCGGGGAATGAACGCTCTTCGGTGTATCCCTCAGTGAAGCCCTCAACAGAGGGTCCAAACAGCCCAGTAGGAGAGAGGGGAGCGTCCAGGAGAGGGAACTTGTCCGCTTCCTTGATCTGGGTGAGGTTCAGCCACAGATGACGCTCCAGGACCACCAAGCTGGCCATGGCGCAGCCGATGGGTTGCGCTGTGACTTTCGTTGCCCTCAGCGCTAGGTCAGACGCGCTCCGGAGCTCCCTCACGGCGCCTTCGTCAGACGGGCCCTCGGTGGTGGCGAGCAAATTCTGTAAAGCTGACATTAGTTCAAATTTACTCAGGTGAAAGTAGTAATCAAATAGCCATTGATCTCCTATACAAATAGTATTATGCTTAATATAATGTGGTTTTCTAAAAAAGATTGTTGCTTCTTATTTTTATTTATTTATTATTATTATAATTTTTTTTAAAGATCAGTTTATTTGTCCTTGCAATGAAAGTCAGAGGCCCAGTATTGTTTTGGAATTTTAACACTGTAACTGTAATATATATGTGACCCTGGACAACAGCCTTCAGTAGCATGGATATATCTGTACCAGTAGACAAACATATATTGTGTGGGTCAAAATGTATTTTTTAATAAACAGATGCTGCCCACAATAAAACAATGAACATAAACCCTATTGATTCTTTTATAGCTGCTGTACTCATAGGCTTAAAAGTAAGAGCCAATGTAAAATATCCATAATTGCTCTCATCGGTACTTCATTTGGAGCGAGCAATATTGGGAGGGAAACCCGTAGTGACCTTTTGCTTATTCTAATTCCCCAGCAATAAGGCCACATGGAGGTGATCACTGATGCAAATAATGGCACACTTACCGATACACGGATCTACACAGGATAGTGGATAGAGAGATGAGACATGGACGAAAATCACGCACCACTTGCTCTGTGTGCAATGGCGGGTGTTGATGAAGCCAGAGCAAGTGCATTTGGGCTGTTCACCGGAGCCCCATATGGTGTTCCTGGTCCGTGTCATTGGCTTGTTACAATTCTGACTACCAGCCAAGGAACTAGACTGTGAGAGAGAGACAGAGAGAAAGAGAGAGCAAGGCCACCAAAGACAGTGCTACAAACCGGAATGGTGCAGGGTCAACAGTACCATAATTACTTTCAAATGTCAGCCTACAATAAAATACAACAGTTCATCTGGCAGAGAGCAAATTAGCTTTGACCATGGCGTAATTACCCTTTCCAGAAGAACCATTAGCAGAGATCAAATCTGCCCGTCCAGTGTTTGAGGAAAGGCCATCAGAGTACACTCCACCTGACAAGGATGCACATTTGCCATTTTGCAAGGTAATTAATTGTCCTTATAATAGAAATTTTTATATTTGACTCTGGAATTGAAAAGTGTAATAACCTGCCAGCTTTATCTTAAAGCCTTAAAAGTTTCAAAGACATCTTTTTATTTCAAGGGTGTCTTTCCTTTTTTGACAAGTTGAGAGACTATGAATTGGCTGGTGCGGGATTACTCCATGCTGCAAAAACACCACGTAAAACCTGCATATTCCAAATCTATCAAATTATTTTTGTATTTATTTTTTAAGAATTGAAAACTTTTATTCAGCATGGATGCATACAACTGAATAAAAATGCCATTAAAGACATTTAGTATACTAAAAGTTTTCTATTTCAAATAAATGCTCCTCTTTTGAACTTTCTGCAGATAAATATGCAGTACAACCAGTCAGTTATGATCATAAGTAATGTTTTAGCATATTACAATGCTTTCTGAAGGATCGTACTAAATACTGGATTAATGGCTGCCGGAAAATCAGCTTTATCATATACATTTGAAATGTTAATATTTTATAATGTTATTATTTTTTTCAATGTATTTTTAATCAAAAAAATTTCGCCTTTATGAGCAGAAGAAATTTCAAAAACATATTTAAAAATGGTCAGTTCCAAATGGAATTGAGAAAACCCTCATTAATTAATGACATTACTGCATTGTACACAGCGCCTTATTGTCAGAACACTGAATTAATAAATACTGATAAGCTTTCTATACTAACCACTGATCAAGTGCATTGACTTCTGCTCCTAAACAACAGCAAAGATAAAGTCTTAATGACTGTGAGGATGCACCATTATCCTTTCTATTAGAAAGTGAGGGCAGTAGAGATAGGGTTCATTGTCCTCACTGAAATTCTTTAGTTATTTCCACAGAGATGCATTAAGGTGGGTTTGTTCGTAAAAAGTAATTACATTCAAAGCACACATTCCCTCAGTCCAAGCGCACAAAGCAGCAAGCAATGAATAGAGTGCAGAAAACCTGTGTTCTTTGTTCTTGTCATCCTTAAAACTAATTAGAAAATGCCAATCTCCAATTAGCTAATGTGCTTCTGTTGACCTCTCGACAATGGCCAACAGTTAAGTTTGAGATGATTAACATTTCAGGAACTTCATCCACAGCCTAAAACTTGGTGATGTTTGATATTAGAGAGAGATTACTATGCTGGGCGCATGTCTAAGGTCATGTGACTTGTACTGAAAGAGCCTTATGATACGAGTCTACAAAATAATTAGTTAGTAAAGAGAAGGGCTAGTGTAGTTGGGGCTGCTTCTAACTAAATGCCATACCATAATAATGTAGGTAATGGTTAGCTGACTAATAAAATCAATGTTGATACCATCTTTCTACTGGGAAATGTCAAAGGCTATGCTATGATGGTTTATGGATAGTTTATCATTCATTCACTTTCTTGTTTTTCCAAATAACTCGAAAGTAGGCCATACAGGTTTGGTATATCAAAAAACTTTATAAAATGTTTGTGAACCACCCTTTTGAAATCATAACTTGTGATTGCATCACTCTTTATATCATTATTTTTAATGATTTAGCCTAACAGGCTTGTAAAATACACTGCTCAAAAAAATAAAGGGAACACTTAAACAGCACAATGTAACTCCAAGTCAATCACACTTCTGTGAAATC
>JAUCMU010000097.1:15924136-15936455 GCA_032275025.1 Enteromius treurensis | reverse complement strand
CCGTGGGAATCTGAATGGCCGCTACGAAAGAGACGAAAACAAGAAATCAGCAATTTGATTTAAACTGGCCATGAACTCGCGCGTCTGGTGTGCGATACTTCGAGCTGTCCTAGACGCGGCGCTGCGCTGCGCTTCTCGTCCGGTGTGCGACCCCCTTAAGTATTGAGCGCTGTACATGCTCATACTTATTAGTAATATTCTAATTTTCTGAGATACTGAATTTGGGGTTTTCATTAGTTGTCGGTTATAATCAAAATTAAAGTAAATCAAAACTTGAAATATATCAGTCTGTGTTGAATGACTGTATACGTTATAGAAGTTTCACTTCTTGAATGGAATTAGTAAAATAAATAAACTTTTATTTTTATAACTTTTTTATAACTTTGATATTCAAATTTCTATATTCTAATAATATTCTAATGAGCAGCACCTGTTTATATACACACACACATACATACGTAATATTTAGGCAAAATAAGAAAAACTATCTACATTGCGTTTAAATGTTTTTACATCTTGGCTCTTAGTGCAAAATTTTTGAAATACAGTGTATTTAGCCTAACGGAAAGAGCTAACAAAAAAAAGAAAAAAGATAAGTGCATATACACACGAAAATGTATGAATCCATACTGAATCAAGGGCTCAAACTTCACCAAAGAACCTGTAAGTTGTTCTTCTTCACAGATAAAGAAAGAAAAAGTGAAAGAGCAAAAGAAAGACAAAACATTGGAGGCAACAAAGAGGGCAGAAGAGAGAAACACAATGTAGCGCATAACTGCAACTTTTCTCTCCTTTTAGCCAAGAGGTTTTATCCATGGCTCTCAATTCACCTGTTTCCAAATAATCGCACAGAAAGAAAAAGGAAGATTAACTCCTAACTGTTTCGCCATCCAATACTCGAAGAAAAGGCTGAGGCAAAAAATAAAAAAAGATGAGAGGAAGCACTGTCCTGAGCCACTTAAATCTTATTTCCAATTCACTAAAAGTGTTATTTGACTTGGCAAGTGAGCTGGTATGCATTGTAGGCCAGCAGGACATCTAATCATAGGAACATCGGGTTTGCGGGCAGCCCCTTCCATGCAGCATTAGCCTCAGCTTGTGACCTTAAGCTAAGTGGGTGGTTCGGCCCACAAGAAAATACGAACAGAAAGAGTAGAGGAGAAAAAGAATAACAGCGAATAGCATTAACCTTTGCTTGAAGTTCAGCACTGATTTTCGAGTCGCCCTCTGCGCGCAAATCCAGCAAAGGAAAAAAGTAGAAACTGAGAGGAGGAAAAAAAACGTGTTTAAAGAGGAACAGGGTGCTGGAAAAGTAGTCAGCACAGCCTGGCAGGGTTCTGTCTGTGGATACGGCCGTGCAAACATGGACAGCACTAGTGTTTTCATTTTAAACATTTACAAATGGACCTCTTAAATGATGGCCTGGAGTTATACAGCAATATCAAATTATGGCTGTAAGAGAGGCAATGTTTTTAAGGACCAGGAAAATCAAATAAAATGGCTCAGTGATTGGCTCAAAACACACAACCAATTTTCCTCACTTATCTTAAGCAGTAAATCCACAATTTATGAGCTCATATGTCAATTTACTTACCTCTGAGAGAACAAATATGATTTATTGGCCTCTATTTCACGCCAGAGTGATAAACCAGCAAAAGGTGATGGGGAAATATAGCATACAGTAGGCTGGATGTCTGTGCAGTAAACAGAGTGAAGAAACGCTTTAAAGGACAAGACAGCAATGCCGTTTAAATACTGTATGATGAAGAAACAAAACAAAACAAAGGATGCACTGGCATTAAATCAAAACAATGAAACAAACCAGTGAACTAAGGCCAGCCCTTGCCAAAGCAGATATAAATAATATCAAACATCTGAGGAATGTAGGAAGCAAAAGATAATTCCCACCGCCCTGCGAGGGGGAGGATAAAATTATATATATATAAAAAAAGAGGTGATAATGTCAAGATTGGAAGATTAATTCTGTGGAATGGTTATGAGAAACACTGGCAGTGCCTCAAGGGTCAGTTCTGGCGGCTCTTGGCAGAAACCCTTGCGATGTGCTTTGAAGGAAGATCGTTTTACATCCTACCTCTCCTTCCATGCATTTCTATCTTTGATCTAAGATATATTACTCACTAGCAAATGTAAACAAGCAGTTTTGCTGTAAAAAAAAAATTATTGTTTCCTGCTGTAAAGATTTACCAGTATTAGTCTCATTGGAATACCTATAATCGGAGTTGTGGTTTGAGTTGCTGTATTTGCCTCAGATGGCATGCCTGCTGTTGTTCAGTGTTAGAGGTTTTGTACTAAACACAAATGAATAGGGCCATCTTTAATTTAAGAACCATTATACGGCTTTTAAAGTACAATTGCAAAAATATGATGTACTGATTAAATGACAGCTCTCAAAGGCCTGCTCATTATACAACTCTAGTATGTAAGTATCTTTGGATCAGGTCATAATGACCAAACACACTCACAAACATAACTCCAAATAAGGGCTACTCGCGGTAAGAGAGATTTCAACAGCACTCCTATTAGTACCACAAGAAGAAAAAACAGCAAACATGGCAGCTGGCATTCACTTTTCATTGCAATTACTGCATTTACAGTTGAGGTCAAAAGTTTGCATACAACTTGCACAATCTACATAATGCTAGTTATTTCACCAAAATATGAGGGATCATACAAAACGCATGTTATTTTTATTTAGTACTGACCTAAACAAGATATTTCACATACAATATGTACATATTGTCCACAAGTGAAAATAATAGTTTCTATCTAAAAATGACATACAATATATGATATCCAAATTCTGTGGATCATTCAGGAAACAACACAGTATTCAGAATCAAGTGTATGTACACTTCTTAATGGGTCACCTTTATAAATTCAACTATTATGTACATTTTGTGTAAAACCTCTTATTCAGGTCAGCAAAAAATTAAAAACTAAATTTTAACAAAAAAATGATATGCATTGTGTACGATCTCTCTTAGTTTGGTAAAATAATTACCATTTTGTGGATTCTGCAAGGTGTATGTAAACTTTTGAACTGAACTGTATACAGTTGGACTTTACATATTCTGCACACAGAATATTCTGAGCAGGAAGTGCTTCTACAGTCAATGGCAGCATAAACTTTCTTCATAGTATTCTCCATGCATAAACCTAGAACTTTTTTTTTTAAAGGGTCTAATTAACTAGTAACTAGTTACTTATTAGCACACTTATTAATGGCTGTTTATTAGTACTTAGAAAACACATCCAGAAGATTCCCCGATTCACTCGGTGCATCGGTTTAAAAAGTTAACGATGCGATGCATCGATTTAAAATGTGTGCATCGGATACAAATTGGCATTTGTATCGCGATGCATCGTTTCTATCATATATGCATCGGTAAAACCCGATTTATTTCTTTATAATTATTAGTAGACATACTATACCTTTCATTATTTAGAAAGTGGAATTTGTAAAATATGTCGTTTCACTATAAAATATACAGGCAATACGACGAATCTGACAACACACTTGAACATCCCTAGTATTTTGCATGACCACATTCTACATCCCTAATCCTAACCAATACCTAAATTTAACATCTAACTTACTAGCTATTAATAAGCAACAGATTTGAAGTTTGAGGTGAAAGTCGCAGTGAAGGTTTATTAATGTAGCTAGAACTTGACCTTAAAAAGTGTGACCAACTTTTACCATTCGTTTATTTCAAACAATAGATGTTGCTTTTTGGTAACACTTTATTTTAGGGTCTCTTAACTAGGTTCTTATTAGCATGCATATTACTAGGATATTACCCACTTATTAGTACTAATTAATCACATTGTTAAATTAACAACTACCTTACTAATTATTAATAAGAAGCAAATTACAAATTTATTGAGGGAAAAAATGTAGTTAATAGTGTTTATTAGTTAGTAAGTGTTCCCTATTCTAAAGTGTTACAGATTTATTTATTACATTTTTTGTAAGGATTGAAATACTTAAACCGTTTGATATATTTACTGCTGTATTGTTTAGTAGCATTAAAAATGATTTAAGATTCACATTTGCATCCTTAATAATTGTACTGTCTTTTAAGTGGTAGATTAAAATCCAAATTAATTGGACCTGAACATACTGAAAAATATCAGCTACTCTCCAACACTGCACCAAACTTTTGCCGTATCCTATGCTGACTTTGATTACTTGTAAAACGCACTCAACTTTGCTGTAAACAGCTCACGCTTAACAAACCATCAGAAACGTTCAGAGAAATCTACACAATCAGTCATTCTCTACTTCTATAGGCAGAAATTATGCACAAGGGTATTCTCCAATAATAAACGTATCAAAACTGTCTACACGCCACCGAAGTTAAACCTCAAAGTACGTCTCTGAGACAGTTCCAGCTCTGGAATCTCAATCTCCTCCCAATCCAGCCAGCTGCTGCCAGTCAGGGATGAGGGAAGCGCCTGGGTTTGTTGGTTTAGTGAAGCCCACCGACAGACCCCCCTAGAGACTACAGGTTCTCCCCAGCCCCGTAACAGTCTGATCCACATGGCTGCACAGGCAATCTGTTTTCTATATTACTAGCTGGTATCACTGTACTATGCACTATAAAACAGCAATTGGGCAGGAAATTAAGTTAGGGGATCGGTATTTGGCAGAGGCGAATCAGGCTGTGGTCTTTCCCTCCGCATACAAGGATCATTAAATATCACATAAGTTTGTTGATAAATTTCCATCGGCTTCCCCTCGCTCCCGTTTCTTTTTTTTGTTTCGTTTTTTGTCAGCGCGCATGGGAAACAAAACATCCTAATGGGTATTTGAACAGCTTGAGATGTGTCGGCCTGGGAACTCACTTTCCTGTGACAGTAAAGGCTGGCTGAGATTTTAAACCTCTCAGTAGCTAAATATGGAAGTGTCTCTCTCTTCCCATGGCTTTCCATCCTACAAACAAATACAGGACAAACTCTCAGCCTAACTAAGCTTCTTTGGATTAACAGATGTGGAGTGTCTTTCCCGCTCTCAATCTCTCCCCCTCACTTCCTGTTTCTTCTTCCCATCACCCACTCCCTCTCTGCCATTTGTTTTTGCTCCATCTCTCTCACCTCCTTTAGTTCCAGCAGAGAGAGATAGTTTCCGTTGGAGAGAGCGAGTGGGAACTCTCTGGTTTGCATGTGGTGAACGTAGAATGAGTGACAGCGTGAGGTTCGGAAGAGTCTGGGTTTGTTCAGTGCAATTCAACATCCAGTTCACATCTCTGAGCGTTCGTGTCAGATTGAGGGAGCCGCTTCCTCGGCTAGAAGCAGCTGACAGTCGCTTTTCAGCGCACTGCTCATTATTTCTGCTGTATGGAGCAAGTCGTATTGTTCAGCTTCATTTGTTGTACAAACAAAACGCGTGTTTAAAGAAACATTTTTAATGAAACAGCTTCTGCTGTACAATTTTGGATTCTAAACATTCCATAAAGTGATGTTCTTCCATTTTACAGTGTACGTAAAGCTATTTACATACAGACTTCCCAAAATATTTTTGTTTTAAAATATTAAAACTGGCCACCATCCATAAGGAAATCATGATAAAGAGCTTGTGAAACATGTCCATCCACATTGCAATAGTTTTTAACATCACTAATCGCCCATGCTATCTTGCATGTGGTATAGAGATACATTTATATTAATCGGTGCTGCCAGTCACGCTGCCTGCAATATTAACTCTAGTATGACAAACTGACATGAATATTTAATTTCCATCCCAGTCGGGACCCATGAGGAGACTGTGCCATTTTGTATTTTTTCCAAATCTAACAAGTAAAATATTGTTTCTTTTCTTATCTTCTTAATCACGCAGCTAATTATCATCCTCATAATTAACCTCAAATATGGTTTAATTTTTAGGCTGTTTAAATGTGTCTGACTCTAATTATAAAAGTAATAAAATGGCCTAGATCTTTACTTGGTACTGAACAGTTCACAGAATACAGAAAGGAGTTCATTCCTAGCAATGACATAGAAAATGTTAAAATACTTTCTATAAACAGAAGAATGTTTTTTTTTTCAACTGAAACATTCTCTAAAACGGTGACTTTATTTCTCTTAATTGTGACTTTGTTCTTTTAGTATCACTGAGATTATACTGTAGTTTGTATTGTTTCGTTTTTACTAGTGCTGTTAACTCGTTTGCACTTGCAATTAATATTAACGCGTTGATATTTTTTTACACCAATTAATCGTTCAGTAAGGTTTGACCATAACTTCTTGCCGTCAATGCAGGAAGGTTATCTGTGTGATAAGGGTACAGCGACCAGTGTTGCCAGGTGTTTTCCCCACACAGTTAGGCTGTTTTGTCCTCGACTGTGATTAAACGCATTTTTTTAACCGGTTGACAGTACTAGTTTTTATATTTTCCATTTTCATTGTCAATTTATATAACTTTTTAGTAATTTTGTTGAATTTCTGACATTTTTATAGATTATTCGTATTTGTTTTAAGTATTTTTGTTATTCTAGCTGAGCATTTTTTTAATGGATTAACTTATAATTATTACTTTATGACAACAATGTGATTTCAATACATATTTTAACAATTACGTTTGTTTTAACTTGTTTAACTTTCATGTGAAAATGGGTTTCCAGTTTATGAAGACAACTATAAACAGACATGGATGCAAGTGAATTATCCTCAATCATAATTAACAATGGCACCCTAAGTTATTTCAGAGTTATTTCATTGTTGTTGTTTTTTTGTAGTATACACAAAAACTGATTAAAATATCATAGGTTTGGAACAACATGAGGAGGAGTTTCGTTACGTTCCTTTAAGGCAGAAGGTGTTAAAAGTACTCGAACTCGACAACAGAGAGGAAAGTGAGAAAAAGAGGGTGAGGCCATCCTCATGCTGTAGCCTATTTCCTTTCAGCTGAATCACACACACACACACACACACACATACATACATGTACACAGCAGTCACGTTAGGCCAGGATAGTGCAACCAGCCAGCGGAGATAAGGAAGCAAACAGGGAATAAATCCCAGTAGAAGCGGGGTCTTGATGGACAGACAGGCCACCATTAACAATGCCTGGGATTGTGAGAACAGTACACTGATGGAGAGATACCCTGGCATTTGGCAGCCGTGAGAAGTGGCCCTTAAAGATTTCACACTTCCAATTTCTGTGAATTATCAGCCATCTTCAACCTGTCACTCAGGTTGTCTGGTTAGAGATGCCCAAGCCAGGTCAGGCCCGGTCAGCTTATTGACAAAGCAATCCAGAGGTGATGTACCTCGGCCTGATAATGCATTAGAGCAAAGGGCCGGGACAAGCAACTACAGGCCTCTAATGGCCTTCTAGGCTACCAGCCGTGATGACAGAGTTAATTAAGACTGACTATATGGAGGTAAAGTAGGCTGAATAAATGTGGCAGAGACAAAAGGATCATTACTTGTAATGGAAGACATCTGTATTTTAGTATACTAGGTATGCAGTTGCTGTATTTATGTCTATGATTTCCAATCCAAACAGAGTTGCCATTCTTCATATATATCATTCAAACGTTTTTGGGTCAATAAGAGTTCTTTAAAAGACATACATTTTATTCAGCCAGGATGCACTAAAAAACATAGGCTGTAACAATATATAATAACAGGAAATGTTTCTTGAGCACCAAATCAGCCAACAGGTAGGTTTAGATGTGGGGTTAGGTTTAGGTCATTCATACAAATTCATACGAATTGGCAACTCGTACAATACGTACGATTAAGAAGAAATCGTATGAATTCGAGTGAGGTCGTGCGAATTAGCCACCTCGTAAAATATGTACGAACTGCCGTGAGATCAGGTTAAATCAGCATATCAAAATTATTTTTGAAGGATCATGTGACACTAAAGGCTGAAGAAATAGATTCAGCTTTTCTATAACAGGAATACATTTTTATTGTTATTATTTTAAATATCTGAAATAAAATTTACAGTATTACTGTTTTAATGTATTTTGAACAAATAAATTAATCTTTATTAAACACAAGTGAAAAGGGGAAAAAGTAGCAGTAGTAGTAATGACAATAATAATTGGCAAACCTTTGAATGTTAGTGTATACAGCGAGTAATTCCCTTATTTTCTTTAAGGGAATAAAATGTATAATTAACTTCCATTTCTACCTGCTGTCCAATTTTAACTAAGAACATCTTGTCTTGCGATTTTTTCTGTCTATCTCTTTTGTTCTATCTCTTTTCAGCCCATCTTATTCTTTTCACTTCTTCATCGTCTCATCTGTGTCCTTAGAGTATTTTTCTCCTCTATTTTTCTCTCTAAGGGCTCTAATGGTCTCTCCTCATACCTACTTGTCAGAATTAGACTTTTTTTTTTTTGTTCTGAAAGGAGTGAATTAATTTCTCTGTGTGTCCTGCTTCAGTGACTCTTAGCTCTCTTTAAGACCTTTTCATTTAGCTCTCTCTCATTTCATCTTCACTTCTCTTTTTGCCACATTCTACCCTTCTAGTCTGCAATAGATGATGATAATACTTGCTCTTGTGTTGTTTTTTTCATTAACCAATGACCGCTGCTGTTCTGGAGGAATCTTCATATCTGAAGTGTGTGCATCTACAGTATTTGTATTGGGACCGCATTTGTGATGGGACATTATTATAATTGCAGGCCTGGGTCACAATATGAAATCAGAAATGTTAGGTTCTATGATGAAAACTGAATGTTTTGTCATATTTTTACTGATTGCAATTGACATATCTGTGCATATGTATAATAATGTGTGTTAGTGTGTTCTTTAAAACAACCGAAGTTGTCCAAAGTGCAGTACAGAATAAAAAAAAATCTCAGAAATAAAAATAAATGAAAAAAGATTAAATTTAAAACACAGCTATAACAAAACATCAATTGAACCAATGATCAAGGGGTACTAAGAGAATATATATGTCTTATAGATATTTCTTATGTAAGCAATTTTTCATGCATAAACTTGGTGTAAATATGTACACACTGTACAGACATTCTAGACCATGCATACAAACCATTTTGAAGTGGGAAGTAATGAAATAAACTATTTTAAACTGTGTTTTTACAATAAGTATTGTACTCTCGTTAATGGAGATAAGCACTGAAATTACGCCAGAACTTAAAATTCAATTTAGACATACAGTTGATGCATTTGATCACTTTTCATGTGGCATCCTATGTTTTAATGACTGCATGAAGTGCTAGGCGCACAAATAAAAATAATATTTAATTTAAAATCAAATCTCATTTTACGAGGAAATATTTTATTGAGCACTTACTTTGTTACAGTATTATGGCATATACAGCTAGATTCAGCAGTCAAATGGTCAGTCTATTGCCTGGTTTGAAAAGGACCTTGAGACCTTTTAAAAGGTTTGAGAAAGTCACATAATGTACCAAAACCGATCACTAGTAGCTTTTAAATATGAACACACTGTATATAGAAGATGCTCAATGTCATTCACACAAGCACTAAACAGCATCATGGTGAGATTCATTAAACAGAAATATGCAATAGACAATTATTTATAATGTATATGTATAATGTATTATTTATGTATAATTTTTAGCAGAAAAAAAACATGTAGACTATGGCACTTAGGGAATTTATGATATGAACTATAATTCCATTTTTGTCTTTTTACCTTTGACTGTGTTAAACACAGTGTCACATGGATGGGAATATGCATGGAAATGATATGCAGATTAGGTTATGCTCAGTAAAACTAGGTGTGTTAAGCTCCATATATGGTGATTTCTGGGAGGAGTCAGTCTTCCCCTGACTAGGATTTTAAAATCAATTCTATGTTTGACATGTAATCAGTGCAGTGCAGGTAAAATAGTTACCGGCTCATCAGTTGCAGGTCCAATAGTCTAGCAGCTGCATTTTGCACTAGCCTTTGATGGGAGAGGAAAGACTGAGAAAAGCTGCAATGAAATGGATTACAATAGTCCAAAGTTGTTTCAAAATCAGAAAAATCACTGTTTGAGGAAAAACATGATTTTACAACAGCACTGATCTGTTCATCAGTAAGGTTATGATCGAACAGAATGACCACATTTCTAGCACACTGAGTTTCATATGGCGCCAGAGAGCCACAGTAAACATCTAAACCACAACTTTCTTTATGTCCAAATACAATTAATTTTGGTTTTATTTTCAACGTAGAAAAGTTGCTTGAAAATCAAAGCTTAAGTTCTTCTAAACAGGCCAACAATGGTTGTACTGCAAGTCATTTTTGTCATATGCTTTAAAGCTGCGTTCACAATCCCAGTTCTTGGGCCTCCGGCTTTGCACATTTCATGTTTCTCTTATCACTTACAGTACAACACAGATCTGAGTATCACCATGTAGTTGAAAGGATACTCTATATTTGTTAAAAATGCAAACCAGAGGTAGCATGTACATGGTGAATAATAATGGTCCAAGGATTGATCCCTGTGGAACTCTAATTGCAAATTAAGAGGTATACAAGATGAAGTCTGATGACTAATTCAAACACTAAAATATCTCTTGGTCAGATGGTGGCACTAGATATAAATAGTGCTGGGCAACAATTAAAATTTTAAAGCTTGATTAAATCGCATGATTTTCTCTGATTAATCAGTTAATTTCAGTATGCACAGAATTCAATAATGTATTAAAAAATAAAGTGCTGTGCACTTTGTTCTTTTAAAAGTCCTTGATCAAAACATTATAATAAGCAGTAGAGACAACTGCAGGAGAACACTTGATGGGTGAATAAGGGTACTTGACTTGACTTTTATTTAGCTGTGTCTGTCCCGGTTGGAAGAAGTGTGTCAGAGTGTTTCAGTTGGGTCCAGGCGAGGTATACATGTAGATAAATAAATGTAAATATAAAACTCAATTCCTCGTCTGTATAATAACAATGATCCAAATCTTAATGGTTCAATTAAGGATCAAAATCTGATGATTTGTGGTGTTTCAAAAATTACAATTAGGGGTGGGCGATATACCGGTAGACACGATTAACCGGTTTAAAGTTGTCAACCGATAGAGATTTTGGTCTATTGTTTTAATCGTGGTTAAAAGGGGGTGTAATGAACTCAGTTTGTATTTTCTAGTTTAATTGTACCTAACTTGATTAAGTTATACATTAAATTGAATTGGTTAAAGACTGCTAATATGTCAATGATATGTGGGAAAAATTTCAAAGGTTTTGCCAAAGGCAACACATTTCCAGAATAATTTAGCAAACAACATTACAATATCCTGCTCTCCCTTACTACAACAGGGATTATTTTGGCACTGAAAGATCCCCATCATAAATTCATGCTCCATTTGAATAGAATCGCTGCACCAAACAATCCACTTTTATTGGTCTACTTAATACAACATTACACTTTTAATAAGGATAGTAATAGCCAGCATTAGTTACATAGCCTGAGCGACTTTGCTAGAGCGTAGTATTAAAAGGATTGATGGACCAGCGTACCAAATTAGAGCTGGGTCTCCCAGATGCAGGCTAACACTAAGTGCTAACAAATGGCCACACTCACAGGAGGTTGTGGAAAGGTTGGGGTTTTTTTTCCAGAGTGGAATGGAGTTGGGGTGGGGATGGAGACATACGTCAGACGGGCAGATGGAAGCATTCATCAGAAATCGGTGTGCCGGAGTGACTTTGAAGTCCTCTAGTGAGAGGTGAAAGAGAGAGCATGGCCTAGACCTCAGTGTTTATGTAGCCACACTGTGGGTGTAAGAGTTCATAATGAAGGATGGTGACATATGGAGCTGTCTGATTACACTCATATTGAGAAAGTGTGTGTGTGTGCTGTTTAACTCTTTCCGTCATTTATGAGACAATGCTCCACCCCAGCTGATGAAATTTTCAATCTTTGTGTTTTCAGTGGTGTACGGTAGGAGGTGCTAATATGCATATGGGAAAAAAGCATTTACTTTCAAAGATTCAGAATATTTATTATTAGTATTAGTATATAATAAACTGTATTAAACAAACACAAATCAATCACTGAAATACTATAGCAACAATGTAAAATGTAACTGTAAACGTATTCAATTATTTATTATGAAAAATTCTTTAAAAATGTACATATTTGCTTAAATTTTTTTATTATTTACCATTTTACTTTTTTTTATTTATATTATTTTTATATTTTGTTTGGTTAATAATAATATTGTAATTAGAAAATATATATATATGTTATTGTTAAAGGTGCCATAGAATGCTTTGAGAGAATATCTTAAATTGTTCTCTGATATGTACATAGAAGGTATGTAGCTTAGGTAAGGGGAAAAAATGCCCAGAAACGGTTTTACA
>JAUCMU010000097.1:15911162-15922301 GCA_032275025.1 Enteromius treurensis | reverse complement strand
GTCCATGTACTGAACTGTTATTATTCAACCATGCCAAGGTAAATTCAGTTTTCCATTCTATGGCACCTTTAAGTAAAAATATGGCCAAAATGCACTGTTTATATAAAGCAATTTTCAGTAATAATTGCACAGGTATTTTACTTATATCTTTTAAATTACACATTGCATTGTCTTGTGTTTTAAGGTTGAGGGACATAAACATAATGGGAAAATGTCGTTTTTGATTTATTGTATTTGATTGATTGATTGTTGCATTGAAAGTTCAATTTCTTAGTGATTAAAAGAATAAATAAAATAATGTATATTTCCCCCCGCTTTTCCTATGGAATTTCAAACTGAAAATTTCAGAAATTCTTAGCATTTGACAAGTAGTTATTTTCGTATACGAAAAATTTAGCTGACTGTGTCAGTACTCGGATGCGTGTTTTCTAGTGTTTTCACTGGGAAAAACCCCGTCAGTGACGATATTGGTGCTCATTGGGTTTCTCAGCAACGGTCTACTGTCCTTAAAATAACCATGGTGGCAACTCTCTACTTACAGTGTGGTGGACAGGTAAAAGTAGTGCAGAGAGCGATAAAGGAAATGAGTTTGGGGCTACAGGAGGGCTCTCCACAAGTTATTTCAAATGACAGCAGGTGCTGAATACACTAGCACATAGTCTAGCACATACTGTTGACTACTGGATTCACAAGACCCACTAACTAACCATATAGCTTGATATTCATATTCATATTGAATTCAGTGTTATTACAGTTTCTTTGTAATTATTTCTAAAATCTACTAACAATTTCAGTGTGTAAATTGTTTTTTCTTCAGTTTTTGTATATTAGCATTACACCAGAAAAAAAAAATCATGACTCAAGTTCCTCATCTCTCAATTCAATCCCTTCAAGCAAGAAGTGTCTCGTCCTGCAGCCAGAAGTTCCCATCCTGTCTGTCTCAGCCTACCCGTCAAACTTCATCCCATTTCTGAAGTGTTGTCCTTGTTGTGCGGTATCCTGCCGCTGATAAATTATGAATGCAAGGCGGGAAGCTATAAAATTTGTTGTATCTTCTATTATCTCCATGTTAAAGGCCACAAAAGCTCTTCAGTGAAGTCAGCCATTAAGCAATGACAGGTATTGCTATCAGGCTTCTTTATAGCCTATTACCTGCGATGACAGCAGCTGCTGCACAGCCACTGTACGGCCTATCACATTATTTGCAGCTAAAGTCAGCTACTGTGTCATTCTGGCTCATTTTCTTGACAGTGCTATCATAAATCCATTGGGCTGCGGGGGGGAAACTGTCGGCCGGCTCGATTATCTCCAGAGTCTGAATGGATCTTGAAATGTATGTAACAGCCAATGACTGTTATGGATCAGCCAAGCCAGGGCCATTGTACCCCTCTCTCTACACATCTATTTTTCGGTCTCTCTCTCTCTCTCTTTCTCTCTCTCTGTGGAGATTCAGGTTGGATGTATTAAAGGTGTAATATAGCAAAAATGGGCCTGACTATCATGTACAGTATATTGAAATATATGTTTAGTTACTCTCTTTAAAAAAAAAAAAAAAAAAGTAAGGGAGTTATGGGTTTATGGCTGATTACCATAAAAGTTGATATGCATTTCTTCCTTCTTAAAAAAATCTGTGTAAAGTTCTACTTGCAGCTTTTTGCTTCGGAGCCTTCGTCGTTCCTGAGCTAGAGACCCCCTCGGCTTTCGTTTTGAAGTTGGAGTGGAGCGTCGTTAAAAAGAGTTCCTGTGATCACCTGCTATATCGTCTGACAGCGTTCACTGGGGGGCTGTCAGCGGATCCTGCACTGCATTCATGCCCTCATATAATCAGGTACTGATGAGGTGCACCTGAATGCAATCAGTGCACGCCAATATTCATTGGCCTTTTATTTGAAGCTCAAAGGCAATTGGTCTCTCTAACCAGGTATTTCTTAAAACGGACTATACAGAAATTCCAGGCAAATTCATCTACAGCCATGCATTAAATTGATGTTATTATCTTTTATTTCTGTTTGCACTAATCGCGTATTGAGCGCTAATTGTGTGCAAGTAACCTCTATAAAAGTATTTCTTATATCGGTAAAGAGTAACCATACTGAATTTGCCATAAGGTACTGGCTTTTCAATCTGTCAGAAATAAAGAAATGGCATATATCTGAATTAACTTGGCAATTTGCCCAGCAAGGTTGCATCTGCCACCTTTATTGCATCTGTTCATCCTTCTATTCAACTATTTGTCCATGCTTTGTGGCCTAGTGTTGGGCTCAGGCTATTTAAACTCACCTCCCACCTCCACTCCTCTATTTCCCTCCACTCTATGGGCTATAATGAGCCAGCCAGCACAAAACCAGGAAAACTTAATGAGTCATTACAAATCAAGGCCTGCAACCGCTCTCACCCATCCTCTTTTATGCTCTTAATACCTCATTCTCCCTCCCTTCCCCTCCCTCTCTCCCTCTTTCTCTCTTTCCAGACTGGCAGAATAAGCTTCGACACCTCCCTATCTATTAGAAACAATTAGGAGCCCACAGCTCCTGGTGCGGACTCAAAAGAACTTCACATCTCAAGAGCTCACGGCTCCCTAAGTAGCCGTGCTCAATGAGGAATGTAGAGGTGGCCCTTTCACACCCGTTACGTACCTCTCCCGCTCGGTGCCTCTCAATCTCTTTCTCCCCTTTCACTGGAACAAGCATCAGACGAAAACCAAAGTTGTCGAAAATGGGACAGAATGGCCTGACTGAATGAACGTAGGGTGTTTTATTTCTCCCTTACATCTTGTTCCAGAGCTGCAAAGTCATATTACACCATTGGTGTCATTTGCTAGCTGAATAAGCCATGGCGAAGTGCCATGACATGACCAAAAGCGACAGAAGGTTAGGCCTGATGCCCCTCTACAGGAGAAAGACGTGTTAACAAACAGAACAAGAGTACAGCTTGTACCATCTGTAGTCCGCAGATATAAAAAGAACGGAGGATCCGTGAAGCGTTTGCTTTCCCCGTCTCAGCAAAACGAACCGTCTTTGTAAAACAAATCCACACACAGACACCATGAAAACGATTTGGTGAAGTTAACGATTTCTAAGTGAAACACAGTACTTTGTTTCGAAAACGCTTGCGTGATGTCCCAAGGCAAGCGTGGCTCCGCTGCACTTTTTTTTTTCCCCAATAACAAAATACAAAAATGTATTCCGCCTACCTAGCGTTTTAGCATTTGTGAAGATATTCATTGTTCCTCTGATGGGAACAGGGCTTTTCTTTCAATTTTCTTCATTGGCTTTTGAAACTGCATTCCATGCTGATCCCTCAGAGGGCAAATAGGGGAGATCACATGGGTTTGGAGAGGTTTTAAAATGGCAAATCCTGTTCGAGGTGCCGTTTCCCCAACTGCACATCAATCTCATGTCTGAAACCTTCTTCCCAAGAGAGAAAGAGAAGATTGCAAGAGATTCCCCAACTAGAGAATAGGGGCTTTGGGATCTACGCACATACTCCAACATATGTAAGAGGAGAACAGACATACAGGGAAGACAGAACGATACTGTGGAACAAAAGAACAACGAAGTGGTAGATTGATCAAAAGAATAATAAATATGACCGATGGATAAAATTTGTGTTGCTTTTGATGTATTGACGTTTTAATGTGATAACATGACAAAGAAAACCTACAATTAATAATGTTTATACGATTCCAGAAACGCTATTCATTTTAAGGTTTTAAAGTGCATTATTGGTTAACATTATGGAATTCTTTGAGATATTAGCATCGTAAGTAGGATTGAAAAGACCAATATGTACCATTTCATTTAACGCAAACATGTCAACTAAACCGTTTGATAAATGCGATTGAAAACATAATGCCATGATGACTGAATGCAATAAAATAAAAATGTTAATGCCACAGCCCTCATAAGGGTTTAATTTATTTATCTGTAAAGTTCTATGTAAATAAATAAAGTATCAGAAAGCTGTCAATGTTGTATGATTCAGTGTCTATGCAAACTTCATTTTAAACATAAAAACGCTTACAAAAAGGCTACTCATGAGATCATGCTGGGGCCTGTTCCATAAAACAAGTTTACCAAATAAGCCAGGCTTGTTTTAATTAGTCTGACTTATTTTAAACCAAATCAAATGACAGTAAGTCAGACTAACTGAAATAAACCCTGGCTTATTTGGTAAACTTGTTTTATCAAACAGGCCCCTGGAATGATAGTCAGATCAATAATAAATGATCAATAATAATAAACTTAATCCAACTTGCTATGTTTCTTTGTAATACTGAAAGAGACTGAATCTCCTTCTGATGTAAAAGCTACTGCAACGCTAACAAGAAAAGTATCATTTCAAAATGACTGACCAACATTTTGTGGAGACACACTGACAAAACAGCACAAACTCTATTGTAAACGTATTAATACTGTGCTTTCATTAATTAAGTGCAGACAGAATGACTGATAATTACTATACTGGCTCATTAAGACTATGTCGACAGGAAAACCCACACAAGCACACGCACACACAGGCATGCAGCTGTTACAGTTTGTTTGAGTAATAATGAGCCTGGCAGGTTTTGTTGCACAATTTACTTAGTTGATGAGCAGAATTAAAGCATTAAAGCAGCACGCAATGGCTCATTCCTTAGTACAATAAAACTATGAGGAAGAATAATAAACCATAAATCAGATTGCTATTTTTGATATTCACATGTCAATGCAATTCAAACACAATTTGCACTGATAGCTCTAACACCATAAATAAATAAAACACCAACAAACCAGCTGTGGGAGGAAAAACAAATATGGAAATAGTAAAACAGTTTAACACCTTTAACAAATTGGATTAAATTAACTGATTAAGACATAGAAACACTCTTAATATTTCTGCAAACAATCACGCTAGCACCAAATGTTCACAACAATAAGCCAATAAGGCTTATTACAAAATTCACAATGATATTAACAGTTAAAGTGCTTTGTCCACTTAAAGGTATAAAAAATAGAATAAGCAATAAAAGCTTCAGCTTCAACGCAGTAATATTCAACGTCCCATAAAATATTTATGTGTGTAGTAAAATTCTGTTAGTTCCAATATATTAAATTGCTACTGTCTATAAATGTATGGGTATTTATTTACAAGCAAAGAAGCTTTCAAACCTGATAGCAGGTGCTGACTCCTTTTGAAGTTGTGTTTATAAATATTGAGTCAGGCACCTTCATAAGTGCCTATTAATTTGAGCAGGAGCACAGTAGTTCTCTTATACACCATAAAGTCTAATGGCCTTCTGTTATTCTCAAAGTTTTCATTGTTAAGGCAAGATATCTTAGCGAATGAGATTTTTACTGAGGTTTACCTTCAGAGGACGTGCGATTTGCCTGCGAGTGCATTACACAGGTCCAGAGGAAGTACAACCTATAAGTTTCTTTCTTTAGCATTGGGGAAAAAGGCATATTGGCCATACTTCACATAATCTTTATTTTTTGCTTCATTACCAGATATTTTTATTCTATGTGCATTATCTGTGCCAAGGCATGGAACATAGTAAGGAGGTACAGTACTGTTAAGTCTGTACAGAATGTGTATTTTTTCCCCACTATACTTTTTTATTTATTAGCCGTTTTAAGTCTGAACACTCAGTGCCACAGATGATTTACAGGCGAGTATGTAGTGCTTTGCTGCTGCCTAGAAAACATTGGGGCAGATGCACATTGCCTTTGACTCTTCTGAAGAATTTCTCAAAATATCTTCTTTTGTGTTTCACAGAAGCAGCAATGCTATAACCATATATGTGAAGGAAAACGGTTAACTATCCCTTTTTGTTCCCAAATCATTATGATTCGATTCTTCAAATGCATTCTCTTGCTTTAGTATAAGAGTGATTTTTTTTACTGTCATTACCCTTCAGTTGTTAAAAAGTAGACTTTCAGTCCATATATACATAAAACCGAAATACACTACATTCACAAGGTGTGATTTTACACTTTACTAAAGCTATATGTAAAATTTCCACAAGCAAATGAAGGCTCGGTAAGGCTACTGGGGAATAGAAACGGTAAACTCCAAAGTACCTGTACTTCTGTCCGTGGAAGTTTAAACAACTGACAGAAAGGATCTGTTCACACCTGTAGCCTTGAGAGAGAGGTGCTAAAGCCTGATCTCAACATGTGTCACAACATAATCCACAGGGTTTACTGGAACACAGATGACCACTCCACAGGGAGTAAAAGAGCTGCCTAATATCTCTTCACCAGCACGGACAGAAACATACACGCAAAACAAATATGTCTGTGTTCTGTTAGGAAGGATGCTACATATTAAATATAACATGTTTGTGCATGTTATTATTAATAAAGTGCCATGTTATCGTCAAAAAAGGAAAATTAAATCAAGCAAAATAATTTGCATTAAAAAAATCCTGTTTGATTTGTTTCTGATTTATGAATTTAAGAGATTTGCGTCTTTGTTTTTGGCATTAGCGTCTATTTCTAACCCCTTTAATCTTTGGAGGGATACAACCAGTGTTTTCCCTTAAAGCTCTTCTATATTTGAAGTCATGGTGGATAAATTATACTTCCTAACAGAATGTAATTAGTGTGTTGAACTGCTAATCAGACATGATTACCTGTTGGCAACGAGGAGAAACTCTCATGCTTTTGGAGAGAGATAGGATAGAGAAATTTAGCTGATTATACCTCAATGAGAAATTAGAGCAAAATACTAATTTCAGAACTGATAATTACGCAATTCTGATGCAATGTAGCGCAATTCTGTCTGCCCTGTTTACAGGTGTTTTGTTTGAACGGAGCAATTTGACTACTTTAGTATCTGTAAATATGTCAGTTTTATCAAGCACTGTCATCAAACCTCAGCATTATAAATAGCAAATAAAAATGCTTGTACCTGAGATCTAAAGCAATATTCTATATCTAAATCTAATTTTTTTCATTTGTTAGACTAAGACATACAAACTCAAAGCAAGGACAATCATTTGGCTGTGGCTGTTTAATTCATTTAGCTGGAAGGCAAGGGCTGATAAGACGGCAAACCAAGACTTTCTTCAAAACTAGGAATATGCCAGGTCTGACATAATCCAATCAGGCCTGTTTTCATCAGCTTTTGTCTTGTATTTTTTGCTCTTCTTTTGGACTTTTCTTTGGTTCCGGCACGAAGTAGAAAACCAGAAATGACACAATTCGGTCGCACTTGTATGGCGTAGCAGCTCCAATCCAAACAGCTTTTCTGCAGTAAAACCCTTGAAGACCCACACACATCTAAATCTGGCCCTGAGGGCAACAGGCTCTACACCACCGAGATAAAGCAATCGAGGCCAAAAGCAGAAGAAATCACATATAATATATAAATATATATTCTAAGCTTTGCCATGGCAACATGCGTATGCATCTGACTTTCCAGTAAAAGCAGAGCCTGTATTCTGCAGAGGAAGAGAGAAAAAGAGAAGAAAAAAAAAACAAAAAAAAAAAACTGAAAAACGTAATCGCCCTCACAGAAGAAAAGCCCACGGAAAAGAGTGCTGCACATGTGCGAGAGGAGCTCACACATCACCATGGTGGGAAGAGGAACAATGCGGTAATAACAGCCGAGGCGTCAAGGAGCTAAAAAGACGGTAAAAGATGGTTAAACGGTCAATTGTCTGGCAAAAATGCATAACAGGACCGTCAGAGGCTAAGCCTGCAGCTAGAGCCCTGCACAATGAAACCTAAGGCCTGCCTACCTCTAAAACTCTTAGATGCTATTGGTGGAGTCTTCCCTCCACAGACCGGCTCTCCGTGCAGGATGTACGGTTCCACCTCCTCGTTTGGCTGGATTGGTTTAACTTTGAGAAACTTCTCTGGAGCGCTGACAGTCTAGCAAACGCAGAGAGTCTGACATATCGAGGCCTATATTATAAAATTAAAGACCCTCCAACGCAAACGTCGCTCTCGGGCAGACCCTGATATGTAGAGTTTAGGTGAGAATCTTTCACGGGTGCGTACTCGCACAAATACTCTTTAGCAAATCTCCTTTTGATCAAATTATAGAGCGGGTGGAAATCCGCAGCGCAGCTTTCGAAGACTCCACGCTGTGCCACCTTGATTTTTTTTTTGCGGAGATGCATCGTGAAGATATTTCCTGTTCTCAATAACAACTGACAACAGCACAAACTCAGAAGGAGGGAAGAAATTTTGGTTGGGGGGGAGTGGGGGAAATATGGGAAGCAGTGGGACGATCCAAAATATAATCAGTGCCACATTATCCTTTCAGCTCGTATTCATTCCACTAAAGATAAGAGGCGCTCTCCTGCGCAAACGCCATCCTGTCCGCGGAGGGATGTTGAAAAGCGCTAACAGTTATTATGAAGCAAAATAACAAGCTCTTGTGAGAGGATTGATTGTTTAGCAAATCGTCGATCTTTATAAGAGATGTGTAAATCAGAGCTAAGTCACCATTATGGGCTGCCGCCACTGTGGTGCTTTTGATTTTCTGTCAACATCCATTGACAAAAACCCAGTGCGATCTGTTGACAAAACACGAAGCAGGGCCAACAAATGGATTCAAGCTATCACTGTCTCACGGCACTTAAAGTGTATCCGATGGTTTGAGGCTCCTTTATTTTACACATTTCTATGCTTTCTTGCTTTAAGTAGCGAAGATCAAGTGGTAAAGGCACAACGCAGATGCAGATGGTGGCGACAAAGAGGTTTAGATGCTGTTGCATACACTTGAAAGCTTCCTTCTAGACAGACAAGCTCTTCCAGTTACAATCTTTAAAACGGGATCTAAAGACAATCAACATTAATTGAGAGGAATTTGAAACCAGTGAACCCACACAAAAGGGACATGTTCTTCCAATTTAGCAGCTTGTTTTATCATGAATAAGATTTTCCAGGTTTTTTTGCAGTGTTTTACAGTATGTTCATTGCTCAGCCTATTTTTTTCCTCTGAGCGAAAAGACATCTTTTCCTGCACGCTTCATTTAAAGAAGATTCTGTGGAACAGTTTTTAATATAAAGCACGCCGAGACTTACATTTTACATTATTTACATCTAAATCTGTGTGAATGTTAAATTAATGAAGCTGTTATGATCCTTTTGAAAAAGGAGTCTGGTTAAATTCTAGCCATAATTATAGAATTAGTTCACCCATAAACTCAAATTATCATTAATGTTGTTCCAAACCTGCATGACTTACTTTTTCTTTGGCTTGCGCACACACACAAAACCTATTTTGAAGGAATATGTTAGTCTATTTGGTTCAACGCTGAGCCCCAATTATACATACATAAATATATATATATATATATATACACACATATATATATATTTATGTATATATTCTTCTTTCAAAATGCATTTAAGCTAATACAATTTTGGAACAAGGTGAATATATACACTCAAAAATAACATTTTAACATTTATTTTAAGGGTGTCCTCATTAAGTTACATGTGCTTTTTATTAACAACAAACAACAATATATTATACATAATTATATGCAAGAAATCCAAACTCTAAACCTAATCCTAGCAACATACTGTAGTAAGCAGATTAATTTAATATTACTTAGTACTTAAATGTATAATTACACTCTTACAAGGATACCTTAAAATAAAGTGTAACTGACTGAATTTTACTGACTTTTATTGTGTGGACCAAAATTGAATGTTTGTTTTGTGTAAATAGAATGCTAATGTTTCGGGTGAACTATCCCTTTAAGTACCCACAAACACAGCCAAAGCAGCACTTCAACATCATAATGATGTCATCATCGCAAGCTCTATACCAGTCAGAGGAGTCACACATCCTGAGGTGTACTTGAAGTGCACATGCGAGGACAAGTGTACACTGGCAGCGAAAGGGGGCTGGCACTGGGGTACGGCCTCCTGGGGACCCAACAGCAGATGGTTATGGAGCATTTCTCTATGATAATGAAGTGAAGGCTAAGACGCCAACCGCCGCCATAACTCTCACTCGCTCGCTCTCAGTCTCTCTCTCTCTCATTTGCATGACTCTAAACCACCACCCTAGAGTCACGACCCTTTCCATCCCCTCTAAGTACCCCAATAAATTCAAATGTAATGCTCTTAAATGAGATCACTTACATGTGTCATTTTTCTTCTGTTATATTTATAATCTGCCACTTTGGCCTTGATTAACAAATGGCACTCAAGACACCCAGGCATGATTCCTCATGGCTGATGAGGGCCGAGCAGCGAGATGTCCTCAAATCATGGAGGGAGACGACTAGGAACGTGTGTTAAGTGCATAACAGGGGACACAAGATTTGTGTTCAATTGTTTGGCTGATTAGAATAATCCAAAACACCCTTCAACAAACAAATTAAAGCAGTAGCGGCTAATTAGTTTGAAAACTAATTGCAATAATGAACTAGAAACAATAAATGCAATATCTTTTTCCTTTTCTTTTTTTATGTAAAAAAAATAAATAAATCCCCCCTCTCCCCCTTTCTCATACTCACAAATACAAAGAGGCAAATAAAGAAATACAGTACCACTCGTACCATCTTCAGCGCTCAGACTTGCACATTTTACATTTCAGATTTAATTGTGTGTCCTCTGCATTATTATTGTGCAAGGCGATGGAGTGCACTTGTTCATCGCTGGAGGTTAATCTTACCTATTGTTGTATTTATAGGGTACACTTTTATTGGGCCAATTCTCATTCCTCAACTCTATGCCAAGAAACCTCCTGTTTAGCCATTAATTATGTCAATGATGGAACCATCACAGAAAGCCAGACTAACGTGTTTTTAGTCCTTTTAATATGCATTTTAGAATAGCTTCATTATTCTAATGTATTTTGATAAACGATGTTTATGGTGCAGCTTCGGTCACGTAAATTGCTTATCCATAAATTAAACTAATAAAAGTAACTTGATGAAATATCACCTAAATGTTAAGTACCACAGTCTAATTTATTTTGGGCAATACTGTACCTCTCCTCAGAAAATCATAAATATGATTATAATGTTATACAATAAGAATAAGAATAAGAAATCAGAATAATGTCTTGTTGGTAAACAAATACAGACTGAAAAAAAAGCTTCATTTAAACTAATCACAGTGAAACAAAGGCAGTCATAACAACATCTTCTTAAAAAAAACAGTATGTGTCTTCCATGGTTAAAAA
>JAUCMU010000097.1:15900475-15911148 GCA_032275025.1 Enteromius treurensis | reverse complement strand
AAAAAATAAAAAATATAAATATATATATATATATATATATATATATATATATATATATATATAGCTACGGCTAGAAGAAAATAAAAACTGCCATCAGCATAATGGAAATCATAAATGGCTGGTAAAAAAAATAAAAAGCTACTTTAAACTTTCACTGTAAACCAGAAACCACGCAGACCAAATGTTGTGCAAATACTACACTCCCTCTTATTATATTACGGCTCAACCGTTCCAGCCCTGTAGTTTCTACCTCTAAAGTATTCAGTTTGTATGTTTGAAAGAAGTGGCGAACATCTACCGTGCGGAACATTCTATGATGGAAGGTTTAATAAAACAGCTGATTTCTCTTCCAGGTTTCCATAACACAGTGAATGAATCCGCTGCATTTGCTGAGGCGCTTTTGAGCTCTGTAATTCATCCAACAGGCTAAGTACATCTTTTATTTGTGTTAAAGTGCTGGGGAAAACGTATCTTTGCTATAGGTAGACTTATAAATTTAAATATATGCTATATAAACCCTGCTCTGTAACTGCTTCTTAACTGCTATTAGCTACGCCTGCACACGGCTAGAAGATTTGAGCTGAGCGGTACGACTGAATATATGTATGTTGCATGGATTTCACACAGTACTGGCAATTTATCATTTCAGAAGTCTCTATATCAAACCACATGATAAAATATATTATTCCTCAGAGATGAATATTCCTGCCAACACGAGCACTATACAGTACATAACAGTGCAAGACTAGGAACGTACTGTAATAACACATTTATGCTATTATGTTTAAAGGTATAATACTTAGGTCCTACAAAAATATAGCAAATTCAAGAATGTGAATTATTTTTAAGCATTGCAAAAAGTTTCATGTTAAAAAATACAATAGAAATACAGGAAAGAAAAAGGGATTTATATCCAAATGTAAAAAAATGAAATTAAAAACGAGTGAAATATACTAAAAATAAGTACGACAGAAAAAAAAAAAAAAGGCAAATTCTTGGATAATGATTTTTACAACTCTGAGCTTAATCTAAAATCAGTGACAACAAAATTGCCTCAAAAATGCATGCTCTTAACTACGACATCTAGCATAAGCCTCACACTCCTGCAGCTCAAATGTGTATCATGTTAAATCTAGAAAGTAAGATGAGAAAGAAACAGAGACAACACCATTTAGACAAAATGTAAAAGGTTCAGTAATTACAGTTATTTTATGAACATCAACTAACAAGCGGATCATTCCTCGCCAGACTATTGTGTAGCTAAGGCGTTTCGTAAATGTCACTGATGTAGTAGAGCGTTTTAGACTTCAAATGCATAATGCTGAAGAAAGGTGACAATATTGGAGGATGAGTATTTCCATGTGAAGTAGAATGAAGTGGGTAAAATGCCATATTAGCCACATAAGCCAGTCATATTTGAAATATATATTTCAATTACTTTAATGTCAACAGAAGAATTATTAAGTGATTTTATTATTAAGACTAAAAAAAGTCAGTACAAAACCTGAATATGTATTTTGCCAACTTAAAATGAACTTTTATTGTAATTTATTTTTGTAAGTAAGCAAAACAAGTGAAAACACTATTAATAATAAAGATAATAACTATAGTAATGATGACGATAATAATAATAATAACAACATCAATAAAAACACACGCATTTAACTTATTTAAAAACTAATAAGGAAAAAGAATTAAACAATCTATTAATTTACTTCATGTATTATATGAAAAATCAGTGATTTCATGAAAGCTTGTGGGCCATGATGTCATATTTTAACCTCATACAATCACGATAATGGTTAACATTTGTCAATTTTCAAGTCCGAATTCCACATACATGCGTCTCGATAAGCCAAGCAAATTTCAGTGCATTAAGGTGCGGATGGGGATTTTCATCAAGCACACATATGTGAATGGATTGACTAGCAGCTCCCTCTTGTGATCTTCGTAGGTAGTGTGTTCACTTGCACTATGCCGCAGCCTCTTGACTCATCTTTGGTTTTTTTCCCCCTCCATTACCCTATTCCTGTCACACAGAGGCAGTTAGTCCCTCTCCTCTCCCCTCTGCCCAATCTGCATTTACAGGCTGTTTCTCCAGCTCTCACCGCTGACCTCTTACTCAAATATTTAGACGTTCGATAGCGAGCCCCTTTAAGGAACTGTGCCGTAACCCTGACCGTAAACAAATCGATGGGCCAAGTTCAAACGCCAGTGGAAATGTACGAACGTAAACAGGTTCATTCGGAGGCTATAGGGAGGGGATCTTCAAACCGGCGTGCTGCAGAAAGGAAAGAATGGGATGCAAATGTATGCACAGCCATAAAGTATGCATATGCACAAAAAGAGGGAGGGATTACACCCTAGGCTGACTTCAGCTAGTAGTGAGAGGTGTTGCAAAGCAGGGCAAGCGTTTGGACAATGTTGCGGCGGCGCGAAAGAAATGTTGCAGGGTTATGCATCATGAATGTTTAGAGAGTCTGGTGCGGACGTGAACCAGTACATCTAAACTCTGCTAGTTCCCGGAAAAAAACCCATTTGCACACTGCGTTTTAAAATAAAGGGGTAACTGGACGGTGTGGTTTCAGGCGAATAATGTAATGTATAATACCGGTTTCGCATTTGCCACTGCAAAAGAAAAAGGAGAGCTGAAACAAAAGCGAGACTCGATAATTGTACTATGTCACATCAAGACAGGACTTGGGGTCGAGTGATAAATTCCAGGTGACCTCTTCGTCAGATCCAGGGAAAGGACAAGCTGCCCTTGCTGTTCCCTAAGGTGATAGACACCCCAACCCATCCTTACAATCATGGCATTAATATCTTCCCACAACCCCCAACAATATTCCATTACAAAAGGACCGCAAAAGACGGAAGCCGGGCTTAAACCTGACAATATAGCTTTTAGTGCTGTCAAACAATTAATTGTGATTAATCAAAACGAAAACGAAAGTTTTTGTTAGTATTAATATATTTGATGTATAAACATACAATTTTTCTTAAATTCTGTATATACAAGCATGTTTTTGTATTTATACATACATAAACACACAAAAAAATATATATATATTTTGCTAACAAATTTTGTATGTGCTCCTATGTAAGTACTGGCACTTCTATATTTGTATACTGTATACAATGTAAAGATGTCAAATTTTGATCCATTTTTATAGGCAGAATATTCATGTCTCCCTGACAAACAGCATCCTAATCAGTCGTATCGTGACACCTCGCTCTTCTTTTTCTCTCTATCGCAGCCTGCAAGAAAAGGTTTAGCTACAAATCCCAACTAAACCGTGCCTTAAGTGACAACACAAGTTAAAATGCTTTAGGAAAAAAACGTAGATCGCAACGGACACAAGTGCCTGAGTCCAGACGGCATTATGATGTCTGTGAGTGGGTGAATATATCTGGTGACACTGGGCTTCTCCAGATATCGATTGCTCCTGCGGTTACAACACTAACAGTAGTGGAGAGCCATTGAACTTTAAAGCAAATAGTCCTTCTTCCTGCCCAGAGTCCTCACGGTGGATCAATACATCACAGTGTAAGCTGTGTGTCGTGTCTGGTAATGTTTCTGTCTGTCTGGGCTAATGACCTGAGTAGTACTTATAGCAGTGGGAAAGGTGGGCTTCTGCCAGCCGACTTTGGAATGAGAACGACTGTAGCTTGCTTGTGAGCTAAACCTCATATAAAGCTGAATTACTGAATTGTATTAGTAAATTTAGACTGTAGAGTTATGCAAAAATGTCTGAAAGGAATGGTTCACCTAAAAATGAAAATATTGTCATCATTATTAGTCGCCCTCAGGTAGTCCCAAACCCATCTTTTAAATACAAATGAAGATATCCTGTTGGTTCATGAAAAGCTCAACTGAGACTTTCAAGCATTAACAAGCACAAAAATAATTAATTATATGAACTAAGCGTTTTAAGTCGGCTGAAGAAACATGATTGTTTTATATGATACGTAGCTTTAATTTGAGGATTTTTTTTTCATACAGCCCATCACATATGGTAAATAGAAGCTTGAACAAACTTCATTGGTTCTCATGTGTCCAGCAAGTACATTTAAGCTTCAGTGTAACATACTGAGCAGAGATCAATGTTTAAATGTGAATAAAAGCTACTTCGGATTTGTCACTTGATTTATGTGGAAAAATAAAAAAAAATCCAGTTTTGGTTGCATGAACAAAGAAGGGAGCGAATCTCTCAAGTTTCGATGAAAATAAAAATGTAGGTGTTCAAAGTTGAACTGTAGTCTGAGGTTGAAATGACTTGAAGTTGAGTTAGCGATGACAGAATATTTAATTCTTGCAAAAAACATTCCTTGAAGTCTAGCGCAGTCCACAAATGATGCTTAAGGCATCATAATAAACAATGTGGATCCGCATAACCAGACTTCTAATCTATTTAAAATCTTTTTTTTTTGTCTCAAAGCTCAGTCCTAAAGTCTAAAACAGCATTCTGAAACACTTTAAAATGGTTTCAGGTAGTGTAAATGAAACCTGAATTCCTCATTTGACAAGCTCTGTGGGTCTTACCATTTCACTGGCCAGGGATATATTCGGAATTACGAGACAGTCAGATTCCCGATTCCCCCTCTGAGGTTCTGTTAAAGGGAATTACTGTAAAAAAAAAAAGACAGCTTGGAAAGAAAGCGTCTATTCAAGAGAAGATGATGAGAGAAGAAAAGGGGGGGGGAAACACCTATTCAGTTCTTTCCAACTGGAAGCATCCGATCCGTGTGCCTGGATCAGCGTCCGAAATAAGCCAGATCGTGAAGAGTTGAAGAGGGTGGAGGCGTGCGTGCAATCCCCATGAGTGTGAGGGATCTGTTCCAGGGGAAGTGAACAGAACTAAATGGCCAACATCAAATGAGTGAGACGAGGCTTGAGAAGGTTTGGTGAGAACTGCGATGGGGCGCAAGCCAATGCGCTGAGCCCTAGGGTCTGAGAGTCTTTTTTCCCCCCAGCTGATCCTCACCAGAGCTGGGCTCTCCGGTGCTGACCGAAAGGCTCTGACTGCCAGACCCGCTCAGCTGACACAGCTCAGTATGGAGTAACACAGACTGAAAGTACTGAGGAGGAGCTGTTGATGCACACTTCACACGTTAATGATCAAATACACCGAGTACACATGAGTGCAGAGAGCAACTCAAAACCTTCACTGTTACGTGTTTGGACCTTACGAAAGGTAAAAAAAAATAACTAAATAAATAAAAAATAAAAAAAGGCTAACTCCAGATTTTTGGGGAACTTTTGTTTTATTTAATGATGGTAGAGATCAGATAGGAGAGGAGACGTTTTTCCCCATCACGCTCATATTGGTCCAAACCAAATCAAAATTTCCACGCAACTTCAAAGAATAGGTCATGCGAATTTCAAGCCTTAAAGAGGACATAAAAGTACCATAAAAGTGGTCATGAAAGACTTCAGTAACTATTCACAGAAAATCATATCAACTCTAAATGGTGTATGTGAGAGTTTACGAGAGTAGTCGTCATGTCATTCATGAGCGAACCATGGAGTTAGATCTTTTAAAGAAATCATTTGGCAACTTACTAAATCAACTTACAGATTCTGACAATTCTATAATACTAGTGTTTGTTTTTTTATTTACTGCATAGTATTTGTTTTAAAGCTCCAGTCTTAGTTAACAGCAACTAGTAGATCATTAAAAAGTTAAGAAAGTCATACAGGTTTTTAACAACATGAGTGAACTATCACTTTATATTATCTGCTGTAGTAATACGCATGTTTATGTATGTATTCTGCTCAGTATTGACACTTAAAGCTATCAATCACTCAAAAATGTCTATTCTGTCATTATATACTCACCCTCATTTCACCTCAAACCCTTATGACCCTCCTTCTTTTGTGGAAAGAATATGCTTTGCGTCAGTGTTTGTTTTCTTTTTTATGAAATCGAATGGTAACCAAACCTGGTAACCAACATTTATCAAAACATCTTCTGTTGTGCTCCACAAAGGAAAGTAAGTTATAAAACATTCTTTTTAAGCTGAATTTTCATTTGACTGTGGTGATTTTTATGATGGTGACTTTTATGCGTTTTCCATATGTTCTGTATAACCTGTACTATAAAAGTTCAACTCAGCACGTCAAAAGTCAAAGCATTTATCATACACATGGCCACGTCTGTGAGACATGCTGAAATAGAAATGACCTAAATGAGTAATTCAATCACACAGACAATGAGAGGTCCGTTCCCAATTCAATTTGAGTGTCTGAGGGACCCAGCCTCCTCATTTCTTAATGTCACTTTAACATCTTACATGTTAATGAGCAGACGTGAGGTTAGGCCTAGCACAGAGCCATTATCCACTTATTAGAGCCCTGACCCTGATGATCCCTACTCCATTAAACTGTGGATGTACAGTACAGGCATGTGTGGAGATGAGAGGCGACGTTCAGCTTGACTGGGCTGAGCTCAAGTGTGAATGCAACACTGCCCTTGTCCATTCTGTCAGTCCTGGGGTGGGACACCCTGAAGTCAATGCGCCCATCCGCACACACATATACCAAGATGGTAGAGAAAGAACCACTGACACGGGTCACTAGACTCTCTCATCCTCCCACTTATCTCCTGACAGAACATATCTTTCACATGGAGAGAATGGCCAAGGAGAAAGCAGAAGACAATTTCACAAGTTTGACAGGTGTTGCCGTGTCAGGTGCTTATGAGCGTTTTGCAAAAAAGAAAACCTTTGAGACTTCAGATTCTGAATTTAATGTGCTAGAAAAGAAAAACATACTACGATCTCAAAGCATGCCTTGACAATCTAAAAAAAATGTTGGTTTCACTGAAGTATTTCTTCAAACAACCTTTTTACAACAAATGTTATAATCATAAGTTTCAAAAGTCTAATTTTGATTTACAAATATATTTTGCTATGTCTGAAGTGTTTTTCTTGTAATTTCCACCTCCATTTGGGTCTTTAAGGAAACAGCCTAAGAACAATCTGCTCTGTCTATTGCCCGTTCAAGCACTGCCGCTGACAACTCGTAATGTTCCAGACCGGTGAAGTCACACAGCAGTGCCATTGTCCCACATATGAACCCAAACTTTACACTGAAACATCATTCTCCTTCTCCTCTGACCCCATTACTTCAATCCCCATCGACTGCCCTAAACAAAACCTTTCTGATTGCTATAGCACTCCATGCTTGCTCCCTTTCATAATATTATCTTAAAAAACGTGGAAACGATTGCACTTCATTTTTAGTTTGAATGTGAGAACCGAGGCTGTGTGGACAGCCTCATGGTGAATTCTGATGGTTTCACTGGCTGTTCTGAGGAGGTTATGGACTCAGAGGCAGGACAGACCAGATGGAATAAATACCATAACAAAAAAAGATAACATGCTAAAAGACACACACACAAAATGGAATATTCAGGGTTCAATTCAGATTAAGCTTAGTCAACACAATTCAAAGAGTGGCCTCAATTTTTTTTTAAAGCACTAGATATTTTTCTTGTGTATTATTTGAGCTGTTCTCATCAGGTTTACAGTTTGTAAAGGTTTTCTGTGTTCTGCAGTAGGTAACTTTAATTATGTAAAAAAATTATGAAAAAAAATGTCCAAAGTTTTTCAGCCACATTGAATTTACATTATCATACAAAAATAAAAACAAGTTAAAAAAAGTAACAACAACGTAAAGAGTACAGTCCTAATGATAGGTTCAAAGGTGCTCACAGTATGTCGGCTTGTATGTAAATTCATACTGTAAATAGTTCAAAATGGCCATTTAAAAGTATACAGTATATTTGTACACTGCTTAAAAAAATAAAGGGAACACTTAAACAACACAATGTAACTCCAAGTCAATCACATTTCTGTGAAACCATATTACCCACTTAGGAAGCATAACTGATTGACAATCAATTTCACATCCTGCTGTGCAAATGGAATACACAACAGGTGGATATCATCTGCAATTAGCAAGACACCCACATTAAAGGAGTGGTTTTGCAGGTGGTGACCACGGACCAGTTTTCCGTTCCTATGCATTTTTGGCTGATGTTTTGGTCACTTTTGAACGCTTTCACATGAGCATGAGACAGAGCTCTTCCGGGATTGCACATCAATGCAAGCTGTGGCAAGACGTTTTGCTGTGTCTGTCAGCGTAGTGTCCAGAGCATGGAGGCGCTACCAGGAGACAGGCCAGTATATCAGGAGGCGTGGAGGAGGCCAACAACCCAGCAGCAGGAACGCTACCTCCACCATTGTGCGAGTAGGAACAGGAGGAGCACTGCTATAGCCCTATTAAAATGACCTCCAGCAGGCCACAAATGTGTCTGCTCAAAACGGTCAGAAACTCCATGAGGGCCTGATGTCCCTAGATGGGGATTGTGCTTACAGCCCAACGCCGTGCAGGACGTTTGGCATTTTTCCGAGAACACCAAGATTTGCAAATTCGCCACCGATGCCCTGTGCTCTTCACAGATGAAAGCAGGTTCACACTGAGCACATGTGACAGACGTGACAAAGTCTGGAGACGCCGTGGAGAATGCATTGGTTCCGTGGGTTAATAAATTTGATTTCCATTGATAATTTTTGGGTGATTTTGTCAGATCTAGTATGTGTTCCCTTTATTTTTTTGAGCAGTGTGTGTATATTTATTTATATTATATGGGATAACCATCATGTTTTTACGCAGAAGTGCATCATGAAAAAACTTATAGTATATTAGTAATTTCAGCTCTGGGGTAGTTTAACAAATAGGTAATAAACATACTGCAGAAATAGCGGAGTGTTATATAATGTAATATATATAGACTTTTTATGTTTTTCCGTGACTTTTTAGGTTCTTTGATTAATAACATTTACTCAAGTGTACAGTATGACCCAGTCACTTATAACACCTCTATAGATATGTGTGAGTGTGCCTGCGTATCTTTGTGTAAGTCAACTAAAAAAGCTTTGGATGACAACATTTTCTTTGTTTGTGTGTGATTTAGTGATTTTATTAGCTTATAATGGCTGCCCCCCAACCATAGCTTTCCCGGGCTGCCTCCTTATGACCCCTTGACTCTTCTGAACAGTGTCCAGACAGGATGTCAGGTTCACCTCTAACACCCTGTTAGAGAGGGCAAGGGGGTGGCTTTATAACGCTTTGTCTCATTCACAGACCATGCTTATGAGAAGGAGCTGGAAACGATCCAGTAAGGTAATAACAGCATGTCCCACCTGATCCCTGCCTTCTGCAGTTTTCTGCTCAGACTGAAGGGGGCCGTGATCCCCAACCCTTTTCCTTTTTTTAAGGCTCACTTACCTTTTTTGTTTCAGTTCTAAAATCGGCTTTTGCTGACTTTATTTTCTATGTGCTGCAATATACAGGGTAAGAAACACTGCCATCTAGTGTACAAATAAAAAAAAATGGCACCAATTTGTTTTGCCTTTAAGGCTAAAAATAACAATCAGTTCCAGATACAAATTCATGGCCACCAAAGCTTCCTTTGTGTATTGCAGCAATTGAATGAGAAAATAAAGCATACGTTGTTCTTGTCATCTTCACATTGCATCGATTGCACGGTGCATGTGCTGCAGTGTTCTGTCAGGAGACTTTATTGGTGTAGTCAAACAGGATGTGATCCCACGTATAAAACCTGGTGATTTTGCATTTGTAAAGCTATGTGTACACACACTTATTTTCTTAACATACAAACGATGTATTTTTGCCTAATTTGAAGCATGATCATTTTATTTTATTTTATTGTAGTATATTTTTGTGGTGGGTCTGTGCACCATATTTTTTTGAAAATTATTTAATTATTATTATTATTTAACCTATTTTTTGCCATTTATTTCAATGCAAGTGACCATGTTAGTTTCGAAATTTGACATTTTTGTGTAATATATTTATTATAAATCTGAATTATCATTCTCTAAAACTATTAAAAACTTTATTTATTAATCGAAATAAATTTTCAAATAAAATAAAATAAAATACAAAAAGATTAAAATCTTGGCGAGTAACTAAAATAAATTTAAGCTTAAACTTAAATTACTACCTACAGTAAAACTAAAACCAACTAAAACCAAACTAAAACAGAGTAAAACAGTCCAGGGGTCCGTTCTTCGTACATCGCTAACTCAGCTGGATTTGATTGTTGTGGATTTGTCCCGATCTTGGATGGTTTCGTTCTTCGACGCTCATCCGGGACTTGCTGTCATAGCAACAGGTCCGTAAGCTTAAACCTGCTCGGGATATAGGCTGTGCTCTCAGCGGGTTATGATTGGTTGAAATGGCGAGGTCACATCGGATTGGTTAAAGAGCACGACTGACACGGACTGCCTTTGGGTGGTGCACTATAACGAATCCAATGGAAGACATGAAATATTATTTCCAAGCATATTGTCCCGCGGATATTACACATCATATAATTTCTGCTAATAATCCCACATAAATGTCTTTGTAGTGTATTAAAAAGGAGTTAAATAAGAGAGCTACAGCGCCCCCCAAAGGAATGTGGACTAAGTGTGTGAGCTAATGTTAAGATCAAAAGTTGTTCCTGTTCTGTCTTTTTATAAATATCATATTCTTGATATTAAGTCAAGTCAAGTCAAGTCAAGTCACTTTTATTTATATAGCGCTTTTAACAATACAGATTATAGCAAAGCACTGAACATTATCAAATAGAAGAACAGAG
>JAUCMU010000097.1:15820250-15834181 GCA_032275025.1 Enteromius treurensis | reverse complement strand
TATTATTAAATGAGATATTTGTTATTTGAATCCCACGTCTCCTGCAATCTTCATCCTCCAGCACCCAGCGTTACAGAGTCATTATGTGTTGTACTTAATGTCTGAGTTTCCTGAGTTCAAGTGTCAGTTGTTGTAAATGTTAGAGGTATGTGTAACTCTCTGTGTTTGATTTCAGTTGTTTGTTTGATTATTAAAAGGACTTTTGTTTATGCTTCTTCACAATCTCCTGCACTCTCCTTCACCCTGCACTAAACCATAACACACATATGTATATATATATATATATAGACATCATTTTAAAAAACATTTTTTTTGCTGAAGTATTTGTATCAATACTGTGGGCCTTTTACTCCATGTGTGGGTTAAAAGGCCCCTCTTGCCACCCCATATATTTATAAGATTTTTAAACAAAAAAACAATTTATTTTATTTTCACACAAAATCTGTTGCTCCATTAATGTTCAATACAGTGGGGGTTTATCTGCAATTATACATTTTAGGCGCAATGAATGGCATATTTTTTCTTAAGGAATTATTAGAAACTTTATAATATAGATAATATAGAAACTTTTTAGAAAAACGTGGCAATACAATTTAATTATTCCTAGATTAGTATCTATTATATATTTATAATAGTAAATATAAAAAATATATATATATATAAAAAAATGTTTTGTCATTATTAACTTACAACTGCTTTTTCAGTATTGTTAATCAATTAACCACACAACACAGGTGTTACATAGGACAGGGTAGATTTGGCATAATGCGCATATGAGTATAAAACACTCATCTCAACAAGAATCCGAGGTCCTGTTGACAATAATTTTTTATAAGTGGCCTCTGCACAAAAAGCCTCTATAATCTTTTAATCTGCAGCACACAGCAAGGCTACGTTTGCCATGTGACTTCTGGAGGGGGTGAGGTATTGTAAATATTGAGGGGTAAATGTGAGGACAATGAAAACAGTTCCCCAAGGCTAAAAATAATGTAGCCTAATCCGATAAATGTTTGTGAACTACAATTACATTTGATTACTGGCTGGCTCAGGTTCAGTAAGAGAATGTCGATATTGTGTGAATTCTCAGGGATGCACACTGCAGATCACACAGCGCTGTCAGACAGCACATTCTCAGAGGAAATCTGGGTATTGCAGCACTAACAGCATTATACTCTTTCGAAAACAACTTTCTACATAGCATTTGTATAATCACGATCATCATTCATGATTTTTTTTGACACCCTTTGATGACATATTCTTCATCATAAGCGATTAAAACTTTGGAAAAATTGTCTGTAATGACCCATTGGTCAACCAGTTGGTTGTTAACTTGACTAGAAACTGCAATCATCTGGTTAGATACTGAATTGTGAGAATGATCTTTTTACCAGGCCAAAGACAGGAACATTTCTAACTTTTACCTCATAATTTCATGTACATCACAGAATCTTCCTTGCATTTAGCTACCAAATTGGAGTAAATAACTATAAATATATAAACAAACAAAGAAAAAATATATAAAACAATATATAAACACAAAGTTATGTGTCACATTCCATGCATTGTTGGAAGGCAAAAAAAAAAAAAAAAGACTGGTTCATCAGTTTTCATCCCTGGTTCATTATGTTTGACACACACACACACACACACAAACTATTTCTGTGAATTGTGGGAACATTCCATAAACATCTATTATTTTTATACTGACCAAACAATATTTTTTCATCCCTACCCCTTTACAGAAAACCTGTTTGCATTGTCATATAAACTCCATTTACCGTATTTATTTTCCCCCTCGTGGGGACTGCAGGCTGGTCCCCACAATGTTAATAATTATTTTTTTATTTATAAACATGTATTCACACACACGTTTTTCACTACATGCCTGTACAGACATACATAGATAAATATGAACAAAATTATACAAAACTTTGAATTATGCAAAGCTAATTTGGGATTCTGCTTTTACGTAATCCCTCTGAAATTCAAGCAATAATGAGCTGCCATCTTTAACATCTGAAGCTTTTTCCCATTCCACCGAATTTGAAATGTTTTGAAAGGCCCTGTACAGCCAAACCAAACAGCAGCTCCACCTCTGATTACTTTTATTAACACCCACCCATCAACAGGACAGGTACACAACACTCCTGGAAGGCAGAATTGTCCCATAATAGCTAGTGTGGTTTCCTCTAAGTATTATTTGCCTGCCAACACTTGTCTATGTGCGCGGTGGCTCAAAAAGCTTCTACGGCGCTGCAGAGAAAACGAGGCCCCTGGCTTTCAGCGATCCCTCTGCTGCCACCAGCGCGGCCATCTCCAGCAGCTCTGCCACATGCCAGACTACGCCGTCGATTCCCAGTTCTGACGCGAGTACATTAGATTGTGTGTTTGTGCCCGCAGGACTGTGTTTAGGCCTCTCTGTCAGATGAGTCAGGCTCTGTGATTTATGGCCTCTGAAAAGGTTGCGTTACCAGCGTGCGCGGATGGCCCCGCATGGTAAATGGGGAAATTCGGAATTTATTAACATACAATGAATGATGATTAATGGATCAGCGTGGATCTCGCAGTCTCTTTCGGATGTCTCAACATACTTGATGTATGCTGCAATAAAAAAATATGTGCGAACCTCTGTAAAGGCTTTTCCTTGCAGTCTAGCCGCTAGCTAACATATAGAGAGGTGTATGATGATGACAGCTGGGAGAGGAAGACGGGGAGAGCCGTGCCGAGTTAGTCTATGAGGACGCACGGAGTGGACAGGTGTAGTCTTACATGCATTATTTACCATACATTACTAACAATGTCCTTTGTTTTACCAAGAACTTGGATATAGGCGATGAGGAGATGAATAAATTAAGATGGTGAAACAAGCCAAGCAATTTAGAACCAAATCAGAATGCATTTGCCTGTCCATTCATCAAATTTCACCGCAACTTTCAGTGCTGTAACATATCTTTGACTGTTCTGCGGTGAACTCAGTATTGAGAAATCTTCAGTGTGCTATTTGGAGGACAGCGTTCACCTCAAGCCTATTATTGGTCTGAAATCTGTGGGCAGTGTCGTTTGCTTTTTGCGAGCACGTTTCAGGATTGTTTCCCGACTGGGCGCCCCACAAAGCCTTCAAAGTTCATGTTGGTCTGATGCTTGACAAAACATGAAAACTAAACCAGATGCGGGATCACGTCAAACAGTCGCTTTCACTGTGGCGGAGTTTTTTTGTACATTTCATCTGTCAGAGGATTCTGCACCTTTTACTCTTTTAGTGGCTGAGCACTTTTAGCCCATATACACACAAAAAAAGAAATGTTGGTTTATAGCAATTTTTCAGTGAACAATGACCATAACATCACACCAAAACTACGGAAGTTACAGGAAAGTGTTAAAACAAACACATATGAGTGTATCTCCATGTTTTTTGTGTGAATAAACAGTGTGTGGTTGTGTGTTCACATATGCCATGAATGTCATACTGGGGTGAGACGATGAAGAATGGAAAGAATCAGGAGGACATTGCTGGCAATGAGCAGGAGCTGCAGGGTCACTACACACACATTCACACGGCAGCCTTTCAGTTCATTACCCTCATCCTCCTAATGCGAATCACACTTAGTGAAACAAGCTCACGCCAAGAGAAAAACTCAAAACAAAACAGCACACATCTGCTAGAACGTCTCAACAACAAAGTGAGCTGCATCCATTGTTAACAAAGTCACATACTACAGGCATGTACAGTTCCATATCTGTGTGATTAGCGAATGCCCTTTAGCTAATGTCATTTCACATCCACAGATGGACCAAAATACCAATACGGCTGTTTATTCACTGAGCAGACAACCAGTGTCAGGGAGTAAGTATCTAAATGTATTAACTTGGTGGTTACTTGTTTACATAGTAGTGTACCTCCTGGTCCAGTTAGCAAATGCTAACAGCCTTGTTGCTTATTTGCTACTGATACTGTACATACAATTTTACAACCACACAAACTGAGGCAATAATATGCAAAATATGTTTAAAAGCTGTTTTCCCCATTAACTCAGTTATATAAATTGGGGTATCTATTATATAATTTTATTTTATTTTTAGTGTATTATGTGTCAATTTATCTGTTCAAACTTAATATATATATATCATTTCTAAATGTTTTTGTGGTAGTTAAATTATATATTTTGATATTTATACATAATACATTATTATTTTTATCATTTTTATAATTGCTCACTGCAGTTTTAATTTACCCAAGTCACTTACCATTAATTAACTAGTCTTAAATATCTTTATAACTGTTACATAATAATATCTATTTACTAATTATGGACCACTGTGTATATGTAAATTGTACATTCATTTGAAGAGAGCTCAGAAACAATTGTCACAATTGCCAGTAAACTTGACAATAATTGCAAAGAAATGGCAAACTACACCGACGTAAATGTAATGTTTTGAGGTACAAAGACTGAATTAGTATGGTCTTTAATAATAATCATAAACATAATCTAAAATAATCTTTGTCTTATTTAAAACTTTTTTACAGCATTTATTCTTTAGAAAATCGACACGTTGGACTTTTTTTTATTTACAGAGAAGCAGCAGTGGATTGTGTAATGACAGAAATGACAGTACAGTACATTACAGAAAGACCCTGAGACCACCTCTTTCAAAAACCTGCCTTCTAAGGTTTAAAACTCCAGAGGATTGTTGTTTTATATCAGAATGCTCACTTGCTCGCTTTTATCCCGGCACTGAAACCTCTGAAACCTCTCATCCTTCTGCTCCTCTCCGTCTCTGTCTCGCTCTCTCTGCATGAAGTGTTTCTTGAACGGGGGAAACACCAAAACAGGCCAGACAAGAATAGGACAAGAAGGTAAAGCCAAAGAGACGCGATGCAGAAGACTGAAAGTGAGAGTGTTAAGCCAAGCATAAAATAACTTCAATCTAACATATTCTCCCAGGACGGCAGGAGGCAAATAGCAATAAGGCATTGGGCCGGAGCTGGAGTGGAGGAATCCGCTGGATCTCACTGACCCATGGAGGAGAGGGGCGGATGGGAGAGATGATGCTACGCAGCAGAGACAAACTGTCTTCAATTAAAGTCCAGGCAAGCAATGCAGGCCCACAGATGAGGTGTCAAGAGGTTCAGCCATGGATATTCGGGAGCGTGTGTTCGCCAAAAGTGAATTTAGGAAGTCATTGTGTTTGTGTGCAGGATGGAAGAAATCTCCAGACTTCTTCCATGTTTGGTCATAGATAGCCTGTTATCAAAGAAAACATCTATCATAATAAAAATATAGAATTAAATTGAGATAAATTGAAACAAAGATACACATTTAAAAATCTGTACAGGTCCAGGAAAAAACGTATAAGAGACAGAAACCTTTTTATTATTATCATATCTAAAGCTTTGAGATGAAACAGCTAGGGTGTTTTTGGACTTTTCTTGGGCATTTTTTGGATTATACAGCAATTACCATAAGATATAATTTGGCCCTTCATATGACAATTCAGAACGCGACTTGCTTTTCTTTACATGTACACAAATGCAGAAGCTGCTTTCATAGTCTCGCTCTCTCTCTCACTCTCACACACACATGCACAATTACACACATTTCCTCCTGTTCGTCTTCTAAGATACAAGCTGGATTTGGCTTACATAGAACATGTGCCAGGCAGTCAATCCTTCCAGCTCTACTGATTCATTCCACGATCAGGATGAATAACAAAACATAATATGAAACTACAAATCATTTACAATTACAATAACTCAATTTACAATGTGACCATCACAGCTATAATTGTGCAGCTTCCTGCCACCTTCCAAAGGCGTTTTAACATGAAAATGTTGACTTCAAGTTGCTGTCATATAGTTTGACTGATGCAGTGTCATTTGTTTTGAGGTGAATGATGTTTTCAATAGACTGAACTATATAGTTGCATTGTTAAACTGAACCTGGAAGCAAACAAATACAAAATGATAGTCACTCAGTTAACGTTTTGTTATAGTCTCACTAATGGTCGGTCTTAGCTTTATTTATTGATTGTGGCTTGCTGGCCCTTTTTCTATTAACATTTAGGTTCACCAAAAAGATGTTTTCATTAACTACTACTTTTCAAAGATGTAGAGGGACATTTGCATTATTATTAATAGTAGTATGCCATATAAAATTATTATATATATATATATATATATATACATACCCACACACACACATATATATATTTCCCTGTGAGAAGCATATCTGAATGATTTCTGAAGGATCAAGTGACAGTCACTGAAGTTATGGCTGCTGCAAATGCAGCTTTGCAATGACAGAAATGAATTACTTTTGAAAACATCAAATTAATTCAATTTGTCTTTTTAATTCATTAATATTCGTCATAACGAGCTTGGGCTTGAAACATTACCTTGTGTGAAGTCCATTAAATATTAAAATGTTTTGTGTTTATGGAGCCTATGGTGTGCTGACTGTTGTTATTATTATTTTTTTTCTTCGTCAGGAACCCTTTTTTATTGTTTGTTTTTGTTCTGTTTTTGCCCTTAATGTTCATGCTTTGGTTCCATTGTTGCTAAAACCTCAAAATGGAAATATACAATTTTACAATATTACTGTTTTTACTGTATTTTGAAGAAAATAAATGTTGTCTTTGTCGACATAAGAGACATTTTTTTTATTTTTTACTTATTTTAAAATGTTTTAAAAGTGGTGTATATTGTATATTATAATGTATATTTGTACTTATTTTATTGATTGGGGGTGTATTTAAATATTAAAAAAAAAACATAAATGTAATCTATTAGTTCTATTATTAGATTTTTGCTCTATTGACAGTCCAAATATATTTTCAGATTGAATCTATTTTTAATAGAGCCGGTTTGATCTTTCAAGTACCCCCTGGACCTCACTAAAGTACCCCTGGGATTTATAAACCTCTTGTTAAGAATCACTGAGCTAGAAAGGTGTGCATGTGCTTGTGGGTTACATTTTGTAAGGACGCATGAACTGCTGTCATTTCCGATTGTGTAGTGCTATTCATCTACACACTGCTTTCCTCGCTCTCCTTACCTGACTGGATGCCAAGATGCACTTGTGAACGACGGGAAGTCAGTAACCTGCACCAGAACTTAAGCAGAGGCTTATCTGGTCCACACACACCCACACATCATCTCAAACTTCCCACTCACCCTGTTCCAGAAATGTTTCATTTCACCTCTCCCTCTCCTTCTCCCCCTCTCCAGAGCTTTGCATTTGAAATTGAACAGACACAGAACCAATTTATCATTGGCTGTCACATGTCATGTCCAAGGCCTTTAGCACAAGCACCTACAGTACGCTTTGTATTTATCCCTTTGTTGTAGCTAAGGAGCTAGACAATACAACCTGCTATTAAAAACAGACGAGCGGAGGAATGAGGAAAGGTGAACAAGAATGACAAAGCGGTCTTGCCGAATGTTGTGCATTCGTCGCTCTCCATTACAATGGTTATGAACCCCACAATAGCTAGGGCAGCATATTTCTGGCAGGCAATCAGATGAGGGAACTTGCCAAGCATGGGGCTAAGAGACTGAAAAGAGCAGCACTAGACGCTATACGGCTAACTCACATATCGTGTCAAATTGTTGCATAGACATTTTCAGTATTTGAGCATCTTGACCATTTTCATCCACTCTCATTGTGTGGAAAAGAGCAGCTCAGACATTCTGAAAAACATCTACTTTTGTGTTCTACAAAATAAAATTATACAATCTTGAACAACATGAGGGTGAGTAATCGAATTTTCTTTTTTGAGTGAACTACCCTTTAAATACATTTTAAAATCTGCTATCCTTTTCAGAATTAAATAAATAAAAATAACTTTTAAAAGACCATATTAGAAATTAAAACATATGCAGCAGACATGTTTGGTCTGATGATGCATCTTTCCAAAAAAAATGCTGTGGCAGAGCTGTTGAAGGAGCTAATTCAACTTGTTAAAGTTTTATAAAGAAGCTGTAAAATGTACAGTAAAACATTAGAATTGTGAAAATGTTAATATTTTTCTGAAACAACCTTTAAATGTATTTTTCAAATATTTTGTTTTTCTGTGATGGCAAAGCTCTCTACAGTCTTTATAGTGAAATGTAAATGAAAAAAATATGTATTTAATGGTACTTTTATACATGCTTAGTGAAAGTATTCATTTCTATTTATTTCTTATTTCTTTGTGACCCCATTTCAGGATTTATTTACAAAAAAAAACAAAAAAACAAGGAAGACAGAAAAACACATTACATGGACTTTCACACTTTTTTACTGAATCTTTCTATGGTTTTATAATTCAGTTTCATGTATTGACTGAGTAAAATGAATCAGACTCTACACATACGAGAAGACAGTTTATCAGAATGTGCTTGTTTATTTCTTCATCTGTAAAACTATTAATTAGCTTGTTACATTAAAAGCTACACTATTTTTAAAGCTCCAGATCTACTGTTACTGAAAAAATGTAGTTAGAAGTTACACTTGTTATGCACTTCTTATCAAGACTAGATTACTGTAACATAATATATACATCATGACAGATGTCTGAACTTTTTTAATTTAACATCCAGTTCTTAACCATATGTACTGTCATCTTCGCTTTTACAGTACTGATTCCCAAATGAAGAAAGAATGATATGGGCCACTTCTTCCATCAACATCTGGAAAGCAATCCAAACCACTTTGTTCTTTTTTAGCAAATTTAAAAGTCTAGTAGCCTATAGTGAGCTATTTTCTGAATGACCGGAGGCATGTTTCATCTAATTTTGCAGTTGAATTAAACTCAAACATAGAAAGCTATTAGGAGCAAAAAAAAAAAGGTCCATAAGTTTCTTATGGCATGTCTTTCCTTGGAAAAGCTGTTAAACATCCTGATAAACAATATTTCACTGATGTGTGTATAGAAATCATGCAAGTTTTGTTCATTATCCAACTATGTACTAGCACTTAACAAGTTTAGCATTAAAAAACAGCAAACATCATGATGATTAAAAACTGTTTGTATAGTTTGAACAGTATAGTTTCTATACAGGGCCTATTTTTACATTAGTCAGAATAAATTTAAAAAAGAAAAATAAATTTAGCAATGTATTATCACAAATATATCACATTACAATATATATATATATATATCACAAGTAATGTAAGAATTTTCATAGAGATGGACATTTAAACAAAAAATGAAAGACAACAACGTAAAGGTTAAATTGTATTCATTTCTGTAAATGTAGCACAAATGTGCTTGTTTTAGGTTTGGTCAACACAGTGAATTTGCGAAATCTGTGTGAAAAAATATTTTGGTAGTTAATTTCGAAAATCTGTGAAACAGTAAACGCGACCCCATCTTTGGGCTTTACACCTCCGCCTCTAAACGAAAGCTTGAATCTTCTTAAAGCCTATTATATTTTCTATGAACACAAATTTAAAAGGTAGCCTATAAAGAAATGCTTTGTAGACGGGCTTCAAGTGATGCTACTCACTTAAAGGTACAGTAATTAGCGTAGCAGCCTAGCTTTCCAGAAAGTCAACGCTAGTCGCTAACAGAGTGCTGACAGCGACCGGGCGCTGACACCACATCTCTTTAATCAGTGAAACGTAGGCCTATTTTTCCCTCCTGCCTGGTCCGGGGATTGTTCGCTGGTCAAAGCTGCCGGGGGACACAAATGAATGTCGACTGAGGCACGGACAATAGCAGGCGTAAGGTTACAGCATGTAAATGATTGTGCGGAGGCCTTTTCTAAGGAAACTGCCATGTCCCGCAGTGCGCGTGTCATATTCGGGGGAAGGGGGGGGGGCAGGCCCTGCTCCTCACAGAACAATGACACTGAGATCTGGTGAGAAGAGAGTGGTTAATGGATCCAGACAAACCGTACGCATCTCCTGACGGACGAATCATCGTCTAGCACCGTTTCAATTCGGCGGGGCTTAATAAGAAGTGACTGACTTTACAATAACGCCATCATTTGCTTTGCAGACAACCGAATGAGTGACAGACGACCCAAACTCCACCAGCTGCACGAATGTCACCTGGAATACATTCTGTCATCTCCCGAATATTCTCCATTCAAGAATATACAACAAAACACTCTCGTGAGAATTCACACCTAGGGTGACACCGATGATATGAGCGAGAACGACAGGGAGAGAGACGAAGGCATCTCTATTTGAGAGTTAATATGGACGTGAAAATGAATATTTCGCCCAGATTATTAGATGCGGCTTGGCTCCGGCTGTACCGCGAACAGACACAGGATATTGGCTTTTGCAGACCAGTGTTTTGTTGTTTGACATCCCTGGCGAGGTCTGCGGGCTTCTGCAAACCAGAGCAAGCTGGGAGGTGTAAGGGTCATCGCAATGAAACAGTGCTGTCGAGCTTTTGATTCACACAACAGCTGACGCACACTCACACAGAGTCCAGCTACGCCAGATGCATTGAAAACAGGGTGGAGAGAAACTTATAATGATCTGCGCTGTATCGCAGGATTTTCACTGAAAAACAAGATGATTTCTTGAATGAAACCTTATCAGTAAAAACATATATATAAAATTCACTAGCTTAATCAATAAACAAGAAATAAATCGAATTCTTACATTCTGCTGAAATTGACCTTTTCTTATTTTAATATATTATTCACATATTAAAATGATAACAGTTTACAAGCCCTCTTTCCATTCACATTTTTTATATGTTTCTCTGAAACACTGTATTCAGGTAATATTAAAGCTTTTTGCTTCTGTTTTTTTTTTTTCATATTGTGCATAATTTACTGACATTGCTTCTATTTAGCTTCTATTTAAATACAGCAAAAACATTTTACAGAAAAATAACATAAAATGAAATGAAATAAAATGTGTGTACATTAAAATCTTAGCATGTAAAAATTAAATGAATTTATTAAGGTATTATACCTAGACTAAATCATGAATAATGTAATATTTATCTAATGATTATATACTATTAAATACTATAAAATGTCCCTCAGTTCCTAAAAAAGAACATGAGGGTTAAACTTTACTTGATTTTATCTAAGCATTTCTGGTCAGATAAGTGCCCCAAAAATTCAGGCTCATCCTCCTGTTCTTCGTTATACACTATTAAACTTCAGGGTTGAAACAAAACCTAGGCTAACTGCGAAAAACCACGTACTGTCTGTGACCTTCCCATCCTCGGAATGTGCCTCGCCACGAAGAATCCAAAATAATGCCTCCCTTTTTGTTTTAACCCAGACCAGATTGTCATTGTGCCGTTACGCGTTCATCTCTGGAGCCTGAAGGCTTTACACTACAAGACCCTTGAGAGACAAGAAGAACCTCATCTTACGGCCACCCCTCGTCCCGAGGCTCGTAGACCCAAAAACCTGCTTATTCAGAGGACTAATGCAATTTGTCTCCCCAACTTCCTCTGACCTCCGAGAGGCTCCATTGGAAAAATCTAGAAGAATTACAGAGAAAGATCTGTTTTGTTGTTATTTCTAAAGGAAGATGAGTGGAGTTCTTAATGGAACCCAGGTGACAATATGCTGACCAGCACCACAGTCCAGCCGTTATGAGCCAGGGTTAAAGGTGTGAGGGGGGGGGAAATAAAAAAGAAAGAAAAGAGGAAAGAAATGGGAACAGGTTAAGAGGTTGGGGGTAGAAAGAGTATGTGTGGATGTGTTAAGAAGTACACAGACTACGGAAAGAAAGAACTAGGGCCACTAAGTGATACATAATCCTTAAGTCCTTACATACACACAGAGGGATTTTGACACAAAAGCCCTTAGTCTTCTCCTGTCTGCTTTATGTCATGTCTCATGCCCGTCTGCGACATCACAAAAGACATGATGGACACAAAGCGCCTTTAGCATTCACCAGAGATATCATAATGAAAACAAATACTGTACGCTCAGACAGATTTAATTACAATGTAGGTAAATCGCAACTTATATGTTGTCAAATTACAAAAAAAAAACCACTTCAAATTAGTGTACATTTATAGGTTTATAACAACATTGAATCTAATTAATAAGTCACTAATTAACTGTATTACTGAGAAATGTAAAATCCTGCTTTTATAACCTTGCATTTTTTAACAAGAATAAGTATTTTGGTATTTAATTTACGATTGTTTTTTTTTTTTTTTATTATTATTATTTGAATAAAAAAATAAATGTGTTACTGGCACACAATATTTAAATTACTTTACTGCTAGTGTTGACAGTAACTTGTGGTACTGATGTAGTAAACATAGAAATAAGGAAATTTGAAATCTGTAGTTTCTGTTTACTTTTTTTCTACTTAATTATTTTTGCGACTTTTTTTAGAGCAATTAAGAAAGTCTCGATATAAATATAACGGATATTAAAGATTCCTATAATGGTTTTTCTTAACTTGCTTCGAAGGAAGACTGTTTCCCAAACCAATGCAGTGAGTTCGGTAGAACAACGCTGCCCCCTTCTGTTCAAATGTCAAAAGTTCCAAGCCTTAACATTTGTAAAATGACTTAAACGTAGAAATACAGGCGTTTCTGACTTTATTTTACTTTATATTACACAAGACTGACTAAAAAGCCCATTATTAAAAATAAATAAATACGTTGCAGACTGGCATTAATACCTCAAATATTACTACTACTAATAAAATATTATTATTTTTTAAATAATATTTTGCTGGTTAAATGACCAATACGATTATCTTTCAAGCATACGTTCAGCTTTACGTATTACTTTTTTTCATTTGGAAATACATTACGAAACGCATCCCACATGGTTTAAGAGTCTCAAAATAACACAATCTGCATGTTGCCATCAGTCATAGGCTGATCGGTGTAATCTGACTGTCCCACTGACATTTAGACAAGTTTTAATCAACCAATCAAATCAATACATCACGTCTAAGAGCAATAAAGCAGGACAACAGTCAGTCAGTCAGTCTATAATGAAGCTCAAACACGAATGCAAACACACAGACAGACTGGAAATAAAGTTCTCCTCCATGACCAATAACAGAGAATGCTGTGAAGCCACAGGCTAAAACACACCATTCCGTAAAACACAGCCATGTTTCATATGCAAATGACAGAGGAGCATTTTTCGAGAGCCACTTTAAAGTATCCACCCCCCCACCCTCTTTCAAAGAGCTGCAGCAGAATAACTCTAACTTGCTAATTTCTATGGGTCAGCTGGAGAGGGAAAGACGTGTCAATCACTCTCACATGTAGAGTTTGTCTTTCTAAAAACAGGGATGGCTGGGTGTTTCCATGGCCACTAATCTCCCCCCAGCACAGTTACATGCTAACTCACACCCAGACCAGCACATTCCCGCAGTTGACTAGGTCACCTCAAAGTATCACAAGCACATAAAATGCTCCTGGTGAGTTGCATTTATTATTATGTAAAAAAAATTTTTTAATAATTTGTTATATTTATAAATATTTTTTAACTGTTTATTCTTAACTGATGGATTTAAGTAGAATTTAATGCATGGATGAAATTGTTGAATTTTTTAATTATGTCTTTTTATTCGATGTCTTGCTCTCTACTAAACATTTGCTGCCTTGTCTGAGAACTCATGAATCAGTACAACTTCATATTTGAAAGTAACTGAGAATGTTAATTATTTATTTATGTTCAATTTGGATATATTTAGATAAGCTAAGTTAAAATCTTCAAGAAGACATGTTAGATATGTGCATTAATGTATTATTACACACATTTATCAATTTACTTAAATGTAAACATATTTGAGGCAGAAATTCTGAAAATCCATTTTTGTTTTAACATCTTTCTACATATTTGCAAGCATGATACAAAACATTTTATTTAATGTTTGCATAAATATAATTATATAATACAAGGCAAAATAATGATAATAATCAAGCATTTTAGATTCACCAACATTACCAAATAGGTTAATAATATATATATATATATATATATATAT
>JAUCMU010000097.1:15783962-15811412 GCA_032275025.1 Enteromius treurensis | reverse complement strand
GGACGCGCACCCTGTTTATTTTCCTTATTTTGCAAAAGCACAAACTTTTGTTGTTATTGTTAATGTACTCAAAAAAAGTACACACCTAACTGATTCAAATGGTGTATAACACTTACTTGTGTGACCAAAGTCAACAGAGTATTTTTGTGTCTTTTTGCACTGACAAGAAAAAAAAGACCCAAATCACGCCGGTGTGATCCTCACCTGATAAGGGTTAAACAGCTCACTTAATGGTGATACCGGAACCGACGTGGTTTGGCATGACTTCACGGGGTCTGGATGCAGCAAGATGGGTAGATCTTCCCACATATCCGCTGGCGTCTCGCGATCGGCGTCCATCTTGTGCGGCGTCTCGAGAACGGCCTTCCGGGCCCTGAAAACGAAACTGTGGGACATGAATGAACGGGGTCTGGAGGCAGCAGGATGGGTAGCTCGCGATCGGCCACCATCTTGAGTGATGACTCAAGCGGAGAAACCCTCTTGCCCGAAAACGGAGTTCGCCGAAGGGCAAGGTGAGACCCGTGCATTAAAGGGTAGCCCCCAAATCGGTGGCACTGCGGTAGTGCGGGAAAACGCTGAGGCGCTGAGTAATAATACAGGGAATCCCCGCTTACCGTAGGCTGCCGTGCAATGCTGATGGATCCTTGTAGGCTCGTCAATCTGTCACGATTGAAACACGAGAAGGCGTTCGGATCCATTCGCAAACGTTTAATGTTCACGCACACACACAGAGTAAAACAGATACCAGGTTCAACAACAGCAAACGGGCACATCAAAGGTAACGGCAAGAGAATAATCCGAGTTTTTGGCGAGGGTCAGGCGATGAGGCAAACAGAGTCCAGAGGGGCGAGGCTAGAGCAAAAGTCTGAGAGCAGGCTTAGGTCCAGATCCAGGAAGACAGAGAAACATAAAAAACGTCACGGGAACACGGGAAAACACAGGAGGCTAGACAACGGGGAAAACGCAGGGTACATCCAACATTGACGATCGAATTCACAAACAGACAATTGGAACTTAAATACATGTAAAAACTAGGTCAGCAGGTGGAGCTAACCTGGGCCGCTGCTGGCCAAATGGGTGCCCTAAGCAAAATAGAATTGTTGTGCCCCCTCCCTCAAAATAAAAAAAAAATTAAAAAAAAGCCTGTAAGGGGTCAAAATAGAACTTTCTATAAATATAAAAGAAAATCAATTTACGGAAGCGTAGAGCTGCCACCCAGGTAAAAAATAAATCTGAGCTTTATCACGTTTGTACATATTATCACATTCGTACAATATAATATCACGTTTGTACAATATAATTATCACGTTCATACAATATAATATCACTTTTGTACAATATAATAATCACGTTCGTACAATATAATATCACGTTCGTACAATATAATTATCACGTTCGTACAATATACTATCACGTTTGTACAATATAATTAGACTAAAAAGACTACGTTTACCTGGTGCGATCAGAGCGTGAGAAAATGTCTCGTTTTACAGAATTAATTAAGTTCTATTTTATGCTTGGATTGAGACATGGGGAAATTTTGCAGCTACTGATCAGCTTGGACAATGTTGTTATCAGCATGCGGACACTGAGAAGGAACCTAAAACGCATGGGGCTGTACAGGAGGAAGAATGAGTCTGATCCGATGGAAGTGGCTGCATTTCTTATTGATCAGCTGGAGGGACATGGGAGGCTCCATGGATACAAACTACACCACCTGAATTGCATTCAAACGGGTTATGTTGTCACTCAGAGTACTGTCCGTCATTTACTGAAATATCTCGATCCTTATGGTGTTGAGCAACAACGCAAAAATCGTCTAATCCGACGGATGTATGTTAATCCTGGACCAAATTTCATGTGGCACGTGGACTCCTACGACAAACTGAAGCCCTTTGGAATCTGTATAAATGTAGCCATTGATGGGTTTTCGAGAGCTATGATTTGGCTTCATGCCTTTTCAACAAACAGTGATCCCAAAATCATTGCTGGTTATTTCATAGCAGAAGTTGAAAAGTGGGTTGGGACACCTTCCCGGATTCGCTCCGATCTGGGAACAGAAAATGTCACAATGGCAGACATGCAAAGATTCTTGCGATTGAGTATGGATCATAACGTAACTAACTGTTTTATTACTGGGTCTAGTAATCACAATCAGCGAATTGAAAGCTGGTGGGCCTTTCTGAGACGGCATCATGCTCAGGACTGGATGAATCGTTTCCAGGATCTAAAAGACAATGACCGTTTCTCTGGATGCTTTTTGGACAAGCAGCTCATACTGTTTACATGCCTGAACGTCATTGAGGTATACGTCACCATCCTTATACTTTCTCGTTTGTGTGCGTGCGTGTGTCTGCCCGTATATTGCGTGTGTGCGTAAGTGTGTATATGTGTGTGTGTGTGTGTGTGTGTGTGAGAGAGAGAGATAGAGAGAGAGGGAGAAAGAGAGATTGGTGATGGTTACTTACTGGGTATTCTACACGTTTTCTTTGACAAGTAGCTTATCACACTACCTGAGTAATATTGTAATGCAGTATTGTTACATATAGCCTACCTGAAATTCTGAAACTTATGGATATAGCTGTACTCTTGCTGCCCTACCTCTTACAGAGTACATAAAGTGTGCTTTGACACCACTCATGCATATAATAGACTTAATATGATTCTGTTCAAGACTTCAAACATGCAATATTTCACTGTCCAGACACATTTACACAATACCAATTTTTGATACCATCATTCTATCACAACCACCACTGTTATTTATTATTTTGATGAAAGTATTTTTGATAAACTGACTACTTCTCTGTCCCTGTGTTTTGTTTTTTTGTTTATTTCGGGCACTTTTACTGATACAATTTTGGGCACGTCATTTTATTTGTGTGATAATTTATCACTTTTGTTATTTATTTGTTTTCGTTTTCTAATCAAGATCATAGCAAGTGAATGCCGACATATTAAACCAAATCTATGTACTCAATTGAACAATCAAAATGAAACGAATCCCTTGACATTCACAATTCCAAATGCAGTGCCAAAGTGTGGTTGCTGTACACTACTTTTTCCTAAACTGAGATTTTTAGTTGCAGTGACATTACTATAGTCTAATTTTTGAGAAAGATACATATTATTTGCATAATCTTTAAAACAATTCTTTAAGGTTTTTTCCTAAAGGAAGACTATATAAATATTTTGAAAATTCACAATGTCTTGTTACTTTTGATATGTCACCTTTTGAATATTGGCCAATTACAATCTATGACTCATTTATTGGTGCATCTCTAACTAGTTCAGCACACGATAATACATAACCTCCAAAACATTCAGACAAAAGGCAGGAAAAAACAAAAGTACACAGATTCAAACTGCCTTCTTAGTTTAAACATGTTCCAGATTCTTCGGCAAGATGAAAACATTGTAAATTTTATAATTCATTATCTACATCCATAAAATACATTCAAACTAAATAATATAAAATACACCTTTTTATTTTGTATATTGTGGCATTATGTCTTTATGGCTTGAATTTTGACTATTACAGCATGATGTGTGCAGTAATGGAGTTACTGGGTTGTTTTTAAATAAAAACTCAACTTCAGAGATGATTTTTCACCTGCTTCTTGACTGCATTGTGATTTCAGTACCAATTTAAAGCTTGGTTGTTGGTGCAGGTGGACAATCTGGAGAATATGAAATGAGAGTAGCAGAACTTAAAACTAAACTTAATACCAACTCACACAATGACTGGATAAAGCACCAATAATTGTGTATATAATCATGTTCTATTTGAAGTGGCTAACAGTAATGTATTACAAATGGTTTTGGTGTTTCTTAAAATGTTATATGTTATATGCTATTCATTGTCGTTTATGAGATCTTGTAACCAGTGTCTTTAAATTGGCTAAAAACATTGTTTAACTGTTATCCACCCTTTAATAATTTCTAGTTAACTAGTAAATAGAAAGAAATTATAATTATTTAGCAATAAACAAACACTGTTATATATAAATCTCCCTTTAATTTGAATGTAAATAGAAGAAAACATGGACTCTCAATGAACACTGTAAAACTCTACATTTTTCTTGATAAATATTGCTTCACTCAAAAACGCCTCTCAACTATCTGAAGTCATTCTTCAAAATATTATAAAGCGAATGATGGCAAAAAGTAAATAAGATACTTTAAAATAATTAATTATAAATCTCTTGAATTATTGCATTAAACATACAACTTATTGCATTCCACAGAATTATAACACAGACCTGTTAAAAACAGCCGATCTTAAGAACTGTAATTTTAAACCCTGTGGACCTCTTGTTGCAAAAAAATATGAGCTGGTTAGACATGCTTGGTAAACATTTGAATTATGAAACCCTTAAATTGTATATCTTGTTGTTCTTGTGAAGAAAAAATGTATTTTCTATTTTTGAAAGGAAATTCAAATACAATTAAAGCTTTTTCCCCTAACATATATAAGCTCTTCCTCTTTTTTTTAAAACAAAAATGTGATCATTGTAGGTTAGTTTACCATATTAATTTGGACTTCATTGTTCCATCAAACTTTTCATTCTTTGGTTTAAACATGGTGGACTTCAATCAGACTAGGCTGAACTCATAAGAGCTTTTGGCAGCTAAAATATTGTCCAGTTCAGTCCGTAGCTCTGGGTAAGAGGTGTAGGTCCATGGTAGTTCCAGAACAGGACCACACGTGTGTGCCACGGGTCGTCGTGCCAGTCCATCCGACGACGTGAACAGGACCTCTATCTGGCAAACACAGATGACATCTGACCCAGTAACAAACCTGAACATCCTTCTGAGCCCTATATCATCAAGTCCTCTGATGTACTGTTGCAGAAATCTGAAGCTTTGCATCTCTGCCTGAGAAGTGGGAGATGCAGAAAGCAACTTTAAAGCTTTCTAGTTGTTGGCTTTTTCTCTTCATACATTTTTAGGACATCTTGTGGACTTTGAAAAGCTTCTTTTAGGAAATGGCTTGCAACTGAGGACATTTTCTCTGCTGCATATGCTGGTTTTTGGATTAACTGTTTGTGTGCAACTTTCAAAAGAAGGCCTTTTAAGTTCTCTTTGGTTGGAAGCACTGATACATCCAGGCGATCCGTGAGATCCAGCAGTTCATCCCTGTCTTCATCTGAAAGATCCTCGTTTAGAGCTCTCATTACCAGATCCCTGTCTGATTGACTTAGATACAAGAGAAGACTATCAAACAGCATTTCATTTGATACTTGATTTTCACCAAAGATGAGTGCCACCGTGAAAACAGGGGAAAGGCGACAAGGAAAATATCCATGGTCTTGAAAATCCTTTAGTAAAATTCTACCCATGGACTTCCACTCTTCCTCTTGCCATTTAGGGGACAGTAAAGGCACCCTGAACTCCTCCCCTTCAGCTGTGTTATCGAGAAACTCTGACCAAAATGCAGCATACACATCCCTTGATACGCCAGCAGCATCAGCTCCTTTTTCATAAATATAGGTGTATTTTAGAGGGTGGCTGAGGAGTGCTGGATCTTTGAACTGGGTGATCATCTCCTCCAGAATATTGACCCTATGAAGTTTGATGGTGACACAGACAAGATCATATGATACTGGAGAACTCATTGCTTCATTGCTTATAGATGGGTCTGGAGTACTGACTGCTGGATTTATTGAAGGAAGTGTAAGGGATGTGATGACCAGATCATCATCTTCAAGTATTACAGTGTCATCAAGATGACAAGCTAGAGGTTCTCCAAGGTAGGGGCCAATCATTACCTCTGATGTGTCCGATGCATCTTGATCGGCATCCGTAAAATCGGATGACAAGATCACAGTTGTTTGAGGAGCTTCCACGTCTTCTTGATGTGGATCAGTCAGTTGTGCTGAGGTGTTCACGTGCGTTTCCCCACTGACATAAGCTTCCTCTTCATCATCATCATCCTCATCATTGGATATTTTTTTAGTGCACAAGTAAAATCTCAGCATTCCCATTTTAAGTGCAGAGTATAGTTCTCCAACTGTGACATCTTCATCAAATACAGCCTCTTCTTGATAGTCCAATATGTCATGATTAAAGACCTCCCACCTCCCAAATTAGCTTTTTCCACTTGGAAAGAAAAGATCTTTAGCATGCTGTAAAATCTCTGATTTCTTGGCCTCTTTGGAAACATCGAAGGTCCTTGTTCCTCCTCCTCTGCGCTTTCTGACTTGCTTCCCTTCATGGATCCACCCCAACTCAATTTTTCGAGTCTTTTTTTCAGCCCATCTATTATTTTGTGCATATTCTCTTTTCCTCTTGGACCCAAATGTCTCCTCATGGTCAAGTTTCTTCTCATTTTCATTGATACCCATCCTTTGCTTCAATCGTTCAAACAATGAGTTTTTTCTTGAATCCTTTGAACTTGCACTATTGTTTTGCAAGCAGAACCGTCTTGCAGCTATCCGATCACCATATGTTGGGATGCAACCACACAGGGTCTTGTCATTCATGAGATCAATCACTGTGGCATCAATCTGTAATGACAAAAATATTTATTACTTAACAAGTACACAGGGTATACCTGCTTCCTATCCTGACTGATTACATTAATTGTAGATCACAATAAAATGTAAAAATTATAAATACACTCTTCAGATGTGTTTTAATTTTTTTTTCTATAATAAAGTGAAAAAAAGAGAATGCAGCTCTATTCTATGCTGAAAAAATTACTACAGTTGGTAACAAGCAACTGAATTACAATTATCCAATTTTGCTGATTACCTTCATTAAATTTTATTCTCTCTAAACTATATTCTCTCTATTAATTTAATCTTTACAAGATATCGTCAATTATAAACACTAGAAATTTTGTTAAAAATATCTTAGATGCCCAGTTTTAGTTTGATATCATGTACATTTTGACAAAATTTTGCGTAGGGCCCCCACAGTGCTTGAAACGGCCCTGGATGAACCAAATCAATTCCAAAAAGGATCAGCCTTCTTGCACAATGCACAAAGTCATTTTGTCAACCTTAAAAAGACACAGAATTTTAACTGTTTCATTCATTTGTTTTTAGATGAGCAACTAAACGTGCTTTTTAATTCATCTCGTCAATTTATATGAAGGTAATACTTAGCAACTCTGGACATAATCCCACGGTTACAGGTTTACCGGTTCACTTGTTATACATCATCCTTTCTGACACAGCTCGCCTCGCAACCAACGCAACTTCGTAGTGCAGAGGGAACCTGAGCCAGCCTGAAGCCTGCTGCACACAACGAGCCGTCTACCTGAGCCGACTGCTCTTGTGTGCGGAAGCCTTTACACACTGCTATGGTTGCTAACTTTTTGTAGATGCTATAACTCCGTAAGCACCCTGGGTGGCGCAGGAAGACGTGCGTGTAAAAAATGTGACTAGAATGGACATCCCGTCATTGTCACCCCGATTGTTCAGGCGCCCTGGCTACTTGGCCACAGGGATATCCCTTAGGCTGACCGGTTAGTGCACCTGACTATATCACCCAGGAGGTAGTGGGTTCAAACTCGCCCGGGCCCTCGTACTTTCACCGTGCTATTTGACTCATTTTCCAGTAATGACAGCACTTACGTGTTCTTGTTGCATCCGTTGGAGACATTCTTCCGGTACACCACGATTCCGTAGAAATCTCAACAGTGGGCTATCCACGTTTGTGGCCATGTTGCAAGCAGCTCATAGCTTAAACTGCCAGTTCGTCTTTGCACCTGACAATAAGGTTTTCACGTAATAACGTGATAATTATATTGTACAAACGTGATATTATATTGTACGAACGTGATAATTATATTGTACGAACGTGATAATTATATTGTACGAACGTGATAGTATTTTGTACGAACGTGATAATTATATTGTACGAACGTGAAAGTATTTTGTACGAACGTGATATTATATTGTATGAACGTGATATTATATTGTACGAACGTGATAATTATATTGTAGGAACGTGATATTAAATTGTACGAACGTGATAATTATATTGTACGAACGTGATAAAGCTCAGATTTATTTTTTACCTGGGTGGCAGCTCTACGCTTCCTTGCCTTGCATGTTAAAGTACTTAGTTAATTTTAATTATTGAATAGGTGGAAGAGAGTGCTGCCTCCTATTGGCTTATTCTGTCTATGCTCCTGCACTTATTTGTAGTCCCTCACTGTTGTCTGATGTAGGATCTATTTGTTACGATTTTAAAAGGGGGTGGATCAGTGCGGTAAGAGTTCTCCTGGTAGATTTTAGTGCCCCACTCTGCCCCTGTCTTGCACACACACATATAACAAAAAAATGTAAAATTAAAAAAAAAATGCTGTACATTTTTTTGTTAATAAAAAGTTTTACCCATAAAGTTTACCCATCAGTATTACTTAAAAAAATATGTTTTAATTTTTGCACACTCACATGAGATAAGGACTCATTTTAGTATCTTAATAAAAACTTTTTATCTTACTTGGATTAGGTTGGCTCATGGGTTCAGACATGTTGGGACCAGTCGAAGCCTATATATATATATTTTTTTTTTTTTTCTCACAGAATAAATCATATCTGTACATTTGTACAATGCCATTGGTAAGATTACACTTTAAATGCATGATGTTACATCCATGCCACTAGGTGTCAGTACACATCAAAGATGGCTCATTCATATCAGACAACATAAAGAAATGATGTGACAGAATTAAAATTTTTAGGTGAGCTATCCCTTTAAGACTATATTTCGATGTCTGTCTAGACAAGTGGTCCATCTCGCAAATTGATCAAAAGAGATTTTCAGACTGGACCATCTAATAAACATAACCTTCATGAGAAACCAGCACATCACTGCACTGTCCTAGCACTGAGGTTCAAATCCACAAAATCAGATTTAATGAGAACACATACATTAAACAGCATTAATAGCCTAGCCAAGCACTTAATGGATCAATTCTTTCTGTTTGCGCAGAGCCGAGTGAAAGGAGGAGCAGAAGTAGAGGAGGAGCGGGAATAAAAAGCGAGAAAGGACGCTCTCCAATGATGAGTTGTAGAGCGAATGTACGTGACAGTACGCATGTCCATCATGTGCAAAAATACATCACTAATGTTCACGCTAACATCGGCTGCTGCCACCCCCTTCTGATCTCCGCTTTTAGAAGCATCTCATTCAGACCTGGCACTGGCTTCTCATTCGCCCCGGCTCCCTAACTATTAAATTAAAGCACCGGAGCCCATTTAATAAGCGCTGTAGCGGATCATTTGAATAAGGACAGTATTAGTATTCCAGCGGAGCTGCAGCTAAAAGCTGCTGACCTTTTCCTCCGCACAGGAGATCCTTGAACACATCCCGTCAAATCACAGCGCCTGGTAATAAGCCATCAACGCCAAAGAGTGTTAGCACATAGGGGATTTTCTTTTTTCACGCCACCAAACAGAACAGCAAGGCCGGCGTATTGCGATCTATCAGCGGGCCTAGATCTAAGAGGTGGAGGAGGGGGCAGAAAATGGCGACTACGGGATTTATCATGTCGCCCTGCTCTCGTCTTGTACAGTGGGAGGGCTTTTCTTGATAGCATTGATTTATGTGCGTGTCAAGGGGTGTGGGATTGATCAGCGCGCATCAGAATTCCCCACGAGTGCTCTCATAACAAATCATAGCCTGACCTTTGCTAAGACATATTTAGCCCTTGTTGCACATTCGAGGAAAATGCTGTTAGGTGCCACCGGAGCAAGTGCATGTATTTGTTTGTTTTGTTGTCATGCTTGACTAACATCCAAATATTCAAATTACAGAAGATGTCATGTGGATGTAAGACTGCACGGCATGAGAACAGCATTTTACAAAACAAATACGCTTTCAAATTTAGCTCAGAGACATGCAGTGATCATAATATTCCCAGCTCTGATACACAATACAGTTGATTAATCTACAAATTTACCATGAGAAATACATATGGAGAATGAGGAGATGGCTTTATCTGTTATCTGCCCCACACTGCGGGCAAATTTTTATTGACTTGAAATCATTTCATGACACAATTTTCTGCTATGGGCTGGTTGATTAATATACTTTTAGGTCTTGTTACTGGAATCAGTTAACATGATCAGTGATGGGATGTTTAAGATGATGCCATGAATCTGTTTTCTAGGTTTTATAAGACCTCTGTAAAACAAAAATAAGAAAGGAGCACATGAGTAACATCAGATGAGGAAAAGGCCTACATTTTTAACAAAAATAAATGTAGGAGATATAATTAGAGTATGAAAAAAAATGAAGAAAGTGATACAGGTTCTTGCAGTGACCTTTTTATAAACTAAGTTAAAATTTTTGGTATACAGTATACTGTTATAGTATATTGCACTGCCGTAACTTGGCGTTCATTTCAAAATTTATTCAAAAGCAATTAATAAATAAAAAAAAGAATAGCAACCAGAATGAGACCTTTAAAGCCTCAAAAATGCAAAAACTGTTTTAGTGTTGACTGCAATCATTAACAAATTATCAAATCAAATGAAAATATTTGATAGTATAGAAAAATAAATAAAGCTAAATTAAACTCTTTTGTGTTTTTTCCCTCAAAATGTTCTAATCGATGATACTACGATTATTCATTTCCCAAAGGTTCAGTTTAGTTATAGAATTTGTCCACAGACTACCAAATAGATCCTTAAACAACATAAATTGCTTCACAAAACACAACTGCAACATTCAAGCCCACAATGCCAGTTTACCATAATCCTGTAGCCATTAAACCTGTGCATTTGTGAAACTATGCAATGAAACAAATAGTTAAAAAGAGCCAAACAGATGTTCTGCCTCACAATAACAGGGTTCAAGTGGAGCAGGGTGCCCCTAACCGGCTAATAAACGGCCCCAAATGAGCCTGCAATTAAATTTATACACTTGATTGCACTGCTGTCATGTCCACTACAGGCTTATCGAACACCTGGGATCCATTTCCTAATAAAACCTCGGAAAAAAAGAAGGAGAGGGAGAGGAGGGAACAGAGCACATGAGTAAAATGCGCTTTTCAAGAATTTGTGCTCTTGATTGGTTCATCTTATGAATCAGATGAGGAATACATGTTTAACAAAAACAGATGGTACAGTATGAGATATAATAAGATTATGAAAAAAATACCATGTCAAAATGGAAGAAAGCTAAACTCAAGTCACAGTGCAGAAACATCAATAAAACATTTTCTTTCTGACAGATACATTCACTCTTTATTAAATGATAGCTTATTTCATCCATATTGCAAGCATTTTATAAAAGGATAAAAATGGTTGTTGTACTGAAAAAAAAAAAGACAGATAACTGACAAAGACAACAGTTAAAGACACTGCTACAGTAGCAGTCACAGTACAAATAATAACAACTGAACATTTTTTTACAGTATGAAGATGCATATGCAAGCACTGAAGGAAAACTGTGCAGAGTGACATTACAAAGATGTTATTTGAACATATTTCTATCTCCCACTTTCTCTCTGTTCTCAGTTTCCTCTCTCTTTCCTTCCCTAATGAGGACTTCAGCTAAGAGGACAGTCTCTCTCTGGCTCAAAAATAGCCACTTATAGATAGCGCTCTTTGAAAAGCTGTCAGACTGATCCACTGTAAATATAGCTTTCTCTTATCAAGTCCCCTTAAGTTATAAAAACACTTTTAACCCCCCAAAAGCTTCAGACTCCATTACAGCTAAGCTGATGTGTGTTGTGATGGGCCGTGCTAACTGAGCGTTTACTTGTGGAAGCAATTAGCAGAGTTAGCTACTCAAAGGCAACAAAATGACATGTATTTCACTCTGTCAGTAACGTAAACAGTGTATTAGTGCACATCCTCTCTATTTCTTTTTAAAGAAGTTTGTTAATTCAGAAGCTGGATGATATGTTTCATGAATCAGGCGAGCATGAAGACATGGTTGATTTTACACGGCCAGATTATGATGTGGGTTCAGAATCTCTCTTGTTCTATCAGTATTACACCATATGAGGTACCTGGTCACGGGCCAACATTAATTCAGTATTAGTTTATTGTCCAGAATGGAAACTAAAACAGTGAATTAAACTGGGACAAAATGTAGGCTTCTGGGCTAAAAAGAAAAATGCTCTTCGTTCATTTAATTGTGCATCATATTCTATTAAAATCTATTCTAAAAATTCAAATGAAGGCACTGATATTTCTTGTATGAAACATGACTGAAAAACAACTTCATATACACCTGCGTCAGAGGTAATGGCATAAATTACAAATGTCACTTCACTTATTTGATTATGTTTGCAAATTTTGTGACCATGTCCAACAATTACCTGGCAATATTACCTTTTTCTTGAGTTACCTGGTTCACTGAGTAAGTAATGGCAATTTAACTTGGTTAAATTAAGTATTTTTCTCAAGGAGCTGCCAACCAATTGATTCAATATGTGCCCAAGTAGAAACAGAAGAAACTACAAACACAGTAGTAGAAAAATTGAACGAAACGCTATATAGCCCCACCTGATACCAGTATTAGATCACAGAAAACTGGTTAAAACTGCAACGCGATTTTATTTGGTCTATATTCATTTGTTTCAATGACTTTTCTTCTTCAAAACTTTTTCTTCTTTTTTTTTTTCCTCGAATGACTAACAGTGTGGCCATAAATCTTTTTAACATAAACTAAAAATGTCTCGCTGCTTTTTTTCCTCTCTGAAGCAACCTGTCTCGAGTGCAGGCCATCTGTACATAGTTATCGCTGTGCTCACACAGATGGCCGCCAAACGCTTTCAAAGTTGCTCCGTCCGCACATCTAACCTTACAAAGCAAACTAATTAGCAGTAAACGCATTGCGAGGAAGAAGTCGTTTGAACGTGTTTTTTTTTTCTTTTTTGTTTGACTGGGGTCTAATGAGGAAAGAGGGCGCGCGGGTGCTCTGGGTGCCGGAGGTTGTTCCTGGAGCTCAAGGTTTACGGTCTTCTTTAAGACTCAAATAAAAAGTAGAGGCTACCTTGAGCCACAGCTTCTGTCCCTGCACATAAGCTTTTTATGAGCAGTTTTGGAGGGCACAAGGTGGAGTGGTTAAGATCCTAAAGAGGGAGTGTTAAGAGTGTGCAAAGGGAAGGTTAAAGGCCCGAATGCTGTTTTAGCAACTGCTAGGTCAATAAGAAGCTTGAAATATAAGCAGAAGCTGATGAGGATTGGTTTCTACAGTCTTCTTTTAACAATGCTAACAGGGAACATTCTCAGAATTTTGACTAAAATTCTCCCAGTAACAGAACATAATAGAACATTCAATGAAAGTTATCAGGTGTTATGTTCTCAAAATGTAAAAAAATAAAATAAAATGTTATATTTTTGACGTTCTTCTAACTGTTTTTTTTTAAATAACATTCTCATAATGTTTTCAAAATGACAAAATAGAATGTTCTCTTAACATTTGCATCATTCTGAACATTCCGAAAACATTCAGTAATAATGTTCTCATAACTTACTGGGAATTTTAGCAAAACATTTTTAGAACGTTCTGTGACTTATTTTGTAAAAAATACAAAATTGTCAACCATCTTTTCTGACACTTTTTTTGTCTTTCATCAGAAAACAGCTTTTGGAGAGCCTCTTTCACTCAGGAACTCAATTTACAGAAAGGAGGACAACTCCTTAGAAAGCTAATTAGCTAGCGCGGTACGTGGGCTAAGAGAAAATGTGAAACAAGCCTGCTTCCAAGCGTAATATTATTTTCATTATTTCGTTCATTATTTATTTATGGATGTGTTCAGACAGAATTAATGCTGGAAATCCTGGTGCGAGACGCTGGCAGCTCTGGCGGGTCCGTTGGCGCTGTTAGTTAGCATGCACACACGCACAGTTCCCCGACACCAAATAAAATTACAGTGTGTGTTTCCTGTCCAATTCAATTCAGCTCCATCTTTATAGTTTCAGGGGTAAACAAACCTGCCTACAACTATTGTGGTTCAAAGAAGTGCAGTCGCCACGTATACACTACCAAGCAACACACTTGACGTTAATGCTAATACTGGTTCCTAAATGATGTGGCATCGCATTACGAAACACTGCAGACAAGATTCTCTTGTCTAGCCCAACATGTGGCCAGTTTAGCAGCCAGCAAAGATCACCCCAGGCTTTCAGTGGAGGCACATTACAAAAACATATTTCTTTTCCCGTTTTCAGCCAGACATTTCTGATAAAAGTATCTCAAAGGCTCCAGGGAGTGCTGGTTATTCTCTTGACATATTATTTTTCAGTTATTATATGTATTTCCCCCCTTTCACCACATTGAGAAAATTGAGAACGTATGGCGTGCAACTTTGTTCCTTGTTCTTCGAGGATCCATTTTGGGAGAGAGGGTGAAGGGTTGGGCTATAGCTGGATAGATAAACACAGAAAAATGGTCTCAGCACGTCAGTTTGGTGTTTTTACATTGACCATAAGTGAGGCGTTCCATCCTGTTCACGTCTTAAAGAGCGAGCCCTGCAGCCATGTGTAGGCAATCATGACAGATATGTTCTCTTTCTGCATTTCCCTTGTCGCGCTGCGCGGGGCTACGGCGAGGGGCGCAGTAAATGCTAACACGTTGCGGAGTTGGAAATCCTCATGAGCTTGTCTCATTAGCGGCTAATTGGAACGACTTTCCTCTGTCTTTTGTTCGACGTCACATTTGTCTTTCTTCTCTTTTTTCCTTCACTGAACAGGGGGCAGATGGGGGTGGTGGATGCATATTTCTGAGTCTACAAGATTTAGCAGGGGAGTTGGGCCTGTATTACTGCAACATAAACACTGCTGTCCCACGATTAACCTTAGAAAGCGGCCGAGTACAAAATTAAGCACTCAAACTGCACAACCAAATTAGCTCTAGAGATGGAAGAGAGGACCTCTCCACTCAGCCATTGACTTTTCCCAACTGGGTAATACTAAAGAAAACAATAACATAGCCAAATGGTGAACCACTATTACAGTTTTCATTTGAGCTTGACTGCAGGCTGCAATGGCCCATTGAATCTGTTGCATAAATTGGCTGGGTTACCACTCAAAGCAGCCTTAGGAGACATTTCAAAACGGGTAAACCTTGAATAAAGTCTCGGCATGAGATCAGAATCAAAAATAAGAAAGTTCATGCATTGTGGTTAGTCATATACGTTCTTCTTATTTTCTTAAATGTATGTTTTGCCTTAAAAACTAATTTGGTTATCCCTGATTTTAATAGATGTTTTGATGATATTTAAAAACAAAATAAAATAGGTTACTTTGTAAACTCTTAAAATAAAGGTTCTTATTGGCATGGATTTTTCCATGAAGCAATCCATGGAAATGGGAAAACAAAAAATGGTTCTTCTGTGGCATCACTGTGAAAATCCCATTTCTGAACCTCTATAACAGCTCATAAACGTATGGAAAGTTTGTCACACCTTGAGCTTTTCTACTGCTCTGCACAGCGAAAATGACATTTTAACATGAAAATGACATGTAACCAGAAGTGGACCTCTAAACAAAGAAAACACATGCCTGTTAATACAAATTATTATAGAAGAACTATATGATCTTATTCATTTTAATCAGCAGCTGGATTCCAACGTAGACGCAAATCATGTTTTGCAAGGGTGCGATACAAATGAACTGAGCAGATTTTAACGATAGCAGCAGGGCAATTATTTTTGAGCTGAAGCCTGAAAATGAGGATCCATGGTTATAATTACCTGCATGCCGTGAAAACTGAGGTCAGGAACTTTAACCTTGTGGTATTTACTGCTTTCCAACATCAAAAAAAAGAGAAAACTTAAACTTGAGGATAAAAAAAAGAAATAAAAACCAAAAGAAAAAATAAGCCCTGTTGCCCTCTTCAATTAAAAAGGACAAGTTGTGACCAGAACCATATTTATGACACATCTATGTGCTTTTTAAGCTCTGGAGAGGGAGCGAGGTGAACTGGAAGGACTCTTGGGGATGATGGGAATGTGGAGGTTGCACATGTCTAAATCTCTGGCCGTCTACATCACAGGTTTTTGCTAAAGTGGTACTGACATTGACCTCTATAAGACCCGGCCATCGCAAAAGCCCTAACAAGGTATTAACATGGTAAAGCTTCCCTCAAAGCAAAAGGTACTCTACCCTAAGACTTTCAGACCTCAGAGACCTGTCCACATCTACAACAATGCCACAAACCATGAACATATTTACACATGTTGTGTTTACTACAGAATCAAGCTCAAAGCGTAGCTGATCGTAAATTGCCTCGCCACTTACTGTACGTGGGCCATATGGAGATATACATGCTCATAATGTGAAGTATATTAATAAAGTTTACCTCAGGCTCAAGACATGTATTTGCGCTGTGCATCTTTACTCTATTAATGCAAAGCTGCACAACAAATCATACCGTACCTTCAGGCACCACAAGCTTTCTTTAAACAGTTCATCTGTGGCTACATCAATGAAGAACAGGATAAATCATCACAGGTTGCACTGATAGTAGTGTTTTGTAGAAATGGCATCTATCCATCTGGATAAAACAATACATTTGTCTATATTACTACGTTACATCATGATTTTACATATCCTCCATTCCTTTTTATGGCTTCTACATTCATATGGCTTCTTTTTTCTATTATTTACATTTATTAATTTAGCAGAGAAGTGCTAATTTAATAAAATAATTGTATATGTAAATTATAATATTAATATTGTAATATTAAAATATTTTATATATTTTAATATTTTTTTATTCAAATATTTTTTATAAAATATGACACCATTTAAATCTCAAATTTTTCTGTGAAAATGGGTTTATATATAAATATAAAACAACGTTATTCAAGGCTCAAGAAATATGAAATATATCACCAGGTGAACCAAGTAACACAAACTGCACTTTAAAAAAGAAAATGAATGTGTCAAGGCATTAATAAAAGATCAAATGAAATCAGATACTTTGTTATTATAATATTTTGACATAATAGTAGCCCTGTTATGTTATTAATGAATGTCAAAGCAATATGAAATCTTTACGAAGATTTGAAAACCGCTGGTTGGGATTCACTGGTTTAGATAACCGTGTATTAGTCAACTTTGTTGATGAAGGCAGAATACTCAGTGTATAGTTTAGGAGAAGTGTAGGGTGTGTGTGTGTGTGTGTGTGTGGGTGGGTGGGTGGGAGTGTTTGTGCTGATTGTGTTGAGCGTGCACGGTGCCCATGAGGAAGCTCATCTGTTACGGCGCGTCTGCATGGCTTGTGCCACTGAGGGCGGATGACAGGGTGTCACAGCAGCAGACAATGATGGATGCACCACATTCAGTAGGCAACTTGGGCAATTGGACACATTAACAAGAGGCACCTGCTTTTCTCTCCGTACAAATCTATTAAAAGATAACAGCAATGGCAGATCCCACTCAACTAGTAAATGATAACTCTGTCTGCACTGCGAGGAGAGAGGAGTTCCTCGAAAAACACTGGCCTAAACCATAGCATTGCTGGTCAAACAGTGCCATCTAGTGTTTACAGTGATAAATGCATGACATGAAAATGCTGCATGACAAAACGCCATATTCTACATTACACTGATTATACTAATTATTTGTTATAGTATACTTGTGCTGGGTGACATAATATAGCATACACTGCAAATAAACTGTAAAATTAGATATTTTCTTAAGTTCAATTCAATGTAGGCTATTCTAAATTAATTTACTAGCAATTTCTGTGACAAAATTGTTTCTATAGTTTTCTTCAATGGTTGGTTGTTTTAATTATTGCAAAAACAAACTATATTAGCTCTAATCTGTTTAATGTGCTTATAAGATATTCTAAACATTAACATCGTGATTTTCTGTAAAACCTTATATTATGAAAAGCACAAAACAAGTTAATTTGACTCAACAGCTGATCATTTCCACTGTTATTTTAACAAAAAAGGTATAGTTACTTTAATGCACACTGACCTATTATACGAATACCAATGTCTTTCAGCTCCTGAGTGTGATCTATTTTACAAGTTTTAATAAAGTCATACACACATCAATCAAAATTGCTGATTATAGAGATTCAGGACTACAAACACACACACTTTTATGTGTAAAGCGTATGATTGTGGTTTAGTGGGTAAACAATAATGTGTCAAGCAAGACTCAACCTGCCTCAAGAGACAAGTGTGAGACTGATGCGACAAAAGCCCTCAGGCAGATTTTAATGATGGATTGAGAATCATTATCCTTCTGATGGTGATGTGAGTGGCAAAAGACATTTCTTGTGGACATGTGTGGTCTGCGCTTGATGATTGGCTTGATTTTTTTCCACTATGAATCTGAGAAACTAGGCTAATGGGTTTTCTGTAAGTGTACTCAATCCTCTGTGCTCCTGTGAATATGGGGATTTGCTTTGCTAGACAATCAGACACAGTTGTTGCTCGCACTCAATCAAATGAATGAATAAAAATCAAAGAATAGTAACAAAAGCTATGCTACAATACAGCCATGCAGCTTTAATTTGTGAACTCTTTAGTCATTTCATAAATATATTAAGCAAAATAATAATATTTAATTAATTATGAAACTGCAGAGGCTTAAGTAAATAAAAATCATAATAATAATAAAAAGATTATCGTGCTCGGTAATACAGTAAAAATATACACACCACATTGTTGCAATAATGAATCCCTAAACTGATTAAAATTTGATTGTAACTATTTAATAATCCATTGACAAAATGTACTACATTTATATGTTTGATAGCAAAGGTGACTTGAATTAGACAATATTTTTAACACATTAATTAAACATTAATTATGAGTATTCAGTAGTGCACTAATAATAATAATACATTATTATGAAAAAAGTATTAAATAGTAATAATATTAACAATTATATATATATATATATTTTTTATTACAGCTAGAGTAATTTACTAAATAATTATCAAATGTAAAATAAATAATCAAATACAATAACAAATAAAAACATAAAATGCACTTTATTTTTCATTTTTTATAACATTTCTTACGTATTTTATTATTTTAGCAGTCTTGATCAATAGGTAGGGTTTGAAACTGCTGCTTGTGGATCACTCTCTATTTTGGTGGTAATAAACAGAAGATAAAGTCAATGCATTTCATATTAACATTCGGAAAATCTAGCGCATCTTTTAACTGCACAGAGCATAAACATTTAAGAGACTTTGTCAGACATGAGGGCCAGAGCTAACTAGCATGGTACATACCTTTACGACTGGCAGTTTGTCAAGCTGCTTAAGTGTCCCCTTAACAGAATTTACGGTCATTTGAAAAGTGACAATGCACAAAAACGGCTACTTTTCTCTGGGTACTCCTTCACAGCCCACTAAAGCCCTGTCGTAAATCTAGCCTCATATCCAGGCAGATGGCTTGTGTTGTCAGATATCACACGCCAACAACGCTTTTTACCCTCGTTGTCTTGACAGAAATATGATGCGGAAACTGCAGTGTCACATCACTTAGCGTGGTTTAGCTGAAGTCGCCTGGTGCCATTTTAATCAATCAAATTTGTCGCTTTTTTACTATAATGATCTTATGGTAGGGACCCAGCATTAAGAGGCTGTGGAGAGACTTATCTATTGCTTGATTTATGACAATCCGTAGATTTTGTACTGGGGACTCAGTCTTCCAGAGGAACAGCATTTCTATCAAATGGACCAGTAAGTTATGGAGTAATTCCTTTAGGCCGAATGGAAATGCCACTCCTTACCTCCATCTCAGAGTCAGGCCTAGATGTTTGAATAAAAGCAGTTCTGGTTTTTATACTGGTTTTGTTTTGTTTTGTTTAAATCTCATTACAGTATCTTTTGTTCTACATCACAGACACAGAAAAGAAACTATTAAGTTTTACAAGAGAGAATCCAAAGTAGATCATATTCATGGTAAAGCCAATACAGAAGTACCACTCCCTCACAGCTCTTAATGAACTTTGTTTCTGATGCCAAGTTCATCATTATTTTTTAGCACCCTGTTTATTTCCAGTTTGACCTTTATACTAATTAGAGTTTGACCCTGAAAAGCCGACTCTCTTCTGCCTTCACACTCTCAGTCAAGGCTAGACAAAGTTATTATGCCTTTATTCCCAGGGAGAGGAATATTGGAATTTTCTAAAAGAGCAAACCCATAGGTAACCTATTACAAAACTATACACAATCAATAGCTAATTTCTCTGCATTGATTACTGCTTGGACATTTAACGCACACCCTCTGGCAAATCATAGTGTGTGTGTGTGTGTGTGTGTGTGTGTGTGTGTGTGTTTGCTCCCCATTGGCTCAGTGAGTATTACATTCATTGATTCCATGAAGAGGACTAAAAATGCCAAACTGTTCATTAATCTTAATAAAGACTGCTCGGGACCAAAGCTGTTTCTCTTTGCTTTGGGCAAGGATGCAATTCATGTAGAAGAACAAACATTATACACAACAGTTTCCTGGGATCCAGGAGCAAAAGTGAGCTGTAACTTTGTCATAACCTGAACTTGTATGCATCACATACAGTACACTACAGTTCAAAAGTCTGGGGTCAGTAAGATTTTTATTTTTTTTTTGGAATTTTTTGGAAGAGGTTTTTTATGCTTACAAAAGCTACATATCTGTTAAAAAATACAATAAAAATATTATAAAAAATAAAAAAATACATATCCTACCGTAATATAAATAATAAAAAACAGAATATTATTGTTTATCATTATTATTTCAAGATTCAATACTAAAGTGTCACATCATACTATAAAGAACATTGTAATATTTGGTGTGTTCAGATTTGTTGCTCAAGATACACAAACAATTGTCACATTGAACCTAGAGGTTTTAAAAAAGGGGTGTTTACAGTTAACATGAAATTTCTTAATGTGTTAGGGAAAAACAGTTGTGTCATATATTGCTACTTTTATATTGTTCAATCTTAAGCAGATCTAAAACCCGCACAAACTCCCTGTTTCAATGTCAATAGATGAAATTAATCATTTGACAAGCATGCATGTCTGTAAACAGAGACCTCTGGCGACGGAAAGAAGAAATTACACTCAAATACAATCAGCAACAGCCCAACAATGCTTAAAGTGCCCCTATTATGCTTTTTCAGATATGATCTTTCATGCAGTGTGTCATGTAGCTGTATGTGAATATAAAATATTTGCAAAGTTATATACATATACTCGCCCAGGGAGTAATTTAATGTAGAACCTCCACTGGTATCAACCCTGCACATGTCTTGTTAACCGGCTAACTTACGTTTCTGTAGTTCTGTTGTTCAGCTGTGGTCCTTATGTAGTCTAAATATTGTGAATGACTGTCTGTCTGTCTGTCTCATTAGTTTAAGTAATGATAAACGATGTTTAACGCAGTGTTATGCTTTATACAATGCTGAAATTCTCAACAAAGAGGTGTGCGCGATTCATTTACAAAAGCAAATTGCGAGCACTTTCCACGGCAGTCCTTGCTAACTAGTTGACGTATTCTATCTGAAAGCATCCCTCGTAATGTCAGAAAGTATAGTTTTGGTACACGCTGTAGTGGTAGACCAATCATAAAAGACTGCGCCATCTGACCAATCAAAGCAGTTACGGCTCAGGAAAGGAGGGGCTTTAGACAGACTGATTCTTCCAACTGCTTCACGCGAGTCGTTTACAAATCATTTAGAAAGGTGGTAAAGTTAAATCTATTTTTTAAGTGTTTTTTGATCGTTTTAAGAGACTCATAAAGCATTTTATTCATATCTAAACTCACAACTTTATAGCCTGATGTGCTAAAAAATATAAGCGGGAGAATGTTATCATTGCAAAGAGGTTAGACTAATGTCTTGTGTCTATTTCACAAGAATAGCCACTTTTCCACTATTGGGCCAAACAGTTCTAAGAACTGTCAAGTATACGGTAGGGCTGGGCGATCTGGCTGAAAACTGTATCGCGATATCAGTGTTTCATATCGGCCGATATCAATAATTATTTATATTTTTTATGACCCATTTAAAATAAGGACCAGGAGAAAAATTTATTACATTTAAACATTTTTATTTTAACCTTCCTCTAATCATAAACCCCGCGGTTATTAAGACAGAAATGTCACCAACCGTGGAAATCTCATATAATTAAAATGTAAACATATGCCACATATGTCATAATGCAGGGTAACTCTCCTTGTACCTCTCTTGTCTGGATATATGCTTGTCCTACATTGGCGGCAATACTTTCATTAACATGCAACTTATCTTTCCATTTCTCTGTAGTTCAAAGTGCATAAATCAGTGTCTAAAATGTTATACACGGGGGGTAAAGATGAGTTATCTCTCAAACATACATATCTTAATTTGATGTTGCTTTGTATTAATTTTGTTCTGAAGATGTCGAGTAATTCGCAACTGCAGGCAGCGCCGTTTTGTACATTTATTAGAAATAAAAATAGTTTGCATATGGGCCTATTTTTTTATTTTGTTTTATATATAGCTTTATTATGTTTTTCTCTGTTTGCACAAGCTCTGCGTGTGATGTGAGCATTCATGTGAATCCTCATGTTCTGATGTTTATGCTGCTTTTTGCTTGTATAAAATTAATCCCTGAGCATGAATTTAGCTGTTTTTAATGTGTCACAGTCACATATCAATTCAAATTTAACGAAGTGAGGTTTCTAAACCTGATTATTTCTAATTAACGTGATTATTTGTAAATGAAAACCTTAAACAAAATAAGGATATAACTTTTAAATATTATTTTTTGGAATAGCCGATCACTATTTCACTATAATATGCAAGTGTGAGTATTTAAGAATAAATATAATAATAAATATAGCTGCTACACAAAAGCAATAAATAAATAAAAAAATAAAAAAAAAACACTTCTCTACACTGGAGAAAAACCTAAGTATTTGCCAAATTATGGTTTTGTGAGCAACAAAGACTTAATGTAATTTCTCTCAATTCATCCCCGTCACCGGAGGGCGCCCTTATGCAGAAACTTCACAAGTGACCTTTAGCTGTTAACTGAATACGTGCAGATAGATCTTTTACTGATGAAACATGAAAAAAAATAACAATGATTGTGACAATGTATGCACTTGAAGCCATCTTCAATTTTTACAAGAATAAAGTTTATATAAAATCCAATGCCAATTGACAGCCTTTATAATAGAATGGCATGGTTTTCGACTTATTCTGTTTATTGTAATATATTCTGTAATATAATATACTAATAGAGTTATTTCAAACGTTTGACTGATTTTACAAAGTGAATTTGGAGTAAAATATGTCAGTATACTTTTTTGTTGGATGACATGTTTGTAATTCTTGTGTTTTCATTATAAACAATTAGCAAAATGGGCTAACATATAAAGCCGGTTAGCCCTGTTTAATCAAATTTATTCAGCATATTAATGTATTTTATTGCCCTGTTGGCTCAGATTGGACTGTTAAGAGGTACTTATGTTTATGTAATAATCTGGTTGAATTAAAATATCTTCAAATGCATCCTCACTAGTTCTTTATGAGCAGGGCTCTCAAGACTCACGCATTCACCGTGGCTGCGTCAGCGGAAGCAGTAGGTCATCCGGTTACTTCTCGCCTACTGAATTTCGAATGCTATGAACATGATGCTCGGACATACTACTCACCTCGCATACTGTTTTTCACGTACTATATAGTAGGGAAGTAAGCGATTTCAGATGCAGAGCGTGCGACACACGCAGTTCAGCCAGTTTACACGCTCTCGCGCAACACCTTGTATTTCTCACAATGAAAAGTAAGAAATAAGGATAACTTGCATAGTAGACGAGGCGCAAGCATACAACAAGCATTGTGGTTTCCCTGTAAATTACGTTATCCCGCCAAGTGCCAGCTTGCCAGTACGTTTGTTATTAGGCAACATGGGGGCGCGCATTCACACAAGAAGTGGAATTTGAAAAAACACTAACGACGAATGCGGTAAGTAATCCCTTCATTTATTTATGTGTATTATTATTATTTTCATTTTACGATTCCTGGACGAACTTATCTGCCTGTGATCGAAGATAGTGTGAGCTGCTGCTGGGAAATATTGCCAAATTCGTATTAAAGTAGTTAAAAACCTTTAAAAATGTTTTGTGGCTCCTCCCCCATAGCAGATAAAATCTCACTCCAAACTTTTGCGAAAACTTGACAGCCCTAAAATCATACAAATGAGGTCGTACAAATTAGCATGAATTTTCCACCTTGTACAAATACGTACAAATCGATCGTGAGACTGTGTTGGTACAGTCGCTCACGTGATACGGTGATCCTATTTAAAACGGTTCAGCGAAACAGCTCAAATAAGTATAAAAAGCCCTGTTCAAACTACACGTTAAGCCCCGTTCACACTAGCAGCGCCTTCTGTCGCTGCATGTCGCCAGAGGCTGGCAACGAGGTCGCTAGTGGGCGTTCTCATTACTGGTCGCTTAGTTACGTCATTGTTGACAGCGAATCAGGTTACTTGCCGCTAAATACAAACATTTTGGAGGCAAAAGACCGAATATAATATAAGAATACTGAGTCCATACATACAAACAAAAATGAATGAGGAACAGAGAATACTTTTTTCATCTTCATTTGCATAAAGTTGAGAGATTCTGCTTCAAAGCTCAGAATCTCTCAACTTTATGCAAATGAAGAGTGACTTTCGGAAGCGACAGCCAATAAGAAAGAAGACGATAGTGTTCACGTGTTCATTCTCCTTTCAGCTCCAGCAGTGATGACGGCGTTAGCGTTTTTGCCATAGATAAACACACGCAATGGAAAAAAGTACTCTGTTTCTCGTTCATTTTTCTTTGTATGTATGGACTCGATGTAAATTTATATTATAGTCAGTCATTTGCCTCCAAAATGTTTGTATTTAGCGGCAAGAAACCTATTCGCTGTCAACAATGACGTTACTAAGAAACCAGTAATGAGAAAGCCCACTAGCAACCTCATCGCCAGCCTCTAGCGACATGCAGCGACAGAAGTCGTTACTAGTGTGAACGAGGCATTAGTATCTATGAGCTATTTCAACCCATCAGCATATAGCATATTTTTTTTTAAAATGAAATAAAATAATGAACTTGGAAAAAAATATCGAGATAAATTGGGTTAAACTGACAGGAAGACACCAACCTTCTTCTCTAGTTGTGTGATCTGTTCCTTGTAGAAAGCCTCTAGCGCCTTCAGCTCTGCCTCCTTCTTATCCAGCTGTTTCCCCTGAAATGAAGTAAATGAAGTTATGTGTCTTTCAGTTGATCATCTTTCTCACACAATTCTAAAGCAGTTGCAAAATTTGTTTTTTGTAAAAAAAAAATTTAATTAAAAAGTAAATGAAATAAATCATTAAATAAACACTTTTGTACAAAACTATGAAAAAGTAATGTGCTTAATACGTCTAAAAACACACACAAAAAAAGTTCATAAAAAATTTTTTGCTTAGTTTGTGGAATATTTCCAAAAATGCAGAGGCTTTTTGCACATTTATTCTGTAAAGGAAAAAAGGAATTTAACAAAAATGGTTGCATTTGATTATTTTTTTAGCAAAATTAATAAAATAAATACATACATACATGCATACATAAAATGAAAACCTTGGTAAAGCCAGTAAAAATGTTGATAGCGAATAGAAAAATCTAAACTATGGCCTGACTGAACTAGGCAAGAAAAAAAAAAATATTGTCTTCTTCATTAAAAAAATAAATGGGAGGCAAAACAGAAACTGACACACTGCCCAGACTCAAGCCCTGTGATCTAGTTGGTGATCTTAAATTAAAAAACATTTTTATACCATAAGGCTTATAAGCTTAGGACATTTCTGGAATTTCACTATTTGTTGTCATTTCCAAAAGATCCGACTTTTGGGCAGTGAATTAGCAAATGCTTTCGGCAACATATGTCCCTACTGGTCCAAAACTATTGACCAAACTCAAGAGAGGCCGAACGCAGGACGCTGCGTAGCGCCGCCTCGCTCAAACAGCATGGACCAAAAGCTCTTAAAACCGATCTGCCGACTCTGCCAGAGACTTCAGGAAAAGGACAGCTGGTGTAAGATTTTCAGCCTTCGAATAAAGCATTGAGGAGGATTTACAACACAGAGAGATTCCAAAAATAAACAGAGAAAGTGAGGACGCAAGATAACGACGTACACAAGTTTGCCGGTGATTTTGTCCATGAGTGTGACGCTCAAACAGGTGTGCAATAACTGAACGCGACCGGCTCGTTTGGCACCAATTCCGCATTCACAAAGCCGGGGGGGGATTGACTGTATGAGATGATATGGACTATCTGTGAGCATGCAAACATCTGTGCCGTTGAAAAGCAATAGCGCCGATTACTTTACACAACATCGAGGAATACGCAAGCACAAGCAAACATACCAAAATTAGTTCAAAGCTGCAAAAAGACCAAGTATTGAAACAATATTCGACAAGGCGACATGCTCGCACACATGCACGCATCCCCCCTGTAATTAGCTTCTCTCGTTCCGCAACTATGTACGAGACACAGATACATTAAGCCCAGCGGGGTACGGCATTCACACAGTCGTGATTCTTGCATAGACACACGTGCAAGAAAGCTATGGTGGAGAGACGCCCCGTGGCGCTGACCGGGAGAGAGGCGCGTGTACTGAAGCAGCCAGACAACAGCGCACAACAAAGCACAACCCCAAATTACGGGCATACATAATCACCCCCTTCCCTCTGCCTCCTGTCTCGAGCAAGCAGTAAATCACCTCCATCAGCACGAGCATCATATGCAATTTTCTAGCTGGGTAGCTCCGAAACCGCCACGCCGTCCGACACGGTTTGCATGCTCACAATCGGGGCTTAATGCATGAAAACCAAAACACCATGTTTAAACGTGGAGGGAACAAGACACGCAGAGATAGGAAGGAAGAACGAGTGAATGAGAGAAATGTAACAAAGACTGTGGAATAGGCCATGCTTACCCAGGCATCCAGCTCGGAGGCAGGCTTGAGGAAGAGAAAATGAGAGAGAAGTAAGAGGGAAAACATCACTTCACACTTTGCTACAGAAATAACCAAATAGGTCGGAAATGGTTCCTTAGCAAATGACGGCATGTTCGAAACATATATTTGAATTGTGAGGCTTCAAGAAGACATGGAAACCACATTTGTGGGGCATTTCAAGTTCACATTTTCGTAAAAAAAAAAAAAAAAAAAACTTTGTGTTCGCATGAACTAATTTAGGGAAAATACTTTTTTTTTTAAATGGGAAATACTATGATGCAGGATTATTGAACCGTATTGCGCTGCAAAAAATGCCTTGATTTTTTTTTGTCCTGTTTCCAGCCAAAATATCTAAAAATTCTTAAAGGATAAGCTCTGTTGTAAGAGCTTTGATCAACTTCAGAACACAAATTAAGATATTTTTAAAGGTGCCATAGAATGGAAAACTGAATTTACCTTGGCCTTGTTGAATAATAACAGTTCAGTACATGGACATAACATACTGTGAGTCTCAAACACCATCGTTTCCTACTTCTTATA
>JAUCMU010000097.1:15761159-15777668 GCA_032275025.1 Enteromius treurensis | reverse complement strand
ATGGATTATCTCAGCAAAGCAGAAGTGCTCACTATCACACATTTAGACTGATTTGTGAACAATGTTTGAGAGAAATGATAATATTGTGTATCTGGAATGAATTTTAGATGAAAAATCGGAGCAGAAACAAAGGTGTTGCGTTTACATTTTTGTTGAGTGTATATATATATATTAGTGCTTTCAATCGATTAAAAAATGCCATTATGTTAATCAAAGTCATGGTGTCACGCAATTAAATATCAACTTTAACATGGGCAGATGACAAGAGCAATACACACATCAAAATAACATTGAGGACTGACAGCACAGGACAAAACACAACAGGCTTATAAACACTAGGGAAAACTCAGAACAGGTGAGGAACACAGGTGGAGCAGGTAAACTAATCAACTTAACAAGAACAGGAACAAGACCAAATAAGGAAACACAGGAAGAGCGAAACCAAAACTAAACAGTGACATATTTAAAATACTAGAATTTAACTGTAAAGGTGTTGAAATAAAAGTAATGCATGACAAACTGCTTTTCACACCTTGGCCAGGAATGAGACATAATCCTTATTATTTTTTATCATTATTCTTCTGTTTTATTCAGTCATTATCAGCCTTTATACTGGCAATAAATCATTTACCAAGCCACACTGCCTCAATCCCAGTAAACATTTACCCAACTATTATAAGTATAATAAAATAATCACCAGGCTCGGAATCCACCAATTGACAGAACTTTAAAGTGAAGACATATTTCAACAGCAGACATATTTCAACTGTTCAGAGCAGACTCTGTGAGTCAGGCCTTTATAATCGAATTGTTTGGGTCAAAAAAACACAAGGAATGGACATTAGATTAGTGGAAAACTGTCTCTTGGTTTGGTCTGATGACTGAGATTTTTGGTTCTATCCACCATGTCTTTGTTAGACAGAGAGGGATTCCTGAATATTTCTAGCAGACACATAATGTCATAAAATGTTGATATTTAGCTGCAATGTCTGGTGACCAAAATTTAATGTCAACTCAATGTCTAATGACATTGGCATCAGATGACACTGACCAAAATGGTCAAATTGGTGTCAAAAACTGACACCAACCCAATTTTCATTCTCAACCAAAATGCAACGTCTGTGTGACATCATGTCAAACATAAATTGCCATAAATTATAGGGTGTACACATACATACACACACAAATTTATATACACACTCATACATTTACATATGGAGTCAATTACTTTTGCTAATGCATATGTACTGTTTGTGACATTAAGTACTGTATTGCTTGTCAGAAACTAAGAGTTTTATTTTTTCCTTAATTTCAGAAATATGCCTCCATCTTATAAAGGACGTCATGGCTGGGTTAAGTATGTCTTGACAGTAAAGCTGATCAGGCCTTGGAGACCAACATCTGCTACAGAATTAAATACAGAATTAAACTTTGTGCTGAAAAATGATGGGACCAATGATCATTTGCTGGTATGAATTATAATACTCTTTATCACTCATTTATTGATTCACATAAATAAAGATATGATGTACCTTCTTATTCAAGCAATAAGCCCCAAGAAGCCATGGTTTATGATGAATTAAGAATGGCTAAGGAAATATTGTCAATGATGTGGAGTGGCCTTTTTTATTTATAAAATTGTCCTTTGTTTTAATACTTGTTTTATTTATAAAATAAACAAACAGTAACAACTATTATTAATTATAATTTTTTATTTTTTTGTTAACAAATATAATCAATATAATTTTTTTCCACCAAGCAATGTAATTCTGATAGCAGAATGTTAAGCAACAAATATGCAGTGGCACAGTAACACTGATGTAAAGAGGTCACATGTGTTTCCAGACCAATCATAACGAAGGACTGGATCTATCTGGTTTATAAACTGTCATCAGAACTCCAGTAATGTGATTTAAACCATTAGTTTGTGATTTAGAGTTTGGAGGTAATTTCATCTCAATTTAGGTTACTCAATTTAATTTCCTTCTTTTTTTGTTCATACAGCAACCACAATCTGGCAAGCAAATAAAACATTTTGGCTCAGGAAAAATTTCACTGACTGTAACAGCTGAAAAAACTGCCTATATGCAAGGTGATCATGTCACATGTGTAGCTGTCAAGCGCCTCTGTCAAAGATTAAACTCCATTAAACTGACTGGACACAAAAAAAGACACTAGCCACAATGTCAAATGTTGGGTTTGAATCAACACATTTTATGCACATTTTGATATATTTATATATTCTGAATGTTACCAAGGAACATGCAAATAAAATGATCCAAATTCATGTAAAAGTCAGTTTTTTTTATTGTTGATTAAACTTCTTTTTTTTATGCAGGTGAAACAATAAGTGTTTTTGTTGACATTGACAACTGTTCACCTCGTCACATCAAGCTGAAGTACAGCCTCAAGCGGCAACAAATGTTCATCACTAAAAAGTCAACTAAAACAAAAATGAAAACGTATATAGTCAAAGAGACTAGAAATTGCATCCCTTCTGGTGAAAAGTCGAAATTCATAGTGGACATGCCCCTTCCACGTGACCTGACTGTCACCATTGAAAACTGCAGAATTATAAAAGTGCAGTATGAACTCAAGGTACTATTTTGTTATTGTTACAATGTATAAAAACAGCTTAAACTTTTTTTAAATTTTCTAAAATTCCGAAAATATATTTTTTTGAGTACAATATCACTGTAATTTTTTACAATCTTTTTAAGTCCTTTTATTTTATGGTAAAATAGTTTATAACAATGCTGGTTTGTACCAAAGTGTAAAGCAAAAACTTGATTGTTTTTCAGGTCTCTCTGGGTGTGTCTTTTGCATCAGATCCAGCAGTCCGATTTCCTGTGGTTATTCTTTCTAATGTCTTGGTGCCAGATGCCACAGGACACATTCAGAGGTCTTGTGGGGTTCGTGCCTCAAAGCTTTAGAGTTTTTCTGGCAGAACGAGGGGGACCCATCCTATATAGGGGGATAAAAAGTGATAAAAAGTGAAAAGCTTTGAATTCTGCTTCTCCTCCTTGTGCTATCTTTTACAAAGAATGGTACTGAGGCCGCTTAGAAATATCTTCTCAAGTGAGCACTCTGTCCCCTATGGCTCGTTTCCGCCACCTTGAGAAAAAATATAATTTTGTCATAATAATGAGAAATAAAATGAGAAACTTTCTCATAATAATGACTTAATTTCTCATAATAATGAGAAAGTTTCTCATAGTAATAATTACTTAACATCTTGTAATAATGAAAAATTTTCTCATAATAATGAGAATTCGGACGTACTACATCCGCCATGTTGATGCTGTCACGTGTCAAGCGTCAACACAAGAGCGCGACAATTTAAACTTTCAATAAGTCATCGGTTTATTTAGATTGTGTTAAACAAGTGTACTTTAATCACAATAAACAAAGTTTTTTTTCCAGATGTACTTACGCTTGAAATGAACCGTGTCTCAACTTTCCGCTACTTTTCAAATATGACGCCTCCTCTCCCGGAGCCTTATGGGATAGGAAAGTGTCCATGGTATGCCTACTATAGAAATCGGCCAGAAGCAGTAGGTCATCCGGGTACTTCTCGCCTACTGAATTTCAAATTCTATGAATCCGGACATACTACTCACCCCGCATGCTGTTTTTCACGTACTATATAGTAGGGAAGTAAGCGATTCCGGACGCAGTAAATTACATACTCCACGCATGCGCAGTGCATGAGTAAGGTTATGCTAGCGCCATCTGCTGGTCAAAGCAATGCAGGAACTCCGCCAACATAGTTTGGCCAGCACACAACTGAATGCCACGCATACTGTAGGCCTATACCTATAGACCCAATATAGAAATGCAAAGCAGCAACACATGCAGCATTTTCTATACCGTTTGCATGATTTCCTGCAAGAAGTGATGTGTGATGTCATGGAAATGAACTATGCTTTGTGCAAGCGAGATGAGATTGGGCGACTGTGTACATGTGATGAAAGTGACAGCAAAGTATAAATTAAAGAAGGGTCAGATATTTAGGCCAAAATGAGCAAAGATAAAAATCGTTGACATTTTATCTTTGTTATTCAAATAGATACACATTACAAATAAACATAATGTAATTAAAAGAAACAGTGCTTTTACTTTTCAGGAAGAGTAGGTGTATTCAACAGTATTGAAAGGTGAAACACTATATTCTTCTACACTACGTCCATCATTTACTCACTCTCAGCTCGTTTTAGACCTGAATGAGTTACTTTTTTCTGTTGGACATTGTATTAAATTCAATGAGGACCAGCTACTGTTTGGTTACTCAAAATATCTTATTCTGTGTTTAGCAAAAGAAAGAAATGAATACAGGTTTGGGACAACATGTAAGTGAGTCTGTTTGTGTTTTCAACCCTTTGTCCACAATGAAATAATCTACTGACTTTAGTGAAATTCAAATGAGAATTTGGACAAATATCTCCACCCTCAACTCCACTGCACACAAAGCTTTTATGTTTCATGTTACTGTTGTTATGTTACAACAAACCCCTAGAGGGCAGCAGAAACCAGCGTAACTCGTTTGCACCTGTGTGACTAAAGAAAGATGAAGGTGCAGCCGCTGGGTGGCGTATAATTTTCATAACTTGAATCAGTACTGTAGATTTTATAAGTTAAACGTACAAGTGAAATTACGAAAATACTCTATAGGGTAATACTGATCCTTTTGCCATCAAAAGGTGCTGCTGAAGCCGCATACACCGTGGAAAAATGTACGCAACGTTTAACACAAACCCATTCAAACAAGAATTATGAAATATAGAAACAATACAATAAAGTTAAGAATACATAAATATGAAAATGTGATGGGAAGGGTACTGAGTGAGTAGGCTTAATATTTTAGGGGTGGGAAAGCACTGGACAGGAGGTAAGGCTACTACAAATACTCAGTTCAAGTGACATATATTATGATTGGGCAGCATGCCGTGAGCAATATTGATCTGCATCTATTTTTGTATTCAGATGAAATCGGTAAAACAATAATGTGACAAATTTTTTTTTTTTTTTTTTTTTTTTTGAGTGTTAATATGCTGGGAGGGGAAGCAAAAAAATCGTCTAAGCTAGATTTTGTCCCTGTTGTGCATCATGTACCCACTGAGTAACCACAGTCCAAATTAATTTAACAATCTATAACATGTTACTGTATAACCAAACTGATCAAATATTAATCTGGGGCTCTACCTAACGTGAGAAAAAAAATGTCTAGACTTCCACGTATTCTTTTAATACACTGCTCAGCTGTTCTCTGTTATTTGTCTCCTGAGCCCCGGTCAAAGAACTGCACAAAAAGCGGAAGAAGGGGGACGGATAGCAGTCGTGCGCATGCGCGGTAACTTGTTTTTCACAAGAGCAGGGCTTAAAGTGAGCCGGTGGCGAAATTTCGCTGTCTTTCACTGCAGACCGTCAAGCCTTCACCGAGACGCGATAACAGCATCTTTTGCTGTTATTCAGCTCTCGCATCTCAATGACACTAACCAGTGTTAACTCGCGCGTTTTTTCATAAGCGATTATTTTCATAGACTTTGCCTTTTGTTTTTGTCTACAGAACTTTGTACATTTTATTTGCTTGCCACCATGGTGCTAGGAAAGGTGAAGAGCTTCATTGTAAGCTACGACTGTCTAAATGACAGCAATGTTCCTGTTTTCTCCAGCGGGGACTCCGTCTCAGGAAGAGTTATTATTGAAGTCACCGGAGAGATTCGTGTGAAGTCACTTAAAATACATGCAAAAGGATTCGCAAAAGTTCGTTGGACAGAATCACGAAATGCTGGATCCAACACTGCCTACACTCAAAATTATACAGAAGAAGTGGAATATCTGAATCATAGAGACATCCTTATTGGCCATGAAAGAGGTAAGCATACAGATCAAACATGCTCACGGTGTAGATTTGTTCAGAAAAGAGCAGTTGAATGTACTGGTGGGATGCTCAGTGGTCCAGGATGACATGACATACTTTGGATGCTGTACAGTTACTTGTTGACCGGTGGACCTGTAGACACTATTGTGTGCATGCAAATTATTTTCTTTTCCTTTTCTACTGTATTGATGTATTCACTTGTTAAAATCGATTGGGGCAATAAAACCTCCCAAAAATACACACCATATACCTATGATTATAGCATAACATGACAGATTCATCTTTCATTCGGAATAATGAATTGGCAAAAGACGTGATTTTCACTACCCCGTTTACATCGCATGAATGCGTGATATACAGCACATTTTTTGCTCTATTTTGAATATACTTCAGGATTCTTTCAGGTGTCAGTGAAGTAGCTTGAATGAATGGTGACCACACAGTTTGCTCATCTCATGCTACAGCCTTATTAAAATCAATATTTGTTTCGATGTTCAGGATGCATATTTATTTCGGAAAAACCCCGTCCGTGAATTTTATACAAGATCACGTATGAAAAACAGTAATGATGGATATTTCGGCATAATTTCTTAAGTTTCCACCCATTGTTCGAAGCGGTTCAATCCTGTTTTGATGCAGTGTCTAGCCTTCTTGTTTCTGGTTGGTGGAGGCGTCAACGTGTCTTCTATGACATCATGCTTTTGCGGAAAGAGAAAAACAGCAGCAACTTTACACCAGTGGCTGTAGTATGCTACCTATGTACATACTTTTGCTAAAGTTAAATTCCTTCAGTGGTCCAATATTCAGTTGCTAAGGCTGACTGAAAACCTCTGTGCATTTGTTTTCTTTTCTTTTTGCCTAGACTGTTGGACTCTTCACACTTGAAATTGTTAACTCACGGCATTTCTAAAATTCTAAGTAAATATATTTATTTATAGCCATAGTTTTCATATTCATGACGAAAACCTCTCATGAGCTGTTTTGGTAACTGCTGGTTCCTTGGTAAAAGTTTCAGATAAAGTTTGTCCGACTGTTTAAAGTCACAAAAATAAAATAAAACAATAATATATATATATATATATATATATATATATTCACTACAATTAGTTGTTTGACATTTAACATTTTCTCATACAGCGCGTTCTACAGTTTCCGCAACTGCACGAAGCTCATGAATATTTAATGAGCTAAGCAACCGAGGCAGTTTAATGGTCATCTGTTGCCAAACAACTTGCTGTGACGCTCCACCACAGCACCGTTCCACGCTGTAGCATGAAAACACAGGGTTAAAATGACAAGTGTGAAAGGTCGCTTTAACCCAGTGGTAAACGTGGCGTTAATACATGCAAACTTTTACCTATTAATTTGCTTCTTTTTTTTTTTGCTGTTTTTGTTAGCCCGAGGTGGCTTCTATTACAGGAAAGCTAGTCAATATTTGCCTAATGTTGAAACTCTTTGTATACAAATCAAATAGTGCATGTTATGAACTTGTTAGTTGCATGCGTGTTGTAATTTCGAAGAAATTCAATCCCATGTAAAAATCTAATTCAGTCTAATTGTTTTTGCTGCTTCTGTATGAGTGATTGGTTACAATAAAAGTCGATTTGTGATTTAAACTGGACGGTTTTTTGTCGTTTGTGATCTCTGGTGTGTGTTTTTTTGGCATATTTCTCTCACGTGTTTTGCTGAATGGGAGAATGCTCTTGAGGTCCACGCCGCAGCACACGCGTAGATTCAGTGGGATGCTGCCGCACACTGAATAGGTAATGAGCGCGCCGGCACTGCACGGGGAAGCAGCCGGCTCCGGTTTAGGCCGGTCTTCTCTTGCTGGAGTCTGCCCTTGATTGACAGCTCCGTGCTTGTTTACCATGGCTCCGCTAAGCTGAGTGCTGAGCTGGCAAAACGAAAGACGCCGGTGTTTTTTAGTGTTACACAAACAAATGATTTTACATTGGAATTTCGTTTCACATTTACTTTAGGTTTCGCGTGAGCTGCAGTGGATCTTATGAGTAGCTCTCTCTCCCATTCAGAATGAATACTGAAACTGAATACACCTGTTCATCAAGGGCAATTATTATACTTTCGATTAAACACTTATAATTCATGGTTTCAACATAACGTTGATACATATCATAATTTGCTGGGCTGTATGTGAATCAATGAACTGTTGTTTTATGTCAATGTGTTTACATGTATGCATTTAGCAGATGTTTTTGTATAAATTAGATAATGTAATAGACAAGAAGATGATCAATGCTTTGGCAGGTAAGGTATATTTGGAATATTATTCTTTTCCGTTTCAGATGACGATAACTCTGAGGAGGGACTCACCACTATTCATTCAGGAAGACACGAGTATGCTTTCAGCTTTGAGCTTCCACAAACGTGAGTGTCGGTCAGATATGGCCCCGATTATAATTGTTCAATTAAACCGTATATTCGAATTCTTATTCAATTGTTCTCTGTGTCACGCACATGCAGACCTCTGGCTACCTCGTTCGAAGGAAAGCATGGCAGTGTGCGCTATTGGGTGAAGGCTGAGCTGCACAGGCCGTGGCTTCTGCCCATGAAGACCAAGAAAGAGTTCACTGTCTTTGAACACATTGACATCAACACTCCACTCCTGCTGGTGAGTGTTTGCATCATTCGTATCCCTCGATCTATCACTGATTAGTTAATGCTGTGTTACAGAATTACCAGACAAAATCTTGCATTTTAAAGTGTTGTTATTCTACTTTGCACAGTCTCCCCAGGCAGGAACTAAAGAAAAGACGCTATGCTGCTGGTTTTGCACCTCAGGTCCAATCTCCTTAAGTGCCAAAATTGAACGGAAGGGTTATACTCCAGGTAAATCTTCTATCAGTTCACCTTTTCGCTATACATTTGAACCCCACTATACTTTTACATGAAACTAGAGCTGCAAATTTTGATAATCGATTAATCAGATTTTTTACATTTTATTATTAATCAAATTAACAATAAAGCCACATTAAACTATAGAATTGTCTAAGTCTCTTAAAGTGTGTAGTTTACCCGGAAATATAAAACATTCTTTAACTTGTCCCAAACCTACACAAGTTTCTTTATAATAAAATATCTTCTCCTGAAATAAATGTAAACATGTTTGAAACGACATGAGGGTAAATAAATTAATAAAGGGTTACTTAAAATTCATGCATTTTCATGTTTTGGACAGCTTGGGTTGCACACTTTTGCCGCAACAGCTGCCCCAGATGTGTTTTGTTCATAGAAATGCATTTCATGCTAATCTAAAGTGCTGTGACGGGCAATAATTTGTGCCATTAACCATATATAATGTCTTCACACAGGGGAGTCCATTCAAATCTTTGCTGAAATTGAAAACTGCACCTCGCGTATGGTTGTGCCAAAGGCTGCCATTTACCAAACGCAGACCTTCTTTGCCAAAGGGAAGATGAAGGAGATCAAGCAGTTGGTGGCCAACATCCGAGGGGAATCACTTTCTTCTGGCAAGACGGAGACATGGAATGGAAAGATGCTGAAGATTCCACCTGTATCCCCCTCCATACTTGACTGCAGTATCATTAGAGTGGAATACTCACTCATGGTAAGTTGTGTGTATTGATTTTGAAGTCTCATAAGCTTACCGATCATCTCTACAAGTGCTGGTCACCTCAGTAGCTTAAAAATGCAAACAATTCCGTTATCTGAGTGTTTTCATGTCAGTTTCAAGCAGCTGAATGATCATTTCCTTGACAGCCCCTTTTCACACTTCCACACATGCAGCACTATGAAGGATAATCAGATTATCTCAAGTTCTCTCCAGCACATACTGATAAGGAGATCAGCCTAAAATATCTGATGAAATTCAGGCCATTGAGCTTTAATGGCTTATTATCCCCTCAAACCAATCTGTTACTGTGTAATAGTCAGGACCCATGATCTAAGTTTACTATTTTAATTCATCACTCAGCTCTGAGGAAACGTTGTTGTTAGGCTTTGAATACATAAATAATTTTATTTCCATGCCTTTTTGTGAGACTGAAAATACTTACTTGTTTTAAACAGGCTTCCTGTATTCTTAAATAATTGAATCAGCTTATTAAATTGTGACCTATTATATACTGTTTCATGGTCCAAATCTCTATCCTGTTATACTGTAAGTTAGAATACTATTTCAACAGCTGTTTATGAGAACCATTCATGTCTAGCACTCTAAAAATCACAGTATACACTACACTCTCTAAGCTCGCAGCATCCTGGAAAGAATAGATGAAAACTGCCTGGCCAACTGAGGTTTTGGCATTGATGTAAAGGTTAGGAGAGCACACTGCGGTTGTGTATTGGAACCATTTGTTGCTTTTGGGATTTGAAGAAGCATTTGGATCTGGAAATGGTGTAACATCTTTTCACAAAGATGAACTGTTTGTGGAATTATTAATTTTATATCCTAATATTTTTATTATCAGGTGTACGTGGACATCCCAGGAGCCATGAACCTGTCTTTAAACCTGCCCCTGGTGATTGGCACCATCCCTCTCCACCCCTTTGGTAGCCGTACATCTTCTGTGAGCAGCCAATGCAGCATGACCATGAGCTGGTTAGGCTTGGCCCTCCCAGAGAGGCCTGAAGGTAAAGAACGTCTCTTAGGTTGTCAATTAGTGCCACTTGTGTTTGCACAGGGATGTTTGCAATATATGAATTTTATGAGTTTTTTAGATTACACAGATAGGAAAGTATGTAGAAGTCTTCTAACTCATTGCATGACTTTTCTTTGAATAAGACACCAAATGAGGAAGTGTAGAAAGATGAAACCGATAGTGTTTAGCATGGTGATGATATTAACATTTGCTTTTGCTGTACGCAGCTCCTCCAGCCTATGCAGAGGTGGTCACAGAAGAGCAGAGGCAGAGCTGTCTGGAAGTGTCATCAGGGAGGGAGAACTTTGATGGCCCTCTATTCGCTTATATCCAGGAGTTCCGCTTCCGACCCCCTCCACCCTACTCTGAGGTATGCTTTTAGTATAGTTTAGGTGTGAAGCGTTCAGCCATGTTTAAATGCTTTTGGCTCACGGCTGTTTCTCTGTTCCCCTATCCTTCAGATTGATCCACATCCAGATCAGGACACATCAGCTGCAGAGCACAGACTCGACACCTGCCCGTCACGCTGAGAAATGCATGGCATGAGTCCAAAGCGATTGGGCTTTAGGAGCTTTCACTTTTGTTTATCTCCCGATGACAGCGATTGGTCGCTTTGCTGTCACCACCGAGAGAAAACAACCCTCTATGGGAAAACCCAGAAGTAAGGGCGCAGAGTCACTGGCAAATTACCCGACCCAGATATTCAGCCCCTGTGAATGGGACACGCCCCGTCGGACTAAGCCTGCAGAGCTTTGTCAAAGTAGTCACTTTTCTCATGTTTTTCGGTAAAGGTTGACATAGAACATGCAGACCTTGTCCGAGATGCGAAGAGAAAGGCAAGACAACACTACGACCGCAGCTATTCGCAGTACAGCTGAGAGAAACACGATTTTTGATTACAATTTGTTTTTGTTTTTTGCACAGCTTTGTTTATCTCGCTTGCGTTTTAAAACCAACGATTGTTTTATTTCAGTTTATAGCCTTTTAGACTAAGCGATTGCAGGCCCTTGCATGAGCCCCAAAAAACGCAGAGAAGATTCAGAGGAATAACAGACTCAACGGACTGATTAATGCACTGATCTTCTTCGAGTTCTTTTGAGGTCTGTCATGTTCATTGATTGTGTTTCCTCAGTCGATAATCTGCTCTTGGTGACATGCTGTCTTGACGCTCTTGTGACATTGCCTCGCCAACTCGTATCCTGAGTGGGCTTTTGTTTTATTTCCTCCTGTTCACATGGACTTTATTTTCAGTTCTAAATGTAGAATGCCTTTAAGCCAAACGTTGTTTGCTTGGTGTTAAATGTGTTGCACATGTTGTTTGAGCAAGAAGCAACAGTCCAGCTCTTGCCCCTCATGTGCATGATGGGAGCAGAGAGATAAAACAGGGTGGGGTCCGGGCAGGCAGCCTAAACAGTTTGTTGCCTTTCTGTTCGTAGTGTGTAGCAGTGCAGGCTTCAAGATTGCACTGCTTAGAAAAAAAAGCACTCAGTCTCAGGTGATTTTTCTCACTTGCCAAATGACGAAAACAAAAAAAAATGGTGTAGATTAAGTTTTGATTGCACTGTTTCAGTTCAAGGTTGGAGACTATAGAAGGAATTTCAGATTCAGTTTTGAAAAACCGATTCAATAAAGAGAGGAGATATGCACAAAGATACAAGGCAGCTTTCAAAGACTTTCAATGACATTCCCTTTTTGTCCTGCTACACTAGCAGCAACAATGTTTCTTCAGATCGGTGAAGCCAGATGTGACCTAAAGGTTGGCACAAATGCTTGAAAAGCCAAGCTGGGAAGAAAACAAGGACTCCGGGTGCTGTCCGGAGACATCCGATTCCAGTTGAAATGAGTTGTACATTTGTTTTTAAAACTCATTCAACTACACAAGTAGTTTAGGATCACGCTTGGCCTTCATTGAGCACTTTTTTACTGAAACAAAATGGTCCATGCCTGGTTGAGGTCTGGAGAAACAATTTTAAACAATTACCAAAGTAGATGGTTAAAGTAGTGTTTGAATTTGCATATATGTTCATCTGTAATGTGAGGGCTTCATGATTCAGCAGCAAACACAGTGGCCTTGATGAACTGATCTTAACATGCTTTATCATTTACGTGATCCTTAGTCATCATTTTGACTGTTTTCTGTCGGTCCTAAAGATCACCGTTTAGTTTAAAAGGACAAAAAGGGAAAACCAAAGAAGTCCTACAAAGCATGCGTTTATCATGCCACTTTTGAATTAAATGGGTTTTGAATGCGTTTTTTCAAGTTATGAGTTCTGATGATTACTGTTGGGCATTCAGTGTTTGTTTTTCAGACAAACGACCATTATACAGATCCTCTTGTCTCGATTATTATGGGAACAGTAGCTGTAGCACACCTCAGAGAAATGGATGACCCATTTCAGACGTGAAGAGATGATTATAAGAAGAAGAGAACGATCTGCTTCTCTGTTCTGTTTTATAACACAATTGAACCAACATCGACCACTAATGAAAGATTAAGCTTAAACGCGAAGAGAAAAAGTGCTTTTTTTGTGGTTGGTCAATACTAGAGTCTAACGCTTGGCCTTCCGTGTAGTCCAGTGTTACAGCTAACTCTTGACTTTGTCAAGAAACACCTTTAGTGGAAACATGGTATGTTTTAGAAATTAAGTGCAATATTTCTCCAGTTTATTTTGTCTCAGTGGTATATTTTGTCTTATTTCATTGTGATTTCATTTCAGAGATCATCATGAACATTAGATAATGAGTGAAATGTATGTTCATAATTGTTTTCAACTTTTGTCTTAGTTCTTCCTTGAAAATAAATAAACCTGAAAACCATCACTTCTGTTGTATCTGCTTTATTCATGACGAAGCAGCACTATAATAAATAGTTCAATCACTCTTTACTTCACTCTATGCTGACATATATCTATATATAAAAGTGCATTAAAACAAAACTGGTCCTTCACTAACAACAATGCCGTTTTAGACGTTACACAAATTAAGTCGATGAAAAAAATTTAAGGTGAGACTAATTTAGTGTGCACATACAAATCTAATTTAGATCATCTTCTGTGTTTCTTCTTTTCTTTTTCACTTTTAGTACTTTGCATCCTTATTGCTTTAAGATGCAGATTATTTCAAGATAAGTATGAAACCACAAGGTGTTCGACTTCTAGACGCCAGCTCGGTTTAGAGGGGCTAACCTTCTGACCTCAGCTTATCGGGTGGCACTAAAACCAAGAAGTGACCTTGGGGTCAAGTGAGATAATAAACTTTGCCTAGCAGGGTTTCTTAAAAAACGAACATAAACTGAGGTTCATGTTAAAACTGGCCAAAGCATATTTAAAAACTTGGCAATTGTATGCCGCTCATGCTACAAATAAAAAATTAAAATTAAATACAATTTAGCTTACAATATATTATTAATCTATTATTTCATTTGCATCGCCTGAGTTGAAGTGTGAGGATATGTATCCATTTAAACCACAAACTGATTATTGATTTGCAACCCAGTTGTGACATATTTAGAAAATCATTAGCAATTGCGTCGTTCATGTGTTATGTTTATTTGTTGGGTTTTAGGATGTAGCCTGAGGGGGTCAGGAGAACATCTCTAAACCTCTCTCTCTCTTTCTCTTGGACTACATTTACATTTATAGATATTTCATGTGTAGTGGTTTTGTTGCTTTTAAGTGCACTGGTCTGGTCTTATTTTAATATTTTGCTTTGATATAGTAAATCTATGATATTTTCATCATATTTTCATCATATGAAAATAAATTAAATGATTCAAATGGACTATAGTGAATACTAATTAAATTAACTGTAAAATAATATGTATTTATGAAATACTTTTAAATTTATTTGGAAATATGTTGTATATTGTTACAGGAAATTATTATATATCTAAACTTACACACATTTAGACATAAGTTGTTCAGAGAGTTTCGAGTTTAAATTTGGATTCAGGTCAGTGTAGTGATTAGGTCCCTCAAGAACATTCACACTCCATCCTGTCGGCCACTGTATAGTTGTTTTGCTAGTGTGCTTTGGGTTATCATGAAAAGATCTTATCTTATTTTCTGACCTGAGGGTAGCTGTTTCGCCAACTGAAATGTGAAATGCCTGAGTACATCCACACACAGCTAGCGGGTGTATTGCATAACTCTACAACAGTATTGTCTTCTCTGCAGGCAGTTGAGGGCTGCGTCCAGATCTATGATGAGTCAGCTTTGACCCAGCACTTTATTCTGTCCTGCTAGGCCCCTATTCCATTGACTCTCGCAGGTCAGGCTCTTTGTACGCTGCTGACCCTGGGCCCCAACAAAAGAAAGAGGTGGGATTACTAGCAATGGCAGCTGCTAATTTAGTCCATGCTGACGCTATACAGATCTCAGCTTTTTCCAATAACTGACAAATCCTACTGTCATGCCTTCTTACCAGGAGCCTCACGCTCAAAGCAGAGTATTCAGATGAAGCTTCTAGAAGGATATGATCATTTGTCTGTAACTTATGTTGTTTAGTATCTTGCGGTTGTATATACAGTATATGCGCTGCGTAATATCAGAGATGTGGCTCTGATCATCCAGGTCTTTTGTTTAAACAGTTATGACACCAGTTTGCGAAAACAAAGGCCCCAAAGCAATTCCTTCATATCTTGTGTTTATTCTTTATTAATCCTTACTGTATCTAGTTTCAATCTCTGCAGCTGTTTTTGATTTGTTTTTCGTCGCCTGTAGCATCCCTGATGTTCCGCACCTTATAAAAGAGCAGATTTTTCATAATTAACAGAGATGACTGAACATTTTACAAAATACAAATTTAATAGATGAACTTGAAAAAGAGAAACTGTTATTACTACATTTTTTGTGGGGGAAAAAATGGGAAGAATTTATTCGATATTTATTTATGCAAAAAGAGCTCACATATGCTAAAATACATAGCTGAATTCAACAAAAAAATCCCCCAAAATTATTTTAATTTGATATTCAATTGAACATAAAAACACCAGCGAATTGTTGCTGAAACTGTAAAGATGGTCAAGAAATCTGAAGTAGGTAAAAAAGTAGTAAAATTCCAGCAATAAACAGAGATTATTGAAATGATTTTCGTCTACATCTATAGCACCATTGCAACTTTTGATTTCATACTTTTCACACTCAAATCACTTTATTGTATATATATGTGTACACTCCATTTATACTATATAATACGTGTCATACAAACCTAACAATGTAGCCACTTAGTCTACACAATTTACACAAAACTCCTCACTTTCAATCTAAACATGTTCGTTATAATATAACATAAAGCCTACCCTAAAAACCCAAACATTCACACCCATCTGCGACCATGGCAACAAAGCAAACACAAATAGTGAAGGGAACAGCTGCGAGAGCTCTTTGAGCTATTGACATGCAGAGGCCAGTTGCTTCAGCTTGTTGTGCAGCATGGCTGTGGATAAGGAGGGAACTTGATAGTATGAGATTTCTCAAGCTAGCTGAGGTCCCTGAGTTTACAACTCCCAGGATAGACTGCATAACTTTGGGCTTGTCCACACTTCAACTATAGGGGGACAAAAGTTCAAGTTCCTTAGTGTTAAGTGCAGTGTCATTACTTGAACGGCATTATTTTCATTTCAGTAAAGGCACACATGCAAGTGTAAGTAAGAAATAGGGCCGGGACTGGATTAAAAAAAATGTATCTAATTAATTAGAGGCTTTGTAATAAATTAATCAAAATTAATCGCATTATAATCGCATATAAATATTTGACCTGAGAACAGTGAGAAGTCTTTTTTTATAGGGATTTTTAGTATACTATTGAATAATGACTGAATACATAAGCTTAAGCAACAAAATATTATTTATTTTTGTTCAACCAAGTCCAACAGACCAATATTGTGCCGTGCGTGTTTTCACATAGATCCGTTATATACTACACACAGCCATTGTTCACTGACGAGCTGCACAAAACCATGTTCATGATCAGCGTGGATTTGCGCAGCTCGTCAGTGAACAACAGCTG
>JAUCMU010000097.1:15743545-15761059 GCA_032275025.1 Enteromius treurensis | reverse complement strand
GTGCATCCCTACTTTCAAGTACATTCAGAACATTGGAAACGCTAGTTGGTGCTCCAGTATAATCGGTCCGACCAAACGTATCCAGTGAGAAACGTTCCGCGGTGCAAAAATCAGTGCGATTAAAATGTGTTTAAAAAATGTTATGTGTTATTTTTGTGTAATTAATTCATCGAAATTAACGCGTTAAAGTCCCGGCCCTTGTAAGTAATGCATCTTTTCACACATTCTACTCAGTGCAGGTACCTTAAAATGTAACATTAATTCATTTACTATTATTATTTTTGTTGTGGTTTTTGTTTACAGACAACATCAAGATTATCATTAAAAAAAGAAAAATAAACACTTTAAATTCATCCACTATACCTACAGTTACTATTCTGACTTTCTTCCTCAGTCATGCTTTGAAAAAACTCTTTTGAACTCTTGCAGAGTATCAGTATCGAAAACTCAGGGGTGGTGATGAATCATGCATTATTCATGATATACAGACTAAACCTATGCAGTACTAAGGGCTGACAATTCACACTGTGGCACTTATACAGCTGTTGTGACAGTGGATGATTAATAGTACACTAAATAAAGTATGTACTGCAGAGGTTTGCGGATGGAGTGGTGGAAGAAGAATAGTGCAACTTTAATGGCCAGCAACATCGACAGGCCTGATATAAATTCTGTCAGAGTTTACTGTAAGCTTTAGTGTTGTACAACAATTATACATATTTATACTATTTTAAGTCACAGTTTATTTTAAGGCCCAATTCTCACTATTAACGAACGGTTAACTAAAATGCTGCCTCAATAAACTCCTAATTTGCAGCTTATTAACAATTAATAGTTGTTAAGTTTAGGTATTCAGTTTTGGGATGTAGAATGTGGTCATGCAGAATATGTGGTTTAAAAATAAACCGCCAATATGTTAATAATAGGCATGCTAATAAGCAAGTTAGAATTGGTCCCTATTGCAGTTAATGAATCAGTGACTTGTTTATAACACAATTAACCCTTTACTAAGACCCACCCCCCTTAGTTACTGTTGCTATATCCAACAAGTGAGGAGCAAAAAGAACAAACAAGTGCCAACAAACAAGACAAGGTTACTTCTCACGAAATAGCACAGCTTTCAATTTTTTTTTTTTTTTTTTTTAAAGAAATTCAAACAAATACAAGAAAAAACATTTTGTGTGTCTTGACCAATAAGTGTAGTGCCTCAGTGAACTGATTACCGTTTAATATTTACTTAAAGCACGAAGTAAACATGCATGAACATCAGAAGGTATTTTTTATATAAAAAGCAGAAAGACATCAATACACACCATTTTTTGAAGTTCAAGCCCACCAATGTTAATTCTCTCTTGTCTGAATTGTTTTCTGAACAGAAAATGGCAGATTCTGCATTATGATTGCAAAATGCAAAGAGGTAATTCAACACGATCACTTGCTGGATGAACATTTTGAGCATTTGAGAACTAATTGGTTGAATGAATGATTCGATGATTCACTCATAAAGATGGTCACTTGAGCACCACCTACTGGTCTGAAGATAAAGAGCCAGAAAGAGCCAAGGAAATCTTGGAAAAACAAACAAATTTCAATACCATATTATCAAATTAATAAACCTTTTCTTCAGATATCAGTGTAAACCACACCTAATAGACTATTACATCATTTTATGTTGCTGGTGACGCAATTTCTTTTTTTCTATACCCACTCAGTAATGGATGTTTACATAGATTTTTTACTGTAAAGTACAAACTGCTCATTGGCTCAAGCAATAGTATGAGTTTTGGAGCAGGCAAATGGCAAATAGGAGAAATGTTTGGGAAATGGGAAACAGTCATTATCAGAAAATGACCTAATGCTTTAACAGGTCATGCCACTGAATTTATATGTTCAAATATAGCAGGAATCTGCTGTATGTTATGTAACATTATAATTAATTCCTAAAAATACATCACACCAAACAGGGACAGGGCTGCTCTTTTACCAGGGGAAGCAAGTACCCTTTCCCTTTGCAGGTGGAGGGAGGGATATTTTTCACCTTTCTCCCTCCAGCACCAGCCAGTTTCCTTTTTTAGGCACCAGGCTGACTCACATACCCTCCATTTCTCCTCTGTTCCTGAGTCATGATGTGCCTTGACCCCTTCTGCAAAACAGCAGGTGCAGCAGGAGCCGACAGCTCTGAGAAACCCAAGCACGTACAAACACTTGTTTTTTAATGCTTGAGACTCCACTCACACGTCCATTAATCTGCTTTTGCAAACTGGAGGTAAAAGTTACAGAGTATGCAGTATGTTGTATTCTGGATAAGAGAGAAAGAGGTCATTACTGCCAGGGTAAAGGGCTCACTTGAACCACTAACCCAGTTCCTTTTGTCCAACCAGCTGGATATTTCTGTCCTAGTGAAAGGTATTACAAGCCATCATTTGCTGCTGGGTTTAGCATGGAACAATTCTAAGGCCTTTGAGTTTTGTCTGTTTGCTTTGCGCAACAAAAGTAAATTCGTAGCATCCCAAAACTGAAGTTGAGCCACAGATGTCACATGGACTGTTTTACCGATGTATTTACTACATTTCTGGATCTGGATCATTTTAGTTGTGTAGCTGTCTATGGAAGATCAGATTTCTGTCTGATTTCATCAAAAACATCTCAATTTGTGTTCCGAAGATTTGGAACGACATGAGGGGGAGTAATTAATGACCGAATTTTCATTTTGGGGTGAACTAATTCTTTAATGTAGCAACATTCCAGAGTTTAGGTTCTGTTTTGCGTAGATTAATGTACTGTTAGTTTTAATTCTCAGAGTTCTAATAAACATTAAACTGTTCTAAGAAACATATTACAATGTAATGTTATTTAAGAGAGGATTTAATGTGAAAGCACATTGTGTGCTGCTGCAGTTATGCTGCTTTTGCACGCAGTGTGAAATGTGTTACTCTTGCAGTTCTGTTTGGTGCTGAAAGTGGCACAGAAACTACTCTCCACACCTTTAATAATTCCCTTATGCTCTTTTCTTTTTACACCCAAGCACTTGTGGAAATGGAGCAATTGATGGGAATGGGGTGCTTTTCAAAGAATTGTGCTTTCTATAGAGCTTTACTGTTGAAGCTTAATCAATTCATGTTTTAATGCTTCTAAATATTTCAGTAATACATTTTATCCTCTACACACTTATGAAAAATGAACATGTTTTTGTTTAGCTTTGTTTAAAAAAATAGGTTTTAGCTATAACATCAGTTCTGTGATGTTCTAAATAAAGAAAGTAGAAACTCCCCACTTATTTCTATTTATTCTGGTGCAACCAGACACACTCATTTTTTTTTGTTCTTGAACTTCATATACATATGCTCAAGTGTCCATTTCCTGTTTTGATGAAATGATAAACACATTTTTGCTTGATTCATTTTCCACAGCATCTGATACCCTGAGTAAGTGTCTGCTTACACTTGTCGGGTTCAACAAACATCTCTGCCCGACAACCTTAAATGACTCTTCGTATGACATAAGGCCTGAAATGATCCCAGTAACCCATACTCTCATTGGGGGATATTAGCTGATTAGTTGTCATGGTTTAGCTCGCAAAGGTATTACCCCATCATATTCAAATGCTGATGAAGACACACTTGAGTAATGGTACAGACGATCTGGGGTGATTCATATCATAACAATTAAAACATTTGTGTCCCAGAGCTGCATTCATCCAGCTCCACATCCACCTCCCTTGGTTAAGCTATAACTGTGGACAGCTCAATAAGTCCATCACCTTAACTTCCCAGAAATAGAGATTCTATAGTCAGATGTATTTTTGGCTCAGAGAGGACCTTCCGCTAAGACTAGCATCTTGTCATCCCATTATTTTTAACATAAAGGGGCCACATAATATATTTTCATAAATGTTAGCAATAAAATTATGAATTATTATTATATTAGTATTTATTTATAATACTGTTTATAATTAATAATAAGTATAATTAAGATTTATTTCTAATAATTAATTATTTTTATTATTATTTAAATTTTTACATTTTTTTATTTGAAATTGTATTGTATTGTAAATTGTTGTTATTATTATTATTTAGTTAATAATTTTCACAATTATGGATAATACTGTTTCTGATTAGTAAGAAGTATAATTAAGATTTTTTAAAATAATTTTTTAATTATTTCACTGGTGTCAGGTTGTTTAGTATTTTATAAGTTTACAGTTTATTTTTATTGCACAAGGATCTAAAAAAAATCTATGTAAATTTGATTTCTCGTTATCCGACGCCCTTTTAAATCATTACTTAAATGTGCAAATTTAGTAGTTGTTATGCTGCCAACATCTCTCCCACAATCCTCCAGGGCTCGTATGATATAATAGTTGTACAGGTGCCAGATAGTAACAGCACAGTCAATATCCACATCACAGATGCTGAAATGAAGCCCTCCAAGTGTGAAAATAATCATATGTATCTCCGTAACATCCCCGCATTGCATCCATAATGTCCAGGTATACATTTACACCTATTCTAAACTTAACATGTGCTCTGAAAATACAGCAAAGCATTGTTTTGACTCTCAAGAATGAACTTTTAAGTTACTGTATGTACTGTAGCAATATAAGTTGTAATCATGCAAGCTGAACAAGCAGGAAGCTCCGAATATCAAAACACTCCATCTCCAAATGATTTGTCTGCTCATCCCCCACCCATTTCTTTCCAGCTCCTTCTCCTTCTTGGTTTTCTCTCCCCCTGGCTGTAACATGATTCAGCACTGAATCCGGGAGTCATTGCTACGCAATAATACTATGCCTCCAGATCCAACCAATGAGAAGCTGGGTCAGTGGACACACCTACATGATGCCACTCTTTTTCCACTGGTCCCCTATAGTCTCTGAGAAAACAAGCACTTCCTGTCCACCTCAACCCAGAAATCCATCACTACAGCACACCTCTTCATCACCTTTCCGTCATCAGAAAAATCTTTCACTGAAAATAAAATAAAAATAACATAAACTAGCCTATATTTAAAGAACTAAAAGGTTAACTAAATCAAAACTAAAACAGAACATTTATTTAAATCAGATTTATTTGATCCCAGAATGTGTGTGTTTTTTTAAACCATGCTTATTTTTTTTTTTATATTTTAAAAAAATAACTTTTATTTCTTTCAGAAACAGCATTAATTCATTCTTCTTATGTTTTATAAATTCTTTGTTCTCTTTCCTCTTCTGCTGCTTTACAGTGCTTCTCCTGGTTTGGACATTATTCAGGGTTTTTAGGGACGAGAGCAGTGATTCACTGACTCATTTCTTTAAAATCAGCCTCTGCATGTGTTGCCAAATGAAAAAGGCCCCTTGTTTTCCCGCGTGAAGCTCAATCTCTCACATCCTGCGAGTCAGAGAGTGATTGCAACAGGTTGAGTCAGCAGCAGAGAGTTGTGTGAAAGGAATGTATTACACACATGCCTCTCGGTTATGGACTTTCCCAACTGTATGCCAGCACACAGAGCTCCTCGTCTTTTCCAGTTACAAAATTACAGAGCTGTTTCTTTAATACAAATTCACCATTTAGTAGTTACTAGTTGCATTCTAGGTTTTAAAATGAAGCATAGGACTGGTCAGATTTGTCTGAAACTTAATGGATGTAAGACCAAAAAAAATCTGTTTTTAAGGAGCATGTAGAGACTTTATTAATAATTTTATTGTATATTATATGTAATATTTTAGAATAGAGTACTTGTTGTTTTTGTATTATTATTCTCTGGTGTGTTTGGTGATCAAGAAACATTATTATCAATGTTGAAAACAATGCTGCTTGATACTTTTATGGAAACCGTGATACACTATCATTGATTTTTTATTTTTTACTTAACACTACAGCATGCATTAAATTGATCAAAAGAGGGGGAAAAACATTTAAATAATTTTATTTGAAATGAATGTTTTTCTTTTAACTTTAAATATTTTACTCATCAATAATCCTGAATATAACTTTTAACGATTTCCACAAAAACCCTTGCAAAGCACAAAAACAACCTCGCTTTGATAAAGAGCCCATCAAGGTTTTTACAATTAAATGTTCAGCAAGGACATGTATGTGTTATGAAGTGCACAATGATACTGTTTATTTACAGCAGCTGGTGATAAACAGAGGAGAACAGGAATAATGGTAAGTGCAATGGTAGAGGATACTTTCACTGAGGAGAATGAGGTTCGTAATGTCAATGTCTTTAAAAGGTTTGTGGGAGCGTCGGAGAACACAGAGAGATCCGTTGGAGAACACAGATGAGACAACCACACACCACATACAACTTAGAATCCAGGAGCGATGGAGAGACACAGGAGGGATCCGGGAGCCTGGGAGAAACACAGATACTGAGGAGCACAAAGAGGTAAGGACAGGGGTAAGTAATAGGGGTAAGTATCTAGGAATATCTTGCCAAGGGTTAGTCCACTTCGGTGAAAACGAGCTTGAACAATGACTGTAGTGTGGTGTGTGGTTTTATGCTGGAGGTGATTGGGGTGGTGATTGATGTCAGGTGGTGGTGATCAGAACTCAGAAGTGAGTGTTGTGAATGGGTGATGACAGAGCCTGGTGTGTCTGTGACAGTATGACTGTCCAAATATTTTTTTGCCGTACTGTATGACAGCAAAAATAAACAGCAGGTCAAGATTGTCAAAATAACAATTCATAAAACCTCAATTGGTATTTCCACCACATTATCATGAACATGTCACAAAATATTATACCTTTAAATCTTATATTAGATTTTAGCAGAAAACACTTCAACCACCAACAATTGCGTTTTACCACAAAAAGCAATTTACAACGGCATTTGCTTTCAGCTGGTGCTCATCTGCTGTGGGCGGTAGTTCATGACACATTTTTATTCAAGGAATGTAGATTTCAGAGTATTGTTAAAGGTTAAGAGAAGAACATTTTACGGTTTTGTAACAACAACAACTATACACACAACCCAGTAATGTAAGGTCGACATAGCTTTGAAGTAATAGACACACGAGATGAATAAATGTTAAAATGGCGTAGGAGGAAAACAGCAGTATTGCATAACTGAGAAAGGTGCAGAATCTCACACATATAGCAGTCCCAAAATCTACTGTATTTGGACATTTCAACATCACCTTATATAACATAATTATAAAACAAACCAGTGGCCATTTATTTCAAAGAAACATAACACATAAACAATATGTGAACTTTTTGAAGACTGCATTTAAGCAACTTTTTTTTAAGCATTATAACGACATCAAGACATTTTAAAGCGTGTCTAAAAGCCTAATTAAAAAAGTAATTTTATTGGATCATTTAAATACAATAAAATAATCAGTTTTCATTTACTTCCTCATGTTGTTTTGCCTGTACAATGCTCACTCTCTGTAGCGCTGTACAATGAGACAACAGGTGTGTGAACGGTCTGACCCAGTTGGTATGAGGTGTATTAAAAGATGCCACAGGGTAAAGCGAAAAGCGACAAACAATTCCAGGGATAGTTTTTACTGGAAATCTTTCTGTGTTCCTGTAACACTTTGGCCAAACGCACTCGCCAAATGCATAGATTGGTAAGCCATTATTGGAAATATAATGTCAGATAATTACCAGCCATGCAAGGAAAAGAACTGACATTTGGTTATGATATGGTTTAATCATTGACCTTCAAATGCTCATTGCTTTTGCTGAAGTAAGTAATTTTCAGCTGAAGGTCAGTCGCATTCTACCATCATTTCAAACAGGGTCTTGTCCACTGCAGACAACTTAAGACCTACAGCGTCAGACAATACAGGACCAGCATCCTCTACCAGTTTATTATTATACCGACTTAAAGATCTGACTAACTGTATAACTGGCTGAAGATAAGAGAGCAAAGGGCAGCTCCTGTAAAGCCTGTAGTCACACATTAGCCAACGCTCTTGGTTTGACTGAGAACGTATGCTGTGTATGTGAGGAACTCTGCCAAAGATTTCAATTAATGTTAAGCTTCCCTGATCTCCATATACCTCTCCTTAACAGCAGTCCTGTCCAGTGATCGAGTATTGTATGAACGTCTCTGGGGTGTATTTTCTTCCACCCTCACAGCAGCGATTTTCAAACAGTGGGGTTGCACACTATCCTTAAAAAGTATGTTTCAGTAAACACAATAAATTCAAATAAGTTCGTTGGTGGGCATAATTTGTGTTTTGCGTGTGACACACCACAAGCGTGTCACAGATTAAATAGCACATTTTTCCTCATGATCTCATATTCATGAACAAATTAGCTGGTTCTTCTGATGAACTAAAAGACTCGTTGTGCCAAATGAATCACTTACTGAATGCCAAAAAATTGTTTATTCAATTCCCTACTCTCTTGCAGTGCCACTAAGAACACTGCTGAAAATCGTGGTGATCTGATGCAGTCATGAAACTATTTAGTTATCTTTTAAGCTGGGCTTTTTAGTAGCATGCTGAGTTCTAAAATGGATTATGTCACTCAGGAGGGTTGGGGAAGGATAAAAAACAACCACTTTTGGACTTTTTGGGTGGTGTGTAAAAGCTGTGATTTTGCCAAGTAAGACATGATCCTGGATCAACATCACTATCCAAAGATATACTTATCCCAATCCCTACCCCTAAACCTACCCCTACCCCTGCCCAAAATCTATGCCTAAAATCAGTGAGCAATGATAGCTGATTAACAAGGGTGTAGATGCACCTAACCCTGATCATAAGCCTAAAACAGATATTTTTGGAAACATTCTTCCTCAATTCTGATTGGTTGATTGGAATGTTGTGTCAGGAACATCTTGTGCTTGGTGAAATCACGTTTACCGTGAAGGCAGAGAGAAACTAAAATAAAAAATAAAAAAAAAGCTAAAAAGAACAAATAGCCAGGCAGAAGATATCTGTATGATGAATACAATGGCCTGTTTGGCAATTTCTTAGATGCCTTGTCAGAGCTGTTGCTTCTCATCCTCTGCCATCATATAGAAATCTTCTTAAAGGTAAAGACTGCCAGAGAGAGCTGAGATATAAGCAAGCTTTAAAGGTTTAACCAAATTGGATACAATACAGCCATAAAATATGATACCTTATTTTGCAGAATATATAACTTTGACAATATTTCCCATTGCTTGGCCTACTTGACTGCTTTTGCAGCCAGTTGTTGCACTGCAGATTTAACAATACAAGTGTGCTGCTCACTGTGCAAAAAGTGGTTTGAGATTTATAGTGCACTGTACCAGCTACGCTAAATATAGTAGAGATTCCAGAGAGTGCAGAACAGAATGACCCAGCAGATTTACTCTCAATGACTGACTGACTTTCACTAATTGAGGTCAATATCTGGAACAAAACAGAAAGATTGACTCCAAACCTTGAGGTGTGAAAAGTATAAACAGAACATCAATGTTCTTGATCTCAGTGCACAACACATCAGCTATTCAGACCATCTGACGTGTTGTTTCAGATCTGTGCAGTGTTAACAAGACCAAGTGCACCCAAAGATCCAGACCAAGGCTAGACACCTCAGGGTTAAGACCTAAACTTTATTACTAATTTGTACAGTGTTTCAGAGTCATGGGATGTTGCTATGGAATTCAAGAGATTTCCATTTAATGAAGAGGATACAATACTGGACTGTGGTTAAAGTAAATATCAAATTTAGTGCAATGGAGCTAGACTGCGGCCCACTAAGTGCTCCAGACTAAGGGCCCATTTCTCAAGGCCAAGACCATGTGTTTGCCCACCAATATGATGTCTGTTATTGTTGGAAACACTCTAACCTTGGTACAAGTGCCAAAGGTCTGGAAATCCAGAGCAGAGCAAGCGTCTGGACATGTTGGCAACCCCCATCTGAAAGTAGTATTAGTTTCCTTTTTGATGTCAGAACAATCTCCAGAACTGAAAGGTTAAGGTTCTTGACCGAGGCATCATGGAGCATTACAGAGACATGGTCACATACCAGACTGGCCCATGATCTTGCTCTTCCTATTAATAGAAACGTCTATTTGAAGACATTCTACTATTCTTATATTGTACTCTATTATTACCAGCGACACCGCTTTCAATTTAAAAAGACTAATACACACAAAAATATAAATGCACTGAAAATGTACTCGTCCTCTGGACATGCAAGATGTCCTATTTCTTTCAATTCTGGATAATTGAATACAGTGTGTTTCTCAAAAGACACCCACAAATTTTACTTTAAGTCTTATTGTTTACAAATTAATACAGACTGTACTTGGTGTTCACTTTTTGTTATGATAAGAGCGCCACAGAAGAACACAACGCATAATTGCTCTTAAAGCTCTGGAGACAGTTTATTTCGACAGCCTTTAAATGCAAAAAACTCAAAGAGAATATGAAATATTGCTGATGTCATAGAAAGAACATCCTACATAAACACACTGCAAAAGTAACCCCATGTGCACAGAAGAGTATTCGCCTTTGTCCAGATAGTGGAAGTAGTTGTAGTTAAGTATTATTTTCCTCTTAATCTCACCAAGGCTGCATTTATTTGATCAAAATAATATTTAAAAAATTATCATTATTTAATGAGCTGTTAACTACTTTATTATATTTTAAAATGTAATTCATTCCTGTGATGGAAAAGCTGAATTTTCATGCAGCTCTTTCTATGATTTTGGGTCGACATGAGAGTAAATGTTTTTTATTGTTTCGTTAACTACCAATTCTTTCAATTCAAATGATTCCAAACCCTATATAGAATGGAAAGTTTTGTAATAAGATCTTGAAAACATCATCTAAAGTCTTAGGTGCTACTTTTGGCCCGTAGCTCCCTCAAGTGCACTCCAAATTCCAGTAGTGCACACGAACACTTGTGCCGAGCTACTCACACTGTGCCACAGCAGATGTAAATCAGATGCTAAGACAGGCCATATGGTGAAGTTTATCCGTCTCCCTGCTGACTGGAGTACACTCATCTGGAACTGATCCGACTCCAACTGCGCATAATCTAAGAGGTTACAGCCCTCTGACCTCAAAGATGATCTGTTTGTTTTGGGGGTGTTGCAGCAGGCCTGGGTCATGGGAATGTGTTTTCTTTAGCTGGGGGAGACGAAGGGATAACATGGGTCTATCAAGGGGTTGCATGATTTACAGAGGGGTAGACATCTTTAAGAGGAAGAAACAGGAAGAGCTGCTTTTTTGCTCTGTGTGCTTCCTACATAGGCCTCACAGACAAACCCCTGCACATTCTGGTTCAGAAAAAAAGAAGCATAATTACACTGCTTTCTAAGATCCCTTTTTTTGGAAAAATTATATGGCAACATCGCATATATTTATGTGGAGGAAAAAATCCCAGAATGACAAACTCACAGAATAAAATAAACCCGAGATGGAGAGTGAGGTGAGACAAATGTTGGTTATAAGTATACTTTTCACTTCGGCACTACAAAAGCATCATTAAAAAATTTTGCAGTCTTTTCTCGTCTGTGTTCTCTAATTTTTGAAAAGTTTAAAGCGCAGCAGTGCTCATCCACTTTTTGTACTTATTGTTTTTTCCGAATCGGGAGTCTTGAAAAATTCAAAGCGAACCAAACAGATTAATCACAAGTTGTTGCACTTGATAGTTTTGTGGTCCACATATCTACAAAATAGTGTTCCAGGAACGGATTATGATTTCAATTGCACAGGAAATAAAAAGTACTGATGAGATACCAATAGCTTTATCTCAAAATAAATTGTATAGTAAGCTATTACTGTGTGATAGAGGGCAAAGTACATTAAACGATGCAGAGAAAGAATGATAATATGTTGTGATTATGCCTGCTTTTGGTGATGCAAAATCCCCCCACAAAAACTGTTTAACTAATGGGAGGACGTGTTTTAGCTCTTACAGAGCTGTGGGTTCATAAAGCTGATGGCAGCTCTTTAGTCTTGGGTGTGCCAAGCTTGTATCATCCAAGGTCAGACCGCAAACCTCTCTGGTCCCCAGCGGTTCCCCTCACTGCCCATTTCAGTCTTATACATACTTTAAAGTATTCGACATGTCTGAACTTTCTCCAGAAATGTAAGAGCAATATATTCAGTAGGTCATCTATTCAGTTTTTCTTCCTGTCCCCTCAGGGCAGAAGGAAACTAGCTGAATGAAATGAAACCGAGCAGTCAGAATGACTATTTTTTTCCTCTTCAGTATACCACGCTGTGACCGAATAGAAAACATTTGCTGGTCTGCTTAAATTTGCGGCTATTGTGCTTCACTTCACCATTGTTTTTCACACACAAAAAAGATGTCATGCCATCGCTCAGGGACATGAATGCATGTTGCTGGAGTGTTCATTAGATTATGAAGAAAACATGTACGCGCACACACACACACACACAAGAAGAAAGGAAGACAGAAAGTAAAAGAATCTTCATAGTTTTGACTCAATAGCAAGAATACATCTTCACCAAAACAGCAATGTTGACCTTGGAGCATGGAATATTATTTTAGAGACGTATTTAAATATTACTGTTTTCAGTATTCATTTTTCAATTTATTTAAACAAATGAATTTGTTTATGAACATTCATAACATTTACTCTTAAAGCAAGTTTTTGAAACTGGTTTGTTAAGCTCCATAGCTATACAGTATCTTTTACATACCTTAATCAGTTCTTAAAACATATTATTATTTTAATATCGGAAGTTATTTTCATTGCTCACAATTAAGTATATCTGTGGGATAAAGATCCAGTCAAAGAAAAATACATATTGAATGGTGGTTGAATATTTATTATTGGTGTTACATAAACCAAGCAGCAGACTTATGGGGCTCCCTGGCCAGACTGCCACTCAACCTACAAGACATTTCCATTCAAAACAATACTAAAACCTTCACAAATTAATTTAGTGATAATTATATTCACATATGCATATCTTTTAAAAAAATCACATATAAAAGGCAACTTAAAAACTAACAAGATTTAGTGCAAAGGCAGAAACAGTAAAAAACAAAAACAACTATTGTTTTTATTTTACAATCTTCAGTACAAAAAATAGTGCGGTTAGAGATGTGTGTCCGCGATAGGAATCCGCCGCAGCTCTACGATTTGAGAGTTAGCCACACTGCCTCCATCACGACTGCCATGGACTGACTCGCTGTCGCTCACATTAAGGCCAGAACCTGTTTGTAGGTAAAACATTATTCCAAACATAGTAAACTTAAAAAACATAACTAGTATTCATCAAAAAATTCACAGGACTTGGCTAAAAATCTGTTAGGATTTAGGCACATTTCTGAAAGAATGGGCCTTACCAGTTTTTAAGGCAAATATGAGGTCATCAAACTCCTGTGACTCCTCGTCCTGCACCAGATTAGTGTTGATGAACCCTCCTTCTGTGATGTATGTCTCGTCCTGAGGACTCTGTTTGAAAACACTGCTAGGCTGACTGCTGGGCCTCAGTGAAGCTCTCTCCCAATCTGCAGAGATCTGAAAAACACAGCGAAAAAAGATCTTTAGATCTCAGAAAAATTCATTCAAATAAATGAATACATTTCAAAGCTTCACCGCATTAAAATGCCTTTTGTAGTTGATTTAGTTTGTGCACACAGTCTGAGCTAAAAGGGGCCACATAAATCAGCCATTCACCAGTGTGTCTGAGGCAGGGGTCATTCAGAGGTTATGAGGACTTGGATGTCTATAGAGTTCTAACAAGCTGGGTTTGAGGCGTGAGTCAGCATTCACAAGCATTCAGATGTTTCGTAATAAATTCTGGTATAGCTGGAGATTTATAGGCAAGGAAATTGTATAACATTACAAAAGATTTATTTTTCAAGATTAATCAACATTTGCCTTCAACACTGATAATAATAAGAAATGCTTAGAGCACCAAATCAGCATATTAGAATGATTTTGTAAGGATTATTGAAACTGAAGACTGGAGTAATGATGCTAAAAATTTAGCTTTGCCATCACTGGATTAACAAAATAAAAAAAAATAAAAAAAAAATTAGAATTGTACAGGTATATATATATTTATATACACACACACACACACACACACACACACACATATATAATTCATTTAATTCAATTGATTTTTTTCTTTTATTACATGTACTTTATTATATGTGTCATTTAATTTATTTCATTTAATTGTATTATTTTATAATCTTTGGCAATTTCAATCACATTAAAAAATGACTCTTTCACTGTTTATATACAGAATGTAAACTTGTCATAAAAAAGGGATAGACTAAACAATAATTATTCCTAATCAATGAATGAGTCTAACATCATCACCTCTGCAACACACTAAAGCATCGAAAATACTCCCTCAGATCAGATTAATGTATTAAACTGATAATGAAGCGGTATAGCAAACCGGTGTATCAGTTGACTCATTTCTAAAGTTCACACATGAAACTGTAGAAACTGCTGACTTTTTGCATTAAGAGGCAGTGGTACCCATCACAATAACCTTCTGAATCCATCCTGTGACATAAATCTATGTTTTCATTCATTTTAATCATCAAAGTAAAAAAACAAATAGCTCCATTAAACACAACATTGTGAAACAGTACATCTGACTTCCCTCTAATGTGCTTCTAATGACAATGGCTTAATTTCCTTTGGCTGGGTGCTTTTTCCCAGGAGGATGGAGGGAGAGGCCTCTCCAGTCCTCCATGTCCCAGGCACCTCATTTTGGTACAATAGCCCATCGACGGTCCTGTAATCAGAACAGAATGTACGCCGGGTGAACTGAGCACCGCCAGGCACCTAGTCATGTCTGTTTGAAGAGCCTGAGTAGACGGCCACCCCTCGAGAGCGCTGTTTCCTTTCCTCTCTCCACCAGTCACCTCCTCTCAATCCAGCTGCCTCTTGTCTCGAGGCCACATGTGACACTAAGAGCTGCTTTAAACTAGGAGTCAGTGCTCGCATGAACAAAACAGGATTATTTCAGTTCTCTCAAGTCTGCACAGTCCATCCCCAATCCTATTCATTTGTCCTCAAATTGGCTTTAGCTAAATAAATAAACATATTGCTAGCCATTTTGGGTGGATTTTTTCCTCCTTTTGTCTAAGCTATATCCAGTTTCTGGATCTTAAAGTTACCCTCATCATTAGCACCTACAGACTGAAAACTTGGGCGGCAAAAAGTACAAAAAAGTAGGGTGAACTGTGTAAAATTGAAGTGTAGCACTGCTAAAAGCTTTTCTACTTTCACCATTGAAGTTTTATTATGATACTACAACCCAAACTAATATTTAAATATTTTGGGTGGGAATCTATATCGGCATCTCATGATTATTTGGCAATTCCGATCACATTCAAAAATGACTCTTTTATAAGGTTTTCTTAATTTTAGTTATTTATTGGTAAGCACTAATAATAAGCGCACATTGGAAACAACTTGGAAAAGCAACAGAATTGATTTTAAAATAAAAATTAAATGCACTGGAGAACTGATACCTAATATAATGGTAATTATATACCATATTATAGAACAAATATAGAAGCTCTATTTTTCATTTGAACACTATTATTCCTTTTTTCAGATAAAGTGGGGCAGTGTTTTTAATTGAGCAATTATTTTAGCTGTATTTAAATGATTTAAAAAAAATAATCTATCAGTAAATAATGCTTAAATAAATGTCACATTGCTTAAGTTGGTCAATGTTTTATTTGTATTTTTTTTTTTTGCAGTGGATAAGGTGGTCAGCCTAGTGATAACTCTGTTTTTGTTCAAAAAATGTTTTTAAAATTTTATTTTTAGTTTCATTTAGTTAATAAATTGTAGAGCCTTGAGAACAGCTCAGCATTAAAGTTGCAGACTGAAGGGAAGTGAGATATTTTCTTTTTATACATCTCCTCTAAAAGCCTTTCTTGATCTCTGTCCATCCTACCCAGGCAGCCCTACATCTCCCCTCCTAACCTCCCTACACCTTCATTCCCGGATCTGTGAATAGTTTACATTGAGGGCTCAGAGGAATGTGAGCTTCTACACCAGGCCTCTTTATTACATAACACTCTCTCTCTTACAGTCTGTGTGTGCGTGAGCTGACTCGGTGAACAAACACAGGTCTGAGAGTCCTCTTCCTTGACTTGAAGATGATAAATAGGTGGTTGTGCAAACACACATATATCTAAAGGCTACCGATGTAATCTTACAAGTACTTGTGTGGTATGACAGATACCCCTACCAAATAAAGCAAGTGTGACAACTATTCATTAGAAATGTTTATCATAACCCTCAGTAACAGACGCACCTCTTCCATGGCACTGATTAGGTTCTGTGTGGACTTGCTGATTTCTCCTCCACCCACGGTAGCAGCACCAGTGCTGTGGTATATGGAATCTGGGCTGCTGTGTCCATTCATTTCTACGGTGTAGGTTGCCTTAGCTGGCCAAAAGAGCTGATTATGCATGATGAAGTAGACGGAAAACACATACAGACCCTGAAAAAAATGAAATGACCAGTTAGATTAAAAGAGTTATTCATCTGTTCTATACAGGGAAGTAGTGCAGAACCTCTATGAAATCTTAATCATTAGATTTGTTACTTAAGCAATAGTTTACGCGACGATATAAATACTGTATAATGAAATATATGCATTCACAATATAGCACACCTTCAAGCCCTGCATTTAAAAAAAAAAAAAATGTAAAATACATTGTGCATTCTAGCATGACTTGAATTATGATTGTGTTATGCATCAGCATTTTGGAACACACTATATATATACAGTATATATATATATATTAGACTTTCCAAAAGTGCTTGTGCAAACTAAACAAAAAGAACAAACATCTCCAATTAGTCACTTGGTCTTAAATTCCAGATTTTGTAACTTTGCATGACATCGTTTCCCTCACTCTGACATCACTGTCAATGAGGGTCTGGCCAAGCATGATTTTAACTGGGTAGTAGCACCAAACCAAACATCGCTGTACACACACTTGTGCCAAATATCTCATGAACACCAGAAAATGTCATAACAAATGGGACATGTGGGTGACAGACTGCAGGTGAAACTAAAAGAAGAGAGGAAAAGTGCTGAGCTTTTGGAAATACAGAGAAACATACAAAATAGTTTCTGGGGAATAGAGACAGTGAATAATGTGATATGAGTTCATGCGTTCTATTAATGATTTATATAGTGTGGAAAATGTAATGAGGAGGGAAGAGAATAACCAATGAGACACACACACACACACACATACATACATACATATATATATTAGGGACTGGACTTATTTTGTTTGAACTAAAAATTGATTTGAATCTGAACTGCATATACAGTGGGTACGGAAAGAATTTAGACCCTCTTAAAGTTTTTTTTTTTTTTTTTTATTCTTTGTTATATTGCATCCACTTGCTAAAATCATTTAAGTTATTTTTTTCCCTCAATGTACACACAGCACCCCATAATGACAGAAAAATACAGAATTGTTGACATTTGTGCAGATTTATTAAAAAAGAAAAACTGAAATATCCCATGGTATTCAGCATTCAGACCCTTTGCTGTGACACTCATATATTTAACTCAGATGCTGTCCATTTCTTCTGATCATCCTTGAGATGGTT
>JAUCMU010000097.1:15720257-15736098 GCA_032275025.1 Enteromius treurensis | reverse complement strand
AAACATATATATATATATATATATATATATATATATATATTTTTTTTTTTTAAGGACAATGCTGTTTAAAATGGTTTTAGAGTGTGTACAGCATCTCTTACCAAAGAACATATCAATCTTTTTCATATTAATAACTAAAATACACTCTGTATTATTTGTGTAATAATTATATTTACATGTACATAACATTAATACACATTTTTATAGACATTACTCCCATTTCGAGTTCTTCTGCAAATCAAAAACATTCAATTTTATTATATTTTTCTGTTCTTCATCTTAATTTATTTTTCTGCATATCAGTCTCCAATTTGTACGTGCTGTTCTCTCTCCAAGTCCTTCCCTCCCTCCTCACCCTGACTGCCTTTGCTTTCCATCTTTGTAAGCACATTCCAGGCTGTGGTCTGGGCCTGGCTACCTCTGAAGCAGCAGGCTCCTAAACCCTGAGGAACCATATCTCTATTGGAATGGAACTGGCTAGATCACTTCCTCTCTCAATGAAAACCAGGCTCCCATTAATCCATGGCCTAAACACAAAGTGTTGTACAAAACCTCTAATGTTTCCACTAATATTGCACAACTAAAGTGATTAAAAAAGCAGTTTAATTTGAATGAATTAACCTTAATCCATCCAGTTAGGTCATTATATGTAATTTCACATGGTTTTTTAGAACATAATACACATTTAAATATTTTATAAGTTGCATATGTTTTGTCTACATTTACATACACTAGTGTTCAAAAATACTGTAATCTTGTAAAACATTATTACACCTCAAAATAACTTTTTCTTTTTTAATATATCACAAAATAATAATTTTACGTAATTTTTCCAGTGATGCAAAGCTAAAAATTTAGCAGTTATTAATCTAGTCTTTTGTAACATTATAAATGTTTTTAATGTTGTTTTCAATCAGTTGAATGCATCCATGCGGAATAAAATTATTAATTTTAAAAACATATATAGCTATGTTAATCCAGAATGTGGTAAAGTGACATAAACTGTTAATGTTCTGCAGTAGATAACTGAGAAACCTCCTGTGCGCCTAACTAAAACATGTCAACCAATTACTAACAGATCTAGATTTCTGTTAGTAGTGACGTAAAATATGCTGATGATCCAAGAGATAAACATACAACAAGACATTTAGAGTCAATTCAAGTCAATAAGTGTATATTCAGTTAATATACAGTATATATATATAAAAAAAAAAAAAATGTATATATATATATATATATATATATATATATAAATAATGACATATACAACAGACAACTACAGTGTTGTTCTGGAGGGGGAAGAAGGTCTTTTAGGATGAGAAGACCCTTAGCATAAGAAAGCAAACACTGAGGACCACTGGGGAATAACAGCAGGGCCTAAATGTGAGACAGCATGCCAAAGCAGCTGTCACAACATTCAGCTGTGGTTTAGCACAGAGGAAGAAAGACCTTTCTTTGTCTCCCTCTTGAGTGAGCTAACATCTGCCCGGCCAACAGCTTCAATGATAAGAAAAACGTGCTTCAACTCAAAGAGACATGGGCGGCTAAGAAGAGGATCTTGGTAAGGAGATGAAAGAATAAGATAGCGGGAAGTGCTGAAATCTTCCAGTAAATCTGTTGGAACACCAGAGGTGTCCAACAACTTTGTGAGAAGAAACAAACAAAGGCTTTAGATGGAAGTACATACTAGATCAACATGCTCTTTGGAATCAAACACTTGATATTCTTTTGTGTGTGTACGTGTGCTTTTGGGTGACATTTGGACATCCTGCTCCTTCCTCTGAACTGTGGGTGTGGGAAGCGTGTCTGGCCTCACGCCAGCGCTCCGACCAGACGTTCCATACAGCATGTTCTCGGAGAACTGAGACCTCTCCAGGGAAAACGAATAGTGTTTGGCTTTAAAAAAGCGATGTTGAACACGAACTACATCAGTAAAACAGAGGTCAAAATCAAACAAATGAGATTTGCCTCTTTTAAGTAAATTCTATATACAAAATAATTTATTTTTCAACAGTTAAATGGGAAGTGTGTATACTGGCTAAAGGCCCCGATATTATACTTCAAACAAAATCGAAGAACAAACTTAAATGACGTCATTTCTAGGGTTGGGTATCGTTTAGGGTTTTTTCGATACCGGTGCCAAATCGATACTTTTAACACAGTTCCGGCGCCTAAATGGTGCCTGAATCGATACTTTAAAAAATAAAAATAAAAAATGGTAACACTTTATAATAACTTCACACTATGAATCATTAGTTAAGCATTAGAAAACCATCGGTTCATCCTTTATGAAACACTGTTCCAACATTAATAGTCATTAGTAAGCAGTTTATAAATACAGCTGTGAATGTCTTGTTCTTGATTTATGATCATATTTATAAAAAGGGAGATTTAAAGGCTTAGTTATTTTCCAAACAGAACAAATAAAAACAACACAGAGGGATACAGAACTATTCATTTCAATATGCAAATAAATATGAAACTGTACAACTGTTCACTTGAATGATTTACATGAAATTGCATGAAAGGTTTAAAAAGTTTAAAAAGTCTATTAATAAAGTATCTGAAAAAAACGTTTACTCTATGAACAATACATCAAATTACATTAAATAAAAGACAATCAATAATAAATTAATAAATAAAATAAGCTTATGAAACAATAACTAACAGATGGTCCAATGCCATGTCTCAAGTCAAGTGAATGAATCATCTTATAACAGGCATCCAATGCTGACTTCCGAAAAAAGGGTAATAACCAATGAAATTTGAGATTACAACTAAAACAGCAAGCCCCGCCCCACGACTGACAAAAATAAACATGTTCGTGCAAGCAGGGGAGAGAAGAAGATCGAGCACAAGAATAATCGCATACAGATGACATATCATGCGCGTGTGGGGTTTGAAATGAGCTTGCGGGCATGTTTCTTCGCACGTAGATCTGTTTTCCTCTGGCGGGAATGATTTACAGCGCACGCCAGCATCAGTGGTGCGCTCGCTTATTAAATGGCATAGATTTGGCGCTATTGAATTGTTGGGTTTTTCGTTCAGGCACGGCACCGAAATGAGGCACCGAAAGCCGCGTTTTCATTCGGTTCGGCACATACCCGTTACTTAGGTACCGGGTTTCGGTACCCAACCCTAGTCATTTCGAACTAAATCAGACTAAAACAAAGTTTGTTTTGGAAGTTCAAATCGGCTGACCAAAGCAAACTTTTTGGGGATTTCATTCTGGCTCCTAAACACCTTTGAGCTACCATTGGTCCGAGGTGGCTACCGATCCGTGGGTGTGTTCTGAAACTCCACCTTCTTTGACGCAGGATTTTTTTTTCGAGGTCAGGCAAGGGAGCAACATCTCTAGTCACTATATAAATATATATAAATATTTACTTTAACCCCCAGTTTCACAAACAAGGCTTAACCCTAATACTAGACTAAAATGTAAATCTTAACTGTTTCAACAAAAAGAAGCCTGCACTGACTGAAAAAATTCCTAACTAAACTATGGCCTAATCCTAGCTTAAGCTAAGGCTTGTCTGTGAAACCGGGCCCAATAGTTAAAAAAAAAAAATTCCTAAAAAGAGATTACAACGAAACTTCAGTGAACGACCCAGAGTTGAAGGTGACATAGAGAAAAATCAGATGCATCAGATGCTGCTGCTGCTGTCATCGTTGTTCTTCTTTTAAAGCGAATTGAAAAAAAAGGGTACACAATAAAAAAAGCCTTTGTTTTTAATCAAATGTATGGGCTATGTGCGAGTGTCGCGTCATGTTTACATTAATCTACAACCCGCCTCCAGTTGCGCGGGAGTGTCAGAACGTTCAGGAACAGTATACCGTTACTCAGCCTTTCTAACTTCTTTTTGCCCTCAAATAAAAAAATAACTTTGTTTGAAGTATATCGGGCCACCTTGTGCTGTTTTCAGCTCAGTTTCCAAATAAAATATGTAATCGAACTCTGATTGCTTATTGTTTTCAACAAAAGAAATGGATCCAGACACTAGACTTTGGCTAAAATCATGGGAACATTATGTAACAGTAGTATAGTGTTAGTGATATAAGCAGTTAAGCAAGGCCATAAAGATATGAGATATAGGAGGGTGAAATGCACAGTACTTAGCAGCTGAAATATGATAGTGATAAACAGAGATTTGAACTCTAATACCCCGCCTCTATGACTCTACAGTGTGTAAATGTTTTATGCAATCATGAATTGTGGTGAATATTATGCATGACCTAGGGATCAAGTGTCTGCATTGCAAGTCATTACTATGCAAATGAAGAGAAAACATAGTCTGAACACTGATAAACTTCAGCATTGACTGTACTGTTCACTAGATTTCAAAAACGTACTATAAGACCTAGATTAAATTTGTTTACAAGTACAATAACATGAAGGGCTCATAAAAAATTGTGAGTTCTGTCCCTTTGTTTACTATTAAAACTTCCTCTTTAATCACAAAGCATATCTTATATTGGCTATCACTTACAGCAGCAGATTCCAAGAAACTATTTATTCGATTCAATAAACATCTTATCGTTCTCAAATAGTGCTAATTTTATTAGCCTTAGATACTGGGTTAACAAGGCTGTTTACAGGCTGGGCGGCACAGCAAATACAGATTGTCTGCATTTGATTAAAATAATAATAATAAAATGTTCAATTACACAAGATGTTTTAGCTGGACTTTGAAACAGAACATATTAAGGTCCAGTAATGTCATAAAGCAACACCACTTTACAAATAAAGTTATTATTTAAGGCAAGCTCATGCAAAAAATTTGTTACAGTATTTATTAATCTTTACTAATGATAGTTAATAAAATGTAATCAAGATAACATTAATTAGGATTAATAAATGACTATGTTAGCCAATGCCATTGTATTTCTCTAACAGGCCTATCAGTGAGCTGTTGCAGTCATACACTGCCACATAAATATGCCTCATTAAAAGAGCTAAAGGATTATTACTGAGCCAGTAAGGCTATTCCAAGAAAATGACTGCATTGTGAAAAAGCACTACTTTTTTGAAAGATCATACAGAACAACTGCAAAAGCCAAATTAAATCTTTAAATAAGGCTGTGGTAATTATCTCCCCACAGGCCTTGGAAAGAACACCTCTGCCTAGCGGCTCAAGGTTGGCTCAATAACGTGGTTCTTCAGAAGCTGAAAAAACTCAAGACATTTTATGGAGCACCTCGGAATATCTCAAAGGCAAGTCACAGTCAGAATTATCCATCAGCTTCTAATAATCCGGAAAATGGTTAGAGAAGTTTGTGATTAAGCTTCAACAATTGCTGTAACCCGTGTAGAGATGCAAATTGTCAGAGTATATGTGACCCTGGACCACAAAACCAGTCATAAGGTAAAATTTTACAAAACTGAGATGTATACATCACGTGAAAGCTCAATAAATAAGCTTTCTATAGATACATGGTTTGTTAGGATAGGACAATATTTGACCGAGATAAATCTATTTGAAAATCTGGAATCGGAGGGTGCAAAAAAATCAAAAATACTGAGCAAATCACTTTTAAAGTTGTCCAAATTAATATCTTATCAATGCATTTTACTAATCAAAAATGACATTTTGATATGTTAACAGTAGGAATTTTACAAAAAATCTCCATGGAACATGATCTTTACTTAATTGCCTAATGATTTTTGGCATAAAAAAAAAATCTATAATTTTGACCCATGCAATGTATTTTTGGCTATTGCATTATGTCATTTAGTTAATAATTGCTTGATTTATACGAATAAGTCGACCTGTACAGAACAGTATTTGCATCCCATCTCTTGGGTGAACTTTTTTTATTTAATTTCTATATTTACTTTAGACATAAATTTAGTCAACCGGCCCAACAGGAAACGTTCTTTCACTCGTTGTGTCCATTTCATCCCCATCCCAAGCTGAATGTTTGGTTTGACATTTACACCCAGACAGAATCAACATCAAGAGTTAACAGGAAAGAGCGGGTTTTTCTAAATGCATATTTATCTGACTGTGCTTCTTTGACAGTCATTAAACACATCCGCCATTGAGGGGCAAATTTGCTGCATAATGTATTTGCTTACGCCTGTATGTCCTGCAATATGAAACAGCAAGCGTAGGAGTGCTACAGTGAGGTCATTGTGTTTGCGAGCAAAGGGTGGGCTGACGGTGCAGCCCTCTGTAATAAAGTTGAGTGGTTTAGGATTAGCCCGCTGTGCTGCGAACATGCTCGCGCACAAAGAGGAAAGCTAACATTGCACATGGCAACCCTTGCTGACCACCCACACGCAAACAGTACAATACCACCATTTAAAGCTCCGAACAGCAGTTACGGGTAAACAATGAAACCATCAAGGTGGATTAACAAGTGAAAGCCAGTGTTTTACATGTTAATTGTCCAAACGTTTGTTAGTTAGTTAAAGGGTTAGATTACCCCAAAATGAAAACTCTGTCATAAATTACTCCTCCTTATGTCGTTCCAAACCCGTAAGACCTTCATTCATGTTCGGAACACAAATTAAGATATTTTGGATGAAATCAAAGAGCTATCAGATCCTCCATATACAGTAATACAACTGAAATGTTCCCAGGTCCAGAAACATAGTAGCCTGAATACATCGGTAAAACAACCCAACTTCAGTTTTGCGGCGCTACGAGAATACTTTTTTTTGTGCAAAGAAAACAAAAATAACTTCTTTAATAACCATTCTTTTCCCCTGAGTTCTGCCATTTGGGAGATTGCGTAAAGTAAGAATGTATTTGACGTAATTAGTGTTGTTTACACCTAAGCAAAAGTGGTTGTATGTGTTGTGATACTCTCTAAAATGGCAGGGAGATGAATGATTGAGTAAATTATGTTATTTTTGTTTTCTTTGTGCAAAAAAGTATTTTGAGGCTGAACAGTAAGGTGGAGATTGCTAACACTAAAGAGATAATCAGACAGTTAAGGTTGTAACCAATTTCCAAAACAAGACTGACAGCACAATATAGATTTAATCCAATCTATAAAAAAACGCTGAGAGCGCTTTTAAAGAATGACTAGCAAACCAACACAGAAAGTAAAACATTTTCTGGAAGGTGTGTAATTGTTCAGAAGGCTGTGCAATATTCCTGAAAGCTCAGCCCTGAGCAATCTGATGCTTGTTTAAGATAAAGAGACTTTCCAAGGGAAAGCACCTTCTCTTAGTTTGCTTTTAGTTTCTCTGATATTACTTCTAAAGCACCCTTTTCCAGTAACATGCTTATTGCTTATTGTACTAAAATGGCATGATACCTTGAGGCTAATTATTTCACAACTTTGTGTGTATTCCCACAAGCGTACACACCTGAGCTGTTGGTTCGGCCTCGGTAGACATCATCATAAGCTTTCCATTGCTGAGTGACTTGATACGCATGGATGAAGATCACCAGCACCCCTACCACACAAATAAGAGGAACCAGGGCGGCCGTACAAAGCGCAGCATATATGTTGGGAATGAAGCATCTACAAATAAGGACAAAAAAGAATATTGTCAGTACACAACAGGGATTGGCACTCAGGTTTATGAGTTTTGTGTGTTTGTGTATTTAGTACTCCATGAAGGAAGAGCGTGAGTAAAATGGGTTTGAAACAACAACATGGACAAGAAGTGTGTTGAATGTTTATCTTTATTTCTCCTGAGATTCTTTCTTTTTGTCTTTCTCTGACTCTTCTCCTTCTATCCGAGGGATTTCTTTCCAGGCGGCATTTGTTTTGTTTTTTTGTCCTGTATGCAATTATGAAGTCTGCCTGGTATTCGAAAAAGGAAAAGCTTTGGGAAACTCAATCCAGAGTAATCTTGTTATGACGTGATCTGTATCAAAATAAGCAGCAGTTGCATTCTGTTCACAGGCCTGGCATCGCTCTGGCCAGACAAACAGAATGGACAAACACAGTCTGTACTCATTTTATAGAGCAGAAATGTAGCATTGTAGCCATAATAGAATTCAAAGCATGTGAAGTGAATGTAGGAAAATAAACAGAACATTTTTCACTAGACTTCATCTGATCATCATTTTGAAACACTGCCTGGTTTAGCATAACATACTGTATATCTTCACATACATGTCCTATAAAAAAACAAAAAAAAAACAATAAAAAAATAAATAAGCAACTGTAAAATTCTAGCAGTGATACCTGCAGAGAAACTATAGCTACTAGGCTTTCTCTTCAATCACACTGCTTTTCTGGCAGCTCTTTGTTAAAGGATTATCAGGAATTTTATCTAGAGACTCAGAACATGTCATGCGATGTTGTAAAAGACTAGAGACACAAGCACAAGTTAAACAAGTCTATCCGGTGCGTATTTACATATTTACGAAATGCAAAAACATTTTGTTTAAATGGGGTTTTACACTCTGGTTACAGCCTGTATAGTTTTAATCTCATTTAATCAATCAAACTATATAGTTAAATATAAAAAAATAATCATAACAAAAGCACATAAAAATGACTTAAACTAAATTAAAAACAGAAACCATAAAAATAAAAGCTAATTGATCTGTGGAAGTAAAAACATAAAACGAATCATTTTTTAATTTATTTATAGAACATCAAATTGTTTTATTTCTAAAAAGGACATTTCTTCATGATATTACTCTTTTTTTTTTTAGAAACCTTGTAATGCTAAATTATGTGTGTTAAAATCTGACCTTTAAACTAATGTGCTTTTATTTCTGCAAGCATTTGACTGGCTGAAGCCTTATGGTCCGGGAAAGGCGAGAACTGTGGTGGCTTGTGAGGTGAGATGACATCATTTGTTTGCTCTTGGAGAGAGAGATGTTTGGCTCTCATGAGTCAACTGGGAGTTTACTTGCTAAGAGCTGCTTTGAGACAGGGTGGAGAGGAGTGTCCTTAGTCTTCTGTTATCACTACAGGCTTGGCTGGGCCGAAACTGAACGTATGCACAGTCACAGCTTGTAACCTCATAAACACTGGGGAGTTAAAAATAGCAGCTCTTCCCGACTTACCAATAACAGACCCCGACCACACACAATCAATGTAAACGGGGCGAAGAAAAGAGGGCATATGAGACAGAAAATTGCTTATAACACATTGACACAGGAAATGAGTAATTATGAGCCAGAAAAAAAACACTAAAAAGTGAGCATTTACATGTGAACACTAAATGTAGCGCACGTGTGTGTGTGTGTGTGTGTGTGTGTGTGTGAGATAGAGCTCATCATCAATCACAAACTCACAGGTCTCCTTGCACCAGGCCATACACACTATGAATGCTCCACCCAAAGCCTCCCAGAAGGACTACAACCAGGATAACGATGACCAGAGCAGGAAGTCCCCAGCTGAGCAGGAAGTAGAGAAGATAGCGTCTCTCTGTGTGCTCATCATTCATGACCAATATCTGCCAGAAGTTTATGGCCTGGGAAAGAAACACAACACAAATGTTACTGAATACATAAATGGAAACATAACCGGTTTATAAACAAACCAGATTCACAAAAAAGATATAAAATATATAACATTTTGACAAGACTAGGCATCAAGAACGAACTTCCAAATGGACACATGTTGGTTATATGTTCTCATATTTACATCTGCATTCACCGCAGCATCAGATATTACCGCTATCAATAACAAACACTTTCTTGGTCTAAGCGTTCAGTTCGCCTGTTTAACTTTTGGGGATGAGGTACTTCAGCTAACATCAAAATCAAGTCCTGATGTGGCACCTACTTCTATCAGTATTAGCACCTTAAATGGATAGGAACTGCAGCAGCTCTGTTTTGCTGGGTTGGGAACTTGAATAAGAGATGAAGCGAAAAGACAACCTGGCAAGATGATGTATTAGCTTTTGGGTGTTGAACCTCTCTGCAATCCCTCTCCAGCTTCTTTGTAATTATGGAAGAGGTTAGCCCCCCCGCCATTTAGAGAGCCCTGTCACACAACTTCCATTGATTTGGCGCTTTAACCGTGCCGGTATAGGGAGTCTCTGGGATCTATTGGATGGCTATTTTAGGACAGACTGAAACATGGGTCCCAGTGCATAGGAAAGAACTCTTTGATCAGTAGCTTTTATTGATAAATTGTATTTCTTTCAGAACCCTTTTAAAGCAGGTGTGGAACATCTGTATTATTACCATTGAAGGCTAGAATACAATACATGACATTTGCCATGAATAACCCAAAAACTTTGGTCAATGCAATTTGTACTGTGCAATTCCACATCATACAGATTGGTTCTGAATTCTAGATTTCTTGTAGAGGATGCTGACTATCATCATCCGGCATGAGAAAATTGCAAATGAATTAATTTTGTCACATTTAATTATCATTACGCAAAGGTTTTATTACAGGCTTATTTGCCTTGTTTGAAATAAAGACAAGCACATGTTCAAATCATTCTCTGCAGGATACAAATACTTTCCAGTCTGAATCACTATTTACCTTTTCCACCAAACACAACTTTTGTGTGATTTATTCCATGTGTTTTCATAAACTCACACCCACTTCTCCACATCAACACACTTACATAAACATACTGGCCTTTACACTTTGGTCCTTCCACAACTCATGGCTCCATAATCCTAAAACCTTTTTTTTTTTAATTAGCCAGTTAGTTTATTTCATGTACTCTTGCATAATCTTTCGACACCAGTGTATCCAGTGCCAATAGAGATTACATGCTCTATGTAAACAGCTAAGCCTCTGGTGTTTTTCAGCATCATTGAGGAAAAACAAGATAATCCCACTATGTGAGCAAAACCGCCTTTGATTTCAAGAAGTTCAATTTAGGTGAGAGGTTCCTCTAGGGTCAGTGTTTGGTCCTATGTCTTTTCAAACTAAAGGCAGAAATTCAAGGCAACATGAACCCAGATGTTTGTGTTCTGTGTGGGTCTTTGAGGGATTAAAAGCCATGTTCTTTTTTCATTTCATTAAGCATGTTAGGGCCAAATCCTGTTTTTGCTCTCGGGGAACAAGACGACCTTCATAGCTTTGAATGAGTTGACTTCCAGAGACAGGTTTCTGTGCTTAGAAGGGATTACCATACAAAGGAAAGGAGCAGACGAAAGGGTACAGGTCCAGCTAGATTTATAGGATGGATTTTTGAAAGGTCTCTGAGCAGCTATTGCAGGCGTGCTAGCACAACTGCCTGCAAAATCTCCACCAGAAGAATCACACGTAGCTGGAACATGCCAAGCAGCACGTAAGGTAAATCATGTGTTTCCTATCGGATTGAATCATGCCCATTACTAAGCTGACGATGAAAAGTTATGATGAACAAGACTGTATTTAACCAAGGGGAATTTGTTATCCGACACATTTGCGGTTTATGACTCTCCATGTTTTTTATACTGTACAAACTGTATTTTCTAACCCCCTACGCCTAAACCTACCCACTACAGAAAACTACTGGCACCTTTTGAATTTCATAAAACATGATTTTGTATTTTTTTAAGCCTTTTTTAATGGGGACAGAGGAAGTGTCCTCATAAATCATGTTTATGTTTATACAAATCATGTCATTATACAAATTTGTGCCCTCATAAACCATATACCAGTACACACACACTTTTTGATTGTTTTAGGAATAATCTCCATAGACATAATCTTTTGTTTACTTACAAACTTTACATTATATCCACTATGCTTAACCCTACTCCTTAAAAAATTCAGATATTACTATCCTTTGATCCGGGGAATACCTGGACAGCACACACATGCGCACTACAAAAACATACTTGTCTTAATAAAGCAACCTTTTGACCCAAGCTTCCTGTTCATGGCGTGATAGCAAATATTTCCTCATTTTCAGTAACAAGTCAAAACCAAGGGCCTTTAATATTTGTTGTAATCTCAAAAGCTCATTTGAGATTATGCCCTAATCACATTTACAAATACATCAGAGAGAAAAAGTAGAGCCAAGAAACTAGGTTTCAGATTAACGTCTGGAATTTCTTATGGGTGAAACCTTTTCAGACAGTCTATTATCTGAAGGTAAGATATACCAAACACTACGTACTAAACAGAGGTGTGTGATTGATGAGACATTGTGAAATTTCTATTTTATTAGAATGTAAGTTTATTCCACACCTTCAACTTCCCTGTAATAAAACGTTTCTTCTGAAAAAGTCCTGATGTCACTTTGAATTGCTTGAAGGGATAGCTCACCTCAAAAAGTTTTATTGTTGTTTACTCACCCTCATGACGTCCTGATCCTTGCTTTGTTCTTTTGAACAAGGAATAAGCTATTTTGAAGAATTTGAATAACCAAACAGTTGCTGATTCTTCAAAATATCTTTTTTAGTGCTCCAAAAGAGGTAGGTAGGAAATAGCATTTTAACAGATCTTTCATCATTGAGTGAACTATATCTTTAAGAAGGTAAGAATTATCTTCAGATAATCATGAATTAAGGAGCCTATCCCAACTAAATTCATCAATGAAGTGGAATTAAGTATTCAGTGAGGTCAGTGAAAAAAAACTGCTACACTGACCACACAATAGACGAAAAAGTAAAGTTTTACCTGTATGAGCATCCAGCTGAACTGGCTGAGGTGAAAGTAATGGAAGAAAAGGCCAAGAGCAGCGCAACTGTCCTCCGAGAACATACGTCCACGAAATGCAGACACCAGGAAACAAATCTGAGAAACACAGAGTGACAGATACATCAGCAGAGGCCCTGGAGTCCTCATACTCAGCAGAAATCACACATTCAGATCACTCTCAGCATTCAGTCATATTACTGAGTCCCAGAAAAGCATCTCAAATGTCTAAGACTGTTGCTAAATCATTTATACTCATAATATTTTTGATAAATATTTGAAGAGCTGGCACAGTCAGGTCTTGACCAGATGTCTAGAGGACTGTTACATCACACTGCAGTATGGACAGCCCAAAGAGCGACAGTTGACAAATCATTGTGTATGAGTGTGTGTTTAAGCAGAAAGCTTTACTGTATAGTGTAACTTTAAAAAATAAAAAAATAATAATATTTACATATTGGATTATATTTTCTTTAAATCTTGTTTTTTAATTTTAATTTCAGAAATGAAAACATTTGGATACATGATATACAGTATATATCATACATGATTATATATCCTGACAGCTGACTGTAGAATCTAGTTTCCTATTTACAATTAACTAACTAGGGACTTTTTTGGCGTGACGAGGTATATTTCAAGTCCAGTGGCCAATGAACAATTCAAGAACAGTTCAAAACTTATAAAAAAAGCGAAAAAAAGCGAAAAAAAGAAAAACAACTGGGTAGTTTCACCTTATAGAACCTCTTAGAACTGTATTTGAGGACACATTAAAAAAAAACACTAGGTAACCGTCCAGTCCATGAATACTGTGACCCTTTCAAGACAAAGAACACAGGGTTTTTCACCGTGGTGAGAGTCCCTGTTGGGAAACCCAAATTAAGGGGAAACTGTGCCTGTGGAAAACCTATCCTGGCTGCTGAGTGAAGGGAAATATGGAGTCATTACAGACGGGATAGCATTAAATGAGGTACTGTTGGGATTAAAGTCAAGAGGACAGCGAGTGGTGTGAGAGGGAGGTGTCAGCGCAGGAAGGAAAAGAGGGCAGGGATGTCCGCAATGTGCAGAGTCCATCAGGAGCATGCTGGGAAGCATGATTTTGGCATGGAAATGTGGTAATGCTGCCAAAAAAAACAAAAAGCTCAGTACTGTATGTGTGTTAGTTAGCAGGGTCAAGGAATTATCTCATAAACAAACGCATATAAAGACTTGTTTGCTGAAACATTTTCATGTGTCATCGGTTTAAGTTTGTGACCTATATTTTACGTTTTACAACAATTAAGGCTTATTTTTGAGGTTATTACAAATTCTTTTAGGGTCTATGTAATATTTACTCTTACAACTGAACAGTACTAACAAGATTTTCATAAGAACATGAGCCTATGCAAATATTAAATATTTGGGGTTAGTAAGCTCTTCTCTCTTTTGAAAGAAATTATACTTTTATTCAGGAATTATAATGTTACAAAAGATCTTTATTTCAAACAAATGCTGTTTATTGAGAACCAAATCAACATACTAGAATAATTTATAAAGAATAAACTAAGTGAATAAAAACTGGAGTAGTGGATGCTGAAAATTCATCTTTGCCATTATAGGTATAAACAAAAATTTTAAATATTAAAATAAAAAGTTATATTAATAGGAGAAATAATAATTGTCATACAAGCTGTTGTATATGCATTATATATTGAACCTTACTTATATAAATTCTATTAAGTGACTTAGGAATGACTAATTTAAGAGAATTTATCTATTTAAAGACACATATCCTTCACAGCCTAATGTTAACAAAATACCACTAGAAAATAGTTAGAAAAGGAAAAAAGCATGAAAAAAAAAATAATTGGCTTGGCGGGGTTTTAGCAAAGTCTCAGTTTTTCACAAAGCTTCTTCTGTGTCGTAGTACAAATACTCAATCACATTCAAACTAGAAAGTCATTACAGGCTCTACAGTGACACCTTCACTGCACATACTGTAGGAGTCAAATCCCATGTTTTTTTGTTCCCTGGGGCGTAAACCCGCTTGAGTAAACAGGGAGGAGATGCGATCGGGTTTCCATTCAATATGATGTGCTTACACACACACACACACACACACACACAAACCCACTCAAACGATCACATCAGTAACACTAGCTGCTGATGATAGGGGCACCATCCCCCTCCTCTAATAACCTTTCTGGATGATTCTGTGCTCCACAATTGATCTCGCTGCCTTATGTAACAAAAGAGACATCCAGAAAGACTTCTGAAGCTAAAAGTAGCAGCTAACTCAGTTCATCACGAACAACCCGTTCAGTTCATACATCAATCCACAACAGGCTTAACACTGGCCCCTAGACGATTTATCCTGCTGAAATGTGTATAAATACAGGCAACATGGCTCCAGCTTAACAGTTCCTGATTAATAAGACATCAGCACCCCTGTCATGTGAAACGCGCGGGCTCCGATGACATAACCAGAGCCGGTTGGGGGACAGCGGTTCATTCAGGGGCTTGAGATTGAAGAAGGGTGATAGATAGCCACAGTGGTGATCACAGGACCCTGGGTCTGGGACCTGTCTGGCCTGGAGACAGCCCTCAAGACCAGATGCACTTGATAATGTGGATCTGCTTTATCCTTTCAGTGCAATCACTCAAACCCATAACAGGGAGTGGCAGAAAATAGAGCATACAATCTGATATGCCTGTTTACAGGACGGATATACTGCACCATGCTGTACCATAAACAATATGGGGCTAAACAGTACATGTGTGCACGACAGCAAAATAAAGCCCACACCCGTACCTTTGTAATCTATTTAATTCACAGCTTGACCCTTGACTTATTATAAAGAAGCCGTAAAAAAATGGATGCCAGAAAATGAGAAGCAAAATAAATTTGGTGAGGTTTATGGGAAAGTCTAATATATATTAGTGCTGTCAAACGATTAATTGCATCCAAAATAAACATTTTTGGTTTAAAGAATATATGTCTGAGTACTGTGTATATTTACTAATATATATATATACACACACACACACACACATTTAGAAAAAAACTTTATGTTTATATATTAAATATATTTATAAATAAGGATTAATCGTTTCACAGTACGTCGCTTCCTCCACCAATTTCAAAGTGCTTCGCGCATCTGTAGCGTCTGCTGTTACTAGGCAACCATGAAAGCGCTGTCAGTTAAAGAATCATTTCTGCTTTGGATTTTAAACTGCGCGACTCTGTTGAAAATGAAGAGCTTGCTCGCGCAAAACGCGTTGCATGTGAACGACCCCTAAGCCTTTGGTGACACATACACCACGAAATTAAATTGTGGATCTCTCCCCT
>JAUCMU010000097.1:15702801-15720007 GCA_032275025.1 Enteromius treurensis | reverse complement strand
TTTAAAATAACTGTTTTCTGTGTGAATATATTTTAAAATGTAATGTATTCCTGTGATACAAAGCATCATTACTCCAGTCTTCAGTGTCACACAATTGTTTTTTTTTTTTTTAAAGGGTGTTTAAATATTTTTGCCGAGATTTAAAAAAAGTAACAACTATATTAATTATATACATTTGTTGTTTTCGCACCCGTTTCATAATGCTACCAGTTTACATTATTGAAACAAAATATTAAAACATTAAAAAATAAAGTTGCTATGGTAAGAAAACAGCTGGGAATGTAAAGATAAACAATATTTTTTCAGCTAATTCACAGCTGACTTGGAGTCTCCACAGATACCTCCTATCCCCGGAGGAAGACACTTAAAATAACCATACACCATGCATTAAAAACATTATGTCTTGATTGACAGGCTGATAAGTGGGGAAGCATGCATGCTGAAGTGAGAATGACAGCCCAACGAGAAGCAGCAGAGCAAAAGCTACTTCAACATGTGCACTAAGCTGCTTTAGTTAAAAAGCATTAAAAGGACAAATCAATATAAAATAACACCAATGGCTCTGTGATCGATGTGTCTGCTTTACGTATATCACTGACCTTGATATATCATCTTCAACATAATTCCAAACTCTAGATATGTTTTTTTCATGATCACGACTACATTTTCTTTTTGGTCTCGATGTAAAAACAAAAATGTTTTTTATTGGATCTTATAAGAAAAAAGGGTACATCACTCATAATTTCTCGGGGCAGCCACAAAGCATTTAATCGGCTTCTATTAAACATCACTCTATAACCATGCAGACGTCCTGTCAAACAAGCTGGCAGGGAATTGAACTGATCGCATGTGAATGACGTAAACTTGTTGCCTCCTTCTCAAGTGTCGGACGCTGATTTGCAAAACATAATATCTGGAGCAAGTCTGATCTAAATAAAAACCAATCCACTCTTGCATCGTTTGTTAGGTTTTGTTTTGGCAAGTAGTATTGGATGTGGTTCTGCGTTTCCATGATCATTAACGAAAAGATAAATAAAAAAATCCTTTCCTAAAACATACGTAATATGTTCTCCATATTTCCAATGAGCAAAAATGCCTTTATTGAATTATTTTATAGTCATAACCCAAGAATCAGGTGAATGTATTAATCTCTGCAGTGTGTTTTTGTGCAGTTTGCTGCACTCAGAGCCACTCCAGTCCTGTACTCCATTGGTGTGCCTTTGAGTGTTACTATATATAGATACTGTGTTAGTCACCGATGCACCTCCCCCCCTTTTCCAGAGCCGACTATAAAGGAGTCAAGCAGTCTGTGGCCTCAAGCTGATTTCCACTCACATCAGTCAGACAGGTAAACCTCAGCACAAGCCCTGTGGGCATATGCACTGTGTAAAATAAACACGTGTGAAAATAATCTAGAGCAGGCCAATGATATACATTATCTGTGTACAAAACACTGGAAATTTGTACATGCAGGGTGATGTAAAGGGAAAAATTGCAGGATAATAATATAGCAACGATCCATCTGCCTTCTCCCACAGAGGACAGTTTCCTGTCTGGAGGATGCATATGTGTTAGTCATCAAGCAGCAAGCAAGATATATATTTGGCTCAAGGTTCGGTTTTAGTTGCTGTTTTGAAGAACAAATCAATCTTCGCTCCACTGCATGATAGATGGTGTTTTTGGCATCTTCTCTGAGGACTATGTTTCCTTTGTTACTAAGTGTAAAAAGTGTGAAATTTTCATGACTGCACTTACAAAATAGTAACATATCGTTACCATGTTTTTTGTACATGGCAAAGATAGTAATGCAATTTGCATGATTCTTTCCAATTTTTTTCATCAAGTAGAACAACAAAAAGTTGCATCACTGTCTTAAAGGAACACTCCGCTTTTTTTGGAAATAGACTCACTTCCCCAGAGTTAATAAGATGAGTTTTACCATTTTAGAATTCATTCAGCTGATCTCCGGGTCTGGCGATAGCACTTTTAGCATAGCTTAGCATAGATAATTAAATCCAATTAGACCAGTAGCATAACGTTCACAAATTACCAAAGAGTTAATTGTGTGCCCATCTTCTGACGGCTACTTCCAGCAGGATAATGCACCATGTCATAAAGCTCCAATCATCTCAGACTGGTTTCTTGAACATGACAATCCAATAGAGCACCTTTGGGATGTGGTGGAACAGGAGATTCCCATCACGGATGTGCAGCCGACAAATCTGCAGCAACTATCATGTCAATATGGACCAATATCTCTGATGAATGTTTCCAGTACCTTGTTTAATCTATGCCAAAAAGGATTAAGGCAGTTCTGAAGGCAAAAGGGGGTCCAACCCGGTACTAGCAAGGTGTACCTAATAAAGTGTCCGGTAAGTGTGTATATATATATATGAACACACACACTTTCACACACACACGTATTTCTTTTTTAAAATTATTATTATCATTATAAGCACAATATTTCTAATCTGGATCTTCAGAAAAAAAGAGAATGTGGCAATTTGAATCATCATCAAAGAACATCTCAGAGGGTCAATATGCTCCTCTCAGAAATCTGTTCTTGTTGTTGACTTGGCACAGGGCTGCTAATAATAGCCCTGGCCAAAAAGATTACATCACCAGCAGAGCGTGAGAGATGAGTCACGTCAACCAGACGTTTTGAATCTTCAATGTGTCATTCATAACACCATCCTGGTTCTCAATTGGCCTTTTTCTTTCATCCCCCCCCCCCACCACCACTCCATATCCCGCCCCCCTCCTCTAACAGCTACCGGTCTAAACTAGCTGGTTCCAGACTCGGCAGCATCGTGGGTGTTTCCTCAGCTACTTTTGTGCAGTGGAAGCCAACGGCACAAATTTTTCACAAACATCCACATTCATCTCTGCTGTAATTTCTTCTTTCTGCCTTCCTTCTCATCTGCCAAGATCCCTTGTTGCTCATGACAGGGCTTTCCCCAAACCGTCAGGTCTGACTGGATTTTTTTTTTGTTTTTTTTTTGCACTGACTTTCATCGGCCAAAGTGGTTGCGGATGAGCGCCTCAGGCATGCACTTCGTGAATATGCACTGTATCACAATGGGAGTCTTAAAGAAAAGGGGGACATGATTACTGGGTCAGTGTGGGAAGGCCGCACCTGATGTGTGACTCATGCATGTGTGCTAAGTCACGAAAAAATACTGAGAGTGTTAAATGTTCAGGCGGCTGTTTACAGGGAATCTTTTTCTTCTGCATTCTCCCAAATTCATTTTCGAATCTGGTTTCAGTTGGAAACTTGTCAAGACCTTGAAAAAAAAGTTGTTTACGTGAGATGATGAAAATTCTTTTTAAATGTTTAATTATTTCATCACTTTTAGATCTCAGATCCTCGCTGAACCTAAAGGAAGAGCTATGAATGATAAAATATTTGAATATTCTAAGTGTAGTTCTAATATTTTAATCAGGAAAGTTAAGCTAATTAAACATTTGTGTTAATTGAAAAAGACAACTAATGTCAAATGATTTTACGCGATCACAACATTATACGTTATCGCAATTAACATTTGGTCCAGTTAATCCAGTGCGAATGTTTATGCAACATTATTTGGTTGTGAAACACATAACTCCCACTAGATGTTTAACTTACAAACACTGATGTTCAGTGGGACATTATTACACCCTTGGCACTAGTCCGGATGACCTGCCCCCTTTTTTCTTTTGTTCGTGGTTTCATTTCATCCCCTTATGCAAGCTTGCTTTCAGCAGGGACTGGGAAATCTATTGTTTTTGATGGCATACACAGTCAGGTTTTTTTTAAATCGAAGAATGGCATGAAAACAAATCTGAATCTGCACTGCACTGCTACTGTGACAGACAGATAATACTCCAGGAGACACATGACTACACATGTGTTGATACCTCACTACACATGTACTGTATAAGAACAAAGTAACTGAGGATATGGTTACACCACTATTGAAAGGTTTGGTAAGATTTTTGTAATGTTTTTTAAAAGAACTACACCCAGGCTGTGTTTATTTAATCAGTAATACAGTTAAATACTGTTTTAATATGAGATATTTCATCTTACTGACCCCCAAACATTTGAACACTAGCGTATTCCGACAACCAAGGCACACTTTGTATAAACATCATGGCATTGTATAACAAAATATCAAGTTGAGCTAATTTTAATGACAGCACAACCACACATTTTTAATGGTCTTAATAATACATATACAGTACCCTCGATTTCAAAGACAAGGCTTATGACTATAGTCCAAGACTAAAATGTGTGTCTGGGCTGTTTTAACTGAAAAACATTTTGTACTGACTGATCTTTTGTTTTCTGTGTGCAGATGAGAAGTATTCTCATAGTGAGCCACTGATGTCACATGGACTGTTTTACCAATGTATTTACTAACGTCACATTTCTGGATATGGGAACATTTCAGTTGTGCTGCTGTGTTTGGAGGGTCAGATAGCTCTGAGATTTCATTACAAATATCTTCAGTTGCGTTCCGAAGATGAATGAAGATCTTACGGATCTTACGGAGGTTGAATAATTAATGACATCATTTTAATTTTTGGTGTGAATTAACCCTTTAAAACATGTCACGTTTATTGTTGGTGCACACCAGTAGTGTTTTTATCTAAAGCATGTTTGTAAAAACTACTTAAATGTCCTAATGAACCATGGCCTAATCCTGGTTTAACCTAAGCAATGTGTAAGAAACGAGGCAAGACAAAAACTGTAATGATATTATATGATTCTTTTGATTAACTATACATGTGGTATCTCTGCTAGGACACTGGTGTGAACTTCAACTCTTAAAATGATCTTTGTACCAGGTGGTTAAAAGTCACAGAACAGCTCTAACAAAAATGACATCGTTTACAGATGCAATTTGGTTTTGATATTTTGTATTGAATGCAATAAATGTAATACTTTTGTTAAAGTGCCTTCACAGTCCTAACATCTTTTGGGTCGATTATATATTTAATAAAGATGCTACAAAGAAAAAAATAATACAACATTCAGAGGTTACTAAAGACCTACGTGTTTGGATGACTTTGAAGAGTGGTGACAGGAACTTCAATCATCCTCTTCATGCCAGCTTTAGCTGAATAACACAGCAGCAGTGACTTCAAAGCCTACTTTATCATTCTTAGTAAAACCTCCTTGAAGTGTCTGAGTGTGATAAAACCAAACAAGCTTTAGTCCGTCACTTCCAAACTCATAGACACCGTGTTGCTGTTGCCACAAATCTCCTAGCTACCTGATACTGCTACTGCTCTCCTCCTCAAAACAACACATGCTGTCGTTTGTCTCATGCCCGACTGCAGCAAACAGAAGAGCTGGCCTCAGTGTTGGCTATCACGCTGACACCTTTCGGGTCAAAGCGGACACGCCATCCAGCCAAAATAAAAGTGACCATGGGAACACAGTCATAAACAGAAAAACAATAATGCCAAAAGAAAGAAAGAAAGAAAGAAAGAAAAAGAAAAAGTACATTCAGTACATTTAGTACTGTGTATATATGACTCAATCCTCTAAAATAACTATTATTGAACCCTAACAACTGACAAATCATTAAAAAAAAAAATGGATTGAAAGTATTCCTGTATAAATTAATCTACTTTTTTTTCTATCAAACACAAATGAAGATATTTTAAAGAAAGTTTGTAACCTGTTTTCAACCTGGTCACGGTTGACTTCCATAGTAGGGAAAAAATACTATGGTAAAAATCAATGGTGACCCAAAACAGCTTGGTCACAAACTTTCTTCTCTGTAGAACAAAGAAATTCATACAGGTTGCGAACTACTTGAACTACATTTTTGGGTGAACTATTCCTTTAACAAGCAGAGGAACACAGGGCACTTAAACACACACATCATTATAACTCATGAGAATTTCACTTTGAGATGCCCTTCAGGTGTATCAGCTCCTGACATGTCCAGATCCACATAATATTATCTTAATGCATGATGCAGGCATACAATTTTGCATTAAATGTTTTAAAATGACTAAAGCACAATGGGTAACACTTTTCAGCACATTTTGTCCTTTCTGAAACATCCCAGAAAGTTTTTTTTGCTGCTGACTAGCTTATATATAGACTCATTAAAAGTGCTTCAGAGCTCTCTCTCTTTCTACATATATGCATATATACATACATATATACATTTATATATATGTATACATACATATATACTGTATATATATATACTGTATATATATATATATATATATATATTTATATATATATATATACACAGTACTGCCTAGTTTTGCAGCTCTGTGTCGTCACAATATCATCTGGTGCTCAACAACAGAAGGCTCTTCATCATATCTGAACCATTTTACAGCGTGCTTTGTGTGTTTTTTCCCCTGAGGTTGTTTTTTCCAGCTTTTGCTTGCACATATCCAAATTAATTTATATTTATGTGAAAAGCAGAGTTCTTAATACATATTTACATGCATCTATATTAGATTACACGTATGATACATGACCACGGGGTTAAGCAGGGGGAATTTATTACCATATTTGCTTTTACCATTCAGTAAATCACTTTGGTTTGTGAATGGAGCTACAGTGACCCCTACAGCCACAAGGCAACAACACAGCTTCTAGAAAGACCAGTGGGTTGCAGTTCAAAGTAAACATTCATATTTAGACAGTTTATCATAACGATAAAGAATGTTTGGCCACATCACCACGTATTACTGCACACAGTCACGCAGTCAAAGAGCACTAACAAAAGAACCTAAAATAGGCCTGAAGTTTAATGAAATGGCTGTTGATGGTTTCCTTCCTCGCTTATCTGACGGCACATCCTGAAGCTTCTTGGAAATCAGACAGATGCCTGGTCCCTCTATCTATTCTGGAACATGCACAATGGCCTTTGGCTGGCTTTTGGTGCTCTGGGCTCCGTCCTTGTATTGTGTACACACGTTTTACTGTGTGGAAATGCTAAACTAGAAAAGTCAACTTCCAGTTATGATGCAGCACATCATACGTGTCGATCCCTTCAAGGCTGAACGAGTCATTCTCAAACCGAGCTTAATTAATATTTAAAACCTAAAAAGCAATACAATGCATTTTCACACGACTGACTAGATGTACCAGCTCTCACCCTCATTCTTTCCAAAGATAAACAAACAAAAAGGCAGCTCATCAGGTGAAGCGTTGCCCTGTCTCACCCTCCAAAGTTCAGGCCAAATGAACTATGTGCTTCCCTGGTATCCAAAAATAGAGCAAGCAGGCTCCCAGAGTCCAGAGGTTATTAAGGAACCGCGCTGACAGACCTGCGCTGATAGGACTGTCCTGGACAGCCGCCAAATCTGAACCACATTAAGAGCTAGTCTGTTGAGCAGGATTTTAGAACTAATGAAGAATTGGAGTCTATGGGTAATAAATAAATCCTTTTAGGAGAGAAAATGCAAATAAGCCACAGTAAGTACAAAGCTGGAGGTTTTTGCGCAGCTACTCCAAAATGTAATGCGTCTCTTAGAGCAAGTGATCAACATTATGGTCAAATGTAACTCAATGTAAACATGGACAAAGCTGAGCTACTGTCTCATTAAGGTCTGGTATTCTAGACAGAGGACAGCGTTTGCATGCCATTTTAAAAGACAAATGATTGCTTTCGTCTAATCGGAATCAAACGTTTAAAGTCTGTTAAACAAATATAATGTTATTTACAAAACGCAGCAACAATGATAATAAACAGTAATAATATATTGTGCTCACCTATGAACGTGACACTTTTAAGGTCTTGCAATAATGCTAATTTATGTAAGAGTTAAAAAAAAAAAAAAAGACAAAAGAAATAAAGTAAAATGGGCGTACATAATATCAAATTATTTCACGCAATAACATAGCTCTTTGATATAACATGTTAATGAATGCCAGATGCCGAAAGGGCTACATTAATGTGTTGTCAATATGCATGCTGTTAAGAACTGTGCTAAAGGTCAAGTCAAATCTCTTGCTCTGTTTACAGTGCTTTTTTTGGTAGGAAATAAGTGTTCAAGGCCTGCCGTGGGTCATATGGGGTCATGACCGGGTAGCTAAACCCAGTGCCTTTGGACAAAGTTTCTAGAAGGACATAGTCCAAGTGCACACACTAATCAAACTACACATCAGATGATGACATCTCAAAACATGCAGTATTTGCTCTCAAACAAATGCTCTCAAGAAAAATAATAAAAAAAGCTGACACAAGAGCTTACAATATGAGTGCAAACCATGATACATTTTCTCCCCAAAATACTGATGAATAGAACAACACTCAATTGAAATCTTCTGCAACAGTTTTACTACATCTAGATAAGTCTAGATCAGTATGATTGCAACTGTGATAATGATTATATAGGACAACCCCCCTCCGGGAGAGGAGGCGTCATATTCGAAAAATGGCGGAAAGTGGAGACATGGCTCATTTAAATGTAAGCAAAACGTTGTTTATTGTGATTAAATTGCACTTGTTTAACACAATCGAAATAAATGGATGACTTATGGAAAAGTTTACATTTTCGCGCTGTTGTGACGACGCATGACACGTGACAACATCAATATGGCGGATGTAGTACGTCCGAGATCCATTCATACTACCCCTGTTCATACTATATAGAACGTACTGTTTTAACGGTCGGGTAGTACTTTGAATTTTAAATGTAGTACCTACTTAAGCAGTATGCGATTTCGGAGGCAGCAAATGAGACAGTATCATCGACTTGTGTTCAGCTGAAAATACAGAACACACTAGTTTATCATCAAAACGTGAACTGGAAGTTTGTGACCGATTACCAACACAATAATACGCTCAGCAAAATATTGTCTAAGTAATGTTATTACTAAAATTCCAGAAAATATTGAGACTTTTTTTTTTTTTGGTACATTCACCTACTTTTCTGTTTTAAGGATGTTACAATTAGGTTGCCAGGGTGTTCTTGTGACATTAGGATTTTTCACCCGTTTTAAAATTTCACAGGTAAACACTTATTGCGTGTGATTGTGTAAAAAAAGCGGACATTTTATATTTAAAGTATCATCCATATCCATAAAACAAATGGCTTAGGATGTAATAATATACACCAAAGTTTAGTAGATATTACCCAGCAGTCATGTGTCTCTGCAGAAAGAGGCCTCGACCCTTGGTAAATGAAATGCTGTGCTGCACGCATCCAATTTGCCATGCTCTCCTTGAGTCAGCGTATAGACCTCAATCCAGTTTGAGGCAGACTTTATGAAAGGAGCGCTGTTGCTCTGAATAAGCACGTGCCTTCTTGTCATCCGAATAAACAGACATGGACACAATTTAATTAAAGGAGGAAAACTCTAGCCTCTTGAACACCTCCTTGTGCCTTCTTTTGTAATCTCTTCACACCGTGGGAGCATCAAACTGTTTAGATTCACTAAGCAGTGCAAGTATTTATGTGTGTGTTTATAATTCCGTGTGTAACACACACACACACCTAAAACACTACAGGAAGAGGGCAGAGGGGAGTTTTGAGAGGTCCAGAAATTTGCTTCCTTTAGCTCGACTTTCTCACAGGCATTGTTGTGCTCTCCCAGACTTTTTGACGTCAGTCAGTCCATGAGCGTCACTTTCCCGCTTTTTGATTTACACTGAATAGACATTCCCTGTCTCAAATGCAGCTCCCACGACCAGCTGAAAGTAAACTCTTAAAGACTTAAAACAGTACCAAAAACTCGCTGTATTCATTATGAAGCTTATTATTTTTCCCATCCAGTCTCCATTCCCAGCCCCGTGGTGATTATAAACAACAGATACACAGACGGAACTGACAATCAAAGCTTTCAAATGTTTTGAATTGACATACATTTGAACATTTTCGAAGAAATCTTTCAAAAATTACAGCAAATATAACACGTCAAAGCACTTACAATCAACTAAATATTATACATTTTCAATCGATAAGTTGGATGTTGTGGTCATCGCAGTCAATAAAATAGTACTGCTCAAGAACAAAATGTCATGAGTCATGGATCATTTTGTCCACAAATCAAATTGCTCTGAAAAGACTTCCCAGGAATCTGAGGCTGCCATCATGCAGACATTAACGCAGCTGCAACAATTATCTCTAGTGCAGTCTCATAACATACGCAACTCATGACACACTCAACATTTTCCATCTCCACACAAACGAGATCACAACAAATGTCAAAATGAAAAATGTATGCTCCTTTAATGGGAATAAACATCCAGAACATCACGGTAACAATTTATTTTAAGCGACGATGCATCATTATCTGCGTACAACCTGAAAATAGTTTTATTGTACTAGCAGAGAAGGCCTTTACGTGGAAGTCGACGGCTAGTTTATTCAGAAAGTCCGAGAGAAGAAGGAAAACAAAATTTAGACTGGTTATATATTTGAGACCTAATTGCATTGCTCAGTACTGTAAAACTAGAGCAGTCAAATCCCGGCGACACACAAATGACACAAGAAAGAGCTTTAGAAAGAGACTGCATGCTGCACATGATGCTGGGCATGTTAAGTGAACCTAATATTCTAACCTTCAGATAAATAAGATACTGGTGGGTCTCAATTCTCAGAACTGAGCTGAGATGAGCGTAACTGATTTTGGAATACCCTGTCCTCGATCATCTCATTCTGGGACATTCAGCACAGAATTAAGGGGGTATTTCATTTCATATGGAAAACTACATTCATTTTATCTTTTATGTTGCATTAGTGTAACAGTGCATCCACTGCATGGGTGGCCATGTGTGTTAGCGTCTCCATATATGTTTGTGTACATCTCACACGTGAGCTGCGTGCATATGAATCTAAAGGCCACCTTTCCGAAAAGCCTTTTATTGCTGCGTCTCGCTATCTGATTACCCTCGCTAAATGTGTGTTACTTCTGCTCATAAGTACAGCCCTATCCGCATTTACATTTTGGACCAGGTGAGCTAGTCTGGGTAAATTTCCACTAACTACAGTTTTGAGTTGTCGACCTGCCTCACCTACATGCTGTCCAGAAGGTAGTCAAGCATAGAGAGCTTACAGAAGAGAAAAACTATATATTCGAATGTGATAAATGCTTTAAGAGAGGAATACAAATACTGAAATCAAATGTCAATCAGAAATTAAATACAGTATATATATTACACTTAGTAATTACTATCTTCTTAGTCAAATTAATATGGTGACAATATAATTAGCAATGAATGTAAAAATATATATTAAATTTGAATCTTGCAAAACCAGAGCATTTTTACTAGTGCATTCAGATTTTTGTTCTAAAATTGTAATAAACTTTTGAAGAACGGAAAGTGGGAACCAAACAACATTGGAGCCACAGATTTCCAGTATATGGAGATAAGAATAGAATAGAATAGAAATGTTGCACAGAAGACAGAAAGTCTTACAGTTAGGAAAAGTGTGTGAGTGACAGACTTTTAATTTTTGTGTGAGGTACTCCAGTTTTCATCTGGAAGATGCAATTCTTAAAGTGTTTGTTTAAAGCATTTCCAACATGCTGCAAAAACCTGTCAGATGTTAGACTGGCATATTAAATATGTTTTGGTTCCATTTCTGATTTAGATTGTGTGCAAATACTGTTTTATCAGATGTTCATAAATAACAGTTCTTTTATAGACATCTTAGTGACTATGTGCTTACTGGAAAGTCCGGAATGAAAATCAGTTCTCAGTCTAGAGGATATACATCTTCTAACCATTCAACATCCTCTGACAAAACATGAGTCCAGCTGTTGTTGGTACCGAACCTGTATGACGCATAACTTCTTGGGATGGCCAGACTGGAATTTTCCATTCAACACCATCGAGGTAAAGAAAAGCTAAACAATTAGCGGATGACAGAATGCCACCAGGTTTTTCTGAGCCCTGTTAAACAGAGCCATGTTTGTTTTCTTCTTTTTCTATAAGTGAGCAGGACCAGTGGAAAATTCCCACTTCGGTCCACAGGTATCAGACCACTGACTAAATGACCCCCCTCTTCTTTGCAGAGGGATGGGTGCACAGGGATAGTTCGGTTGTCAGGGTTTAACACACTAGCCCATTTGGATGTGTTCGCCCAAGCTGCAATGACACATTTCTTAGAAAATGTTATCTGTCCCCCCCTCACAGAATCTGAACGGGTACAACCATGTGCATTAGAATCCAAAGGTTTGCTAAAGTTCTTGGGTATCCCGATATGTTTGGTCTGAAAGAGATACACGCAAAAGACACCTTCGACACCTGTCCACTCACGCAAAACTAACCCGAACCTGAGTTATCTACTTTAAATCACTGTTTTTAACAGATGCGACTCTTGCAGTCGTTTCTGATAGTGTCTTTGTGTATTCAGGTTACACTACAATGTCACCGATACACAGGCAGAAGAAAAGCACTGTAATGCGTCATACAGTACATTTCACAACCACCTCGACAGTGTCACTCAAAGTTTGCACAAAATATTTTCTTTCAGCTTTTACTAAATTTAATACAACCCCTGGGACTCACGCTGTACCTTTACTATGCTCACCAGCAAGCCAAACATCCTCCTGGTAAACTAGGCCACATTACGCAGCAAAAAGCGTCATGTTGACGTCATAGCTGTATCACATTTCTTTGGAGCGCCGTCCTAGATCCTGATACTGATTCCCAAGCACAGATTATAAGTGGATTTCAGGCTAACTATAACATAGTCAGTCTTAAACCAGCATGAATTAACATCACAGTGCAGCTGATTATTTAGAACAGGCAGGCTATTTGCCTTCAAAATGTAACTGGTTGACCACATTACAGGTTAAGTTAGGTCTTACCTGAGCCCCTAAGGAGGCCACCATCATGTGTGTGAGGAGTTTGGCAGCGAACATTAGGAATCTAGAGCATAGCACATGAGACACAACGGCCAAGGCAAACCCTGCGGGTTAAAAAAGACAGATATACACAATTGTAATGATGCCAGAAAGCATGGTTTCTTGGTGGGATTTGTACCATCACAATCATGTAGACTGAAATGAGTTACCTGAGATACAAATGAAGCCAGCAGCATAGAAGGCCTCATTGAATGAAACCAAACCTGTGGTCTCTGCATATGCTGTGTAGATGGATAGATGAGTACAGGCACACTCCACAAAATTCTGACTGTTGTCCACCACACGGCAGAACTGACCATCAGACAGCCAACTGGAGAGGAGAAATCATATCACAATGATTGTGACATGCCACATACCTGTACTGTATAATGTCAAATAAAAAAAAAAAGTGACCCTGGAGCACAAAACCAGTCATAGGCAGCACGGGTATATTTGTAGCAATAGTCAGCAATACATTGTATAGTTTGAAATGAGCAATTTTTCTTTTAAGCCAAAAAATATTAGGATATTAAGTAGAGATCATGTACATGGAAGATATTTTGCACATTTCCTGCTCCAAATATATCAGAACTTAATTTCTGATTAGTAATATGCACTGCTACTTTAACTTTTTTTAAATTTAAAATTTGCATATAGTTGTATCTCAGCCAAATATTGCCTTATCCTAACAAATCATACACCGATGGAAAGCTTTAATTTACTTTAATTTGCTTTTTAAATAGACACTTACGACTGGTTCTGTGCTCCAGGGTCACAAATATGAAAAACAAAACCAAACAAAACCTAAGCTAAACAAAAAAGAGCTCAAAAGTCAAACCAAAAGGTCTGTTTTTGATTTAAGTGTAAAGTCATTTCATACTATTTGTCCAAAAAAAACATTTTTAATTCAAATGATTGTGTGCCGTTACTGAACAGACTTATTGTGCATCTCTAATTCATAATTATTCCTAGTTCCTGAATATTAAGGTTCAGCGTGCTGTTGGTTCTGGATATGACATGAGAATTTGGTTTGTGGTGCTCAGCATTCTTTCAGGACATTTTAAGATTAAGATAAAAACTGTACAGCTAATATTCCAGGCTAAAAGCGGTGAAATGTCATCTACAATCCAGGCCAAGTAAACAAACCCTGTAGAACATACTGAACTTTCTTGGTCAAATACACACACACGCCCTAAAGAATGTTAGATAGATGTTTGTCATGGCAGGTCACGAGCCCTGACCCTTCAACTCTGTACACACTGTCTCACCAATGTGTGTGAAATACATGGACAAAAACAGGCTTGAACACCAGGTGGTCTGTCAAGTTCAATTGGATGAGGATTTTTTTTAATTTTAGTAAATGGGTAAGTCTGTAAATACTAAAGGAGCTCCTAGCTAAAATTCACCGTGCATGTGTGTGTTTTGTAATTACCTCTCAGCAGCCTGATTCCACAGGAGGCACAGAGATTGGAGTGGTTTTCCACGTCGGTCAGGAGTGTGTATTCGGTAAACAACCTCTTGACCCTCAGCGAGAGGCTTAGAGCCTCTGCCATGAAGACTGACTGAGAAAACCTGCACAAACAAACACACGGATTACTCAGAATGGATTCAACTATTAAAGTTATAGTAAGTTTCCCAACTGCAAGTGCAAATAAAATGTTTTAAAATCACACACACACAAAAAACACTATTTAGAGGAAGCCAAAGACATGAAGCTGACATAACATGTAGAAGTCATAATAATATTAAGACAGAGAGACAACTTAAAATGTTCAACTCAACAGTGGCATCTGCTGGACACTTGCATGATAAAAGCTACAGTCATATCAGTGAAAGTCTCTGGAACAAACACAACAATACAGTGTTCAGACCCGAGGCTCTTTCAGCGCTCTTTCACCTTGTCATTTAATGCACTGGGTTTTGTGTTGGTGAGGAACCAGTGCTCAGTGCTGTACTCTGTGAAGTGCACTTTACGGCAAGTAGACGAAGCCATGATGCCCGTGGGAAGGGTTGATACCTCCAGCAGGGTCTCAGGCAGGGTGAATGTGTCTGAGTTTTTGCCTGTAAACGTGTGGCCGTTGATCTGCGTGGGGTACCAGTGGTAAGCAGCTATGGTGAAATACGGGCAGGTATCCAGTATGGTTGTGCCTCTGCAGCATAAACAAAATCAATCACGAATGAGCTCAGCTAAAAACAAAACAGAATAAAAACATAAAACAGTGACAATAGATCTCACCTCTTTCCTTCTGCCCCACACTCGATGTTTGTGAGCAGGCTGAAGGCAAAACGTTCTGCCACCTCAGCCAGCTGGCTCAGGCCTCGACTGTCCACTCTGCTGGGGTTTGCCATGGCGCACAAGAGGTCATAGGTCAGGCCACGGCTGCTGTCTTTTAGTGGAGTCTGCTCAGCTTCTTTCAGAATCTGTGAGAGTATTTTTAAAAAGTGTAAAAAACAAGTATTAGCAGAATATTAGCAGTCATGTTGGCCTTAACACGAACCACTACTAAGTACCTGCAGTGGCAGTTTAATCTCAGTTATTTACCGTGAAAAGGGAACTTAAATTAAAGCATCAAACCCATGTATATATATCAGAAGCCCTGCTTATATTGTAGTACTAATAGTGTGAAGCCGTCTGGGTGTTACTCCGCATCTAGCAATAAAATGGTACTGATTAACTCAAAAGACAAAGCTTTGTTGCCAAGATTAGAGATTTTTTTTAACACCGTGGAGCATTGTGGTTGAACATTCAAGCATTGCACTCCCAAGATAAAAGATTTCTATGAACTTAAGGAACAAATAAGCATTGTAAGGAAAGCTGTCTTAATTGATCTCTGGGGGGCCAATATGTGGCCCCTCATTGTTTTTTAAACAGAACATAGTCTAGCTGGATTTCCTGAACTTCCGTATTCAAAAAATGCACAAGATCCGGTTAACTTTAAATAAATTCTCAGCCCTTTAAAACCAGATAAACGTGTTTACCATTCACCAAATAAATATACACTAATGTTCAAAACTTTTGGGTCTATTTTTTAGTTGTTTTTGAGAGAGAATGATCTTATGCTCACATTATCTTATTTGATCAAAAATATCTAAACTGGTTTTTTTTAAATTTATGTTCAAATGTAATTCGTTCCTGTGATGGCAAAGCTGTATTTTTATCTAGTTTGACTCTAGTCTGTCTATTCCAGTATTCATTGTCACATGATTCTTCAGAAATCATTCTAATATGCTGACTTGCGCTTCAAGAAACATTTGACATTATTAGCAATGCATAAAACTGCTTATAAATAAAACAACTTTTTTTTTTTTTTTTTTTTGATCAACTTAATGTACCCTAGCGGAATAAAATTAATTTATTTAAAAAACAAACAAAATCTTACTTAACAAATACTACTGAGCCCAAACCTTTAAACCGTAATCTAAATATCAAAGTTGGGAGTTTTAGTGAAATAAAAAGTACCTTCGACATATTTATTATTTGCTATCTAAACAGGGATTTCTAATTTACTTATATAGTTTTTTTATTTTATGGTTTTAATAATTTTTAACTCAAAGTACATCTAAACTGCAATGAAGACAACATTTAGTCAGCTCTCATTCTGAGATCATCCTCAGAAGGATTTACTTTAGATTTTTTTACATTTTTTTGACACTTAAGGTTTATTACAAACACACCCACACTTCCCTCATTTGCTTACCTTGCTTAGTGCATCTAACACTGCAGTTAGCTGCTCTGGAGTGATGTCCTTACTAACTTTATTGATAAGCCCTTGAAGGACCCGATTGATGATGGTCTCATCCAGAGGCTGATGTAACTGCTCCAGCAGGGCCCATACGGCCTGAGCCTCTGAGTCCGAAACCAGGGTGATGTTAGCCAGCCCGAATTCTGGGTGAACCCGTGCACCACCAGTGGCATCAGAGAGAGCCACACGGAAGCGTTTGGGTGTTGGGTTAGAAGAACCAATGTTCGGAGTAAGGGCCACATCCAGCCCGGCACTTCTCTGTCCGATATCAAAAGTCAGGGTACCCTCTGCCAGGACAAAGTCCTGCCCTGCCACAGCAGGCCAGATAAGATTGGGTCCAATGGACTCAGCTTTCTGAAGCTCCTGTGAACACAGTTCATAGTCTGATAATACATCGAACATCAATGTCTGACAACTTTTACAATAACTGAACACAGAACAGTTAAAACATTCAAATTCAGATATTTTAAAACTGCAAAGAGATTATACATGTTTTTCCTTTGAAGTATGTAACATAACAGAAATAAACAGTATTTCCTTAAGCCTAAATGTGTAACTGTAGGCAAGGAAAACGTCTCGGTTACGTATTGTAACCCTCGTTCCCTGAAGAAGGGAACGGAGACGTCACGTCGGTGACCGACGA
>JAUCMU010000097.1:15672529-15694649 GCA_032275025.1 Enteromius treurensis | reverse complement strand
CCAGTCTGTCTGGAATGACATGAAGTAACAGAACAAACTGAGACAGACTAAATCCAGAAGAACTGTGGCAACGTCTCTAAGATGAAGAAAAAAAGAAACCTACCTGGAAAGCTACAGTAATGTTCAAAGTTTTAGACACTCGTGTAAAAATGCAGTAAAATGAGGATGCTTTCAAAAATAATGAAAAATTATTTTAAAAATAATTTATCAATTAACTTTTATTAACTACAGCAAATAAATATTTGGTATTACAGCTTTTGGTAAAACAACTTCTGTTCCAAAGTGCACTTGCCCATCGTTTTTCAGGTAGCTTTCCAGGTAGGTTTTTTTTTCTTCATCTTAGAGACGTTGCCACAGTTCTTCAGATTAATGACAAAATTAATGTTTGGAAATCTAAACTGATATTACCATCTGACACACTACCGCAAAAGATAGAAATAACCCACTTAAAACCATTTTTTTGTTGGTGAAAATACTAGTGGCCAAAGACTTTTACACAGTACTGTATATGAAAAAAAATTCTAATAAATGTAATTATATTATATTAATATTTTACAGTATTACTGCATGTCTGTCAAATAAATAAACCATTGGTCAGAGTAAGAGATTTCCAAAAACATTACAAACATTTTTACCAACCCCAAACCAAGTGTATTTCTTAGTTGTTTTACCCTCAGCTGAATTGTAGCTGCAGACTGGCGGTCTTTCATCACAACTTTGCCAGATGTCTCTTCAAACTCTGTATCTGCAGCTGTGGTGATGTTCCAAAAGATCTCAATTTCACCAAAGATGCCTGGACCTCTTACAAGACTGTAATTGATAGGACACGTTTAATCTTTAGATTAGGGCAGCGTTAAGGAAATCTGTTTTGATATGAGTTCTGTTTTGTGACGCCAATGGTAAAAAATTAAAGATCCGGTAACCTCTGTTGGTTGGAGAAGGTGAGAAGTTTACCTGACCAGAGCTGTTCCGTTGTAATCGTTTCTTGGCTCGCCAATCAAAACATTCCTGCTGGAATCAGCTAATCCTACAGTTCCCAGGGCACCCATATCAGCTTGAATTACAACCGTAGCAATGCCTGATGAAAAGAAAAAGTAATTGATGTAAAAAGACGACCTGTTAAATACACAGACACATGATATTAACTAAAATATCCTGACTTATGAAAAAAAAAACATTAACGTTCAGAAGAAAAACACAGCAAAACCACAACTAGTGAAACTTTTAAAGGACAGTAATTGTTTCCAAGATGCTCCCAGTAGTGATAATATGCTGACAAACCTCTAACTGGATCAATGACATGCTCATTCTTTGGAGAGAGCAGTTGGATAGAGAATCTCTCCTCTCCCTCCAGAACAGCATCGGCCAAAGCTTGAACCACCACAGTTTTCTTTGACTCAGTCTACAAACAATAACACAATTTAACAACTGTGATTATCTCACTGTGGCATCGGTAAAAGTGCTGCTCAACTAGTTTAAAGGGATAGTTCACCCAAAATGAAAATTCTGTCATAAATTACTCACCTTATGTTGTTCAAAACCCATAAGACCTTCGTTCATCTTCAGAACACAAATTAATATATTTAAAACCGTGGTAGTTCCCTTGCATTCTACGGAGGGTCAGAAAGCTCTCTTATCAAATAAATATCTTAATATGTGTTCTGATGAACAAAGGTTTGGAAAGACATGAAGCTGAGTTGTTAATGACAGCATTTTTTATTGAACTATCCCTATAAGACAGTATTTATATTCACCACCCATGCTTACCCCGTTAAAAATGAGAGTTCCATTTCGAGGGCTTAGGTCATCTCTGCCCTCTTCCTGTACAAGCCATATCAAATGCACCACCCCTTCACCTCCTGAACTACGCACTACGGTCAGTGTAGCTATAGAAGCTGGGTCATTTAGAAACCGAGGCTCAGACACAGAGACCTGTGGAAAGATAAAGCATTTTACTTAGGTTCATCTTTTCAGTCGAGCTGATTATGGCTTTTATAAAGTAACAACAAGGTATCTGAACCTAATGGCAGTAGTTAAACAAAGTAAACACAGGGTTGCATCTTATCAAATAAAGTATTAAGAAATACAAAAAATCATGAAGTTTATACAGGCCACTCGCAAAGCATAAAAATGTAAGGTTATGCAATTATCACAAGTAAGACAATTAAAACACATAGGTTAGGCTGCAAAACAGTAATACAGAACTTTTATTTAAAGATATTTTTACCATTAGCTCTTCAAACCCGAACCGACCAAAAGGTGAATCATTGGCTGGGATACTGATTACCACAGCTGTCTCATCCCCCAACCTCGCACCTCCAATGACTCCAACCAGTTTCACCATAAACGTCTCTGTGGACTCCACAACTGTGTCATCAGTAATAGTGATCTCAATATAAGCCACTGCCTGTTCAAAAAAAAAAAGTTCACGTCATCCATTCTTGTTCGATGTTCCATTTCCACTTTTTACAGACATTTCCAGCTAAAAATCTGGTAAAACGCACCATAATTTGCTGAATCAACTACTTCAAAATAGGTACAGCAGTAACATAGTAGAATAAAAAAGATACATATTTGATGTTAATCTTTACCTGTCCATCTTGAAAGGTAAGGTTTCCGGAGGAAGGACTGAAATCTTCAGTGTTGGCTGTCACTGTTTGTGCCTCCCAGTAAAGCACCAGTCTACCAGATCTACCGGCCATTCGCATGACAGCCAAGCGAAGGATGTTTCCAGGTGACGGTACCTCAAATGCCAGCACTGCCCCAGAAACATCCTAGAAGACAATGGATTGTAGAAGCGTGTTCATTCTTCATGCGTAATAACATTGGTACAAAAAACCTAATTAGAGAGAATTAATTGAAAATCAACCTTTGAGACATTAAAACTGAGGACTCCTCTTGGATCATCGCTTTCTTGGATGGTGACCTCAGCTATCTCCAAACCAGGTCTCCTCACACTGGGCTGAGCTGCTCCTATGTCTCCACCCAACAGTTCAACTCTAGTGATGTTTACAAGGAATGTCTCAGCCAGTTCAGGAATATCATCCTATGAGTAAACATACCATATACCATGAAAGGATTAGTGCAATTTTAATCTTTACCCGCATGCATATTACATATTGCATAAGTTAAAACCTTTTACAGACCTCATACATCTTAAAACAAGGAATCATTTCTTTAGCAGATTCTAAGAATCATCCAAAAAGCTTCTCTACAATTAATTCTAAGAACATGCTGATTTATGTCAGAAGTCTGAGTCATAAACTTTCAGCCCAAACAAATTCAACATGTGGTTTTTGAGGCTGGACAATATGCAAAAATATCTAACGACCACTGCAATTTTCAAGGCACAAGCTATTCCAGGAACAAACTGGGTTTTCTGTGGTTGTGATAGTAACTGGCTGTTGGCTTGCACTGTATGAGGTCAATCTCGATCCTCATCAGCCTCAGCATAGTGTGTCCTCAGACTGAATGACCCGAGACTAACTAGGAATGTTTCTGCAAGAAGATTCTTATATTCATTCATATATTCAGGTTGCATTTATTTAATCAAAACCACAGTAAAAACAGTAATATTGTGAAATATTATCATAGTTCAAAATATACTTTTTCCAAAATATTTTTTAAAATGTATTCTTCATATGCTGTAACAGCTGAATTTTCTTCAAATCAATATTTAGCTTCAAATGCAAGTAATCAGTAAATTACATAATCTGGGTTTATTTCTAAAAATTTTAATCACCAACATGCACTTTCAACCAGTACTGTGAGTTTACTGGGAATCAATCTAACATTCTGAAGATCTTCTTTAATAAATGGCATCTCAGTAAAGCAGTCGGAATAGTTGGGTTGAAATACTCACCGGCAAGATGGTAACAGATACTAAAACAACAGTAGCGTTCTCTTTCATGATGACTGTGGCTTCTTTGGCTACATAGTCAGATCCCTCACTAGCCTGATTAACAGGTGGCAGATGGAGGGCTGCTTTGGTGGTGTAGTAAACCAATACATCCCTTGATGCTCCTTGATCTCTCACAATACTTAGTGTAACGTTGCTTGGGCTCTCTGAAGTGAGAGAATAGAAAAATTTAAATAATTACATCAGTGTATTTCAATACATCCAATATTTGTATATTGTAATGAAAAAAAGACTTAGTTCACAACTAGAAAATATGCAATGCTGAGCCACCAATAGGCTGTTCAATTTATTATTATGCTAAGTTCAAATGAGTCAATGTTAAGCACAACTGGATTACTTTGAGGCTCTGGCGTAATGAAGTACTGGGAATCGAGGTGCCAGCCAAAGACTCCGTAGGGTGAACCATTCGCTCTAATAGTGAGGTTTGCTTGTGCACGCTGAGGGTCGATCATGGCTCCTCTGGATGGCTCAGTTATCCCAATCGTTATGACCTTGGTCAGGACAATAGTGACTTTTTCTGCTAATTCTGGTATAACATCAGCTAATATATTCAGTGAGATGGTAGCAACAGCCTGGCTCTCAGAAAATGTCACCTACACGGAAAACAGATGGAGAGGGTTTAAAGAGGTGTGCAATTCATAGTAAATTGTGGTTATGTTGGCATTTTGCTGTCCTCATTGGGAGGTTTATATAATAGGTTTGAATAACAGGTTCTTTAAATGTTTTTGTAAACAGTTGCCTGACTGTTACAAATGGCAGCTTATAGTTAAGAGTTGTGATTTTGAACCAGAAAGACAGTTTGCAATACAAAATGTACTATTAAAACATGCATTTCGGTCAAATATTATAACTTAAACAATTGAAAACAGAAAGCAGCAGCTCTCACCACTCCTGAAGTGGGAAAAATGTCATCCAGACTACCATAGGCACTCCAGTGTACCGTTAGTCTGCCAAACCTGCCTCTCCTCCTCTCAATGCTCAGAGACACAGGGTTATCATCCTTCAACTCATCCACCTCCCGCATTAAAGAGCTCTGTATGCAAATATATTCCTATATCAACTGTGCTCCAGCCTCTTTGAATTTAAAAAAATTACAGTACTTCACATTTACACTGTTAAAGATCATGGCATTGGATTTTGTATATTCAGATAACAGCATCTGTGAAGCACACAATGTATTCTAAACGTTATACCTGTGCAAAGCCTATAATCCCATAAGCATCATCATTAGCTGGAATGAACAATGTCACTTGACCACGAAAGCCAATTTCTGCCCCGCCTTTGGGGTTCTTGAGGCTGACACGAAAATGTTCTTCCTCCTCAGGAACATCATCATCAATTACATTCACTGCTATTTCTAACTCACGGACACCAGGTTGGAAAAACAGCTCTCCTGAACTGAGGATAAAAGAAAAAATATCAATGAAATTTAAATACAGAAACAGTTTTTTTCCCCTTATGGTTTACTTAGGAATGGTAACATACTTGGGAATGAAGTCAGATTGGTTGGACACTGAGGTCAGCTCATATACGACAGAGCTTGATTCTGAAGTGGCTACAATAAGACTCTTGGTAGAATTAAGAGAAGGAACAAGAAGGTACAGGAATTCTTGTGCAGAAGGAGATTTCAGTACTTCAGCAAACTGCCTCAGATCAGTTCTCCACGAGTACAGGGCTGAACCACTTAGACCAGCAAGCAACAGGTGAGCTAAGACAAAAAAAAAAGCATTTAAATCTAATTTCTCAGTACAGAAGGTTTAGCTGTATGATACTGTAAATGACACGAAGCCTATACACTATATATACATGCAAGGCAAACAAATAGTTAAATATATAAGTGATATTTGTTTGTTTTTTTCAGGAATGAAAACAAAAGTTCAAAAGAACTGCAGAGCAGAACAGAAAAAAAGTGTTTCAGTGTATCAACGTAAATGATCAGTTTTGATTTAAAACTGTTCAATACATTGAGTTAAGTGTTTAGACCAAACCCATGACCAGGACACAACCACGTTTGAGGAATATCAATACAATTCTGTTTTGCAAGTGCTATTATTGTTGCATGTAAATTAAAATACCAATAACCTGAGGCATATTATCTTGGTAAGGATGAAACATGGGTAAAAATACCCTTAACAGTGGAAACACACTAAATGTGATATTATTTAAACAGACTGCTCCATATTGTCTGGCAACTCACATATTCTGGAAGGAGGGGTAAAGGGCTGGACTGAAAAGAGGCTGGAAAATGGGATGGATTGTGTCTGCTGGAAGAAGTTTTGCTGAGAACCCCACATAAACACTTTACATGTTGAGTTTGGACCTTTTCATGGTGAATAATAAAGACAATGTGAACGTTAGATACAGATACAGGGGAGCAAAGATCATTTCAAAGTTTATTTCAATTTCAAACACTCTTGAACTGCAACTGCTGACTGCATATGATACCTTCAGTAACGACGAGGAGGAACGTATCTCCGCCCATCTGAAATGATTCCACTTGCTTGACTCGAGCACTGACTTCTAAAGTTTGAGGGTTTTGGAAACGTCCATTACTCCACTGATATATCAGACATGCCGATGACGTTCTGTTCCTGCACACAGCCAGGTGCTGTACATTGATGCTGCCTCGTCTGAAGGGTACGGCTGTGATAATATCTTGAAAGTCAAGACGTTGATGAAGGGAGAATGAGCCTCCATTCCACACAAAAATCTTAAGACAGAAAGAAATGACCACATTAAAGTGTTTCTCACTATTGCTACTTTAATGCTTCCAATCAGAACTTCCAAGTTTGTATTTTATACGTCAGACTGAGTTTACCTCACTAGAAGCAATCAAATATTGCTGGAGCTCAGTGGTGAACTGTTTAATGCTGGAACTGTTCACAGTAAGAGTCTGCTCCTACAAAAGGGGACAGCATTGAACAATACACAAATGCACAAAAAATACAAATCTGACCATAGCGAGATGAATCCCGAGTCAATCACAGAATAAGCACAGTGCAGCTATTATTGATGATTGGCAGGCAGCTAAATAAAAAGATAAACTGCCAGCGTACTCACTTGAGTGAGGTTGAGGTCTGCCTGAAGGCGAAATAAGCTGATTGTGGCAATTAATGACACAGTGCTGAGTGCATGGGAAACTGCCACATAGCTGGAGCCATTTACTGTAAAACCCACACAAGAGCTGGGATTCTGGAGGCTGACAAACTATGAGATACAGAATAAAAGAGAGAAAAGGAACAAATAGGTGAAGAAAGGAAACAAAAATAGAAAACTAACAAATAAAATAAATACTGCCTTGCACTGACAAGGTATGACAAATAATTACCTTCTTAAAAAATTAGTAAATTACAGAATAAAAATAAATACATCAATTAAAATAATTTATTTGAATAAATAAGATTTTATCAACAAATCTTTGCCTGAACTTCACACGATATTGGTTCCACAGATTGTGAATTGTAAATTTAACACATGTGTATGTTAAAAACCAAAATAAACTAAATTCACACCACATTATTATATGTATATGCCATTTAGGTGCATTGGTTGATATAGTTAGGGAAACTGAACAAGCAGATTGCATTGCATTACAATTTTGAGTGAATTTTCTTCTTCCAAAACACCTTGGATACCTTTTTTATTAGATAGGACAATGTATTTGAAATGGTAAACAACTTAGAGGACAGAAGGGAACAGAATAGGCAAAGGATCTTGAAATCAGAGCATACCTCCACAGGTACTAAGGCTCCCTGCCATTTGTAGAGCACAGCCTGGTCCTGAGTTGAACCTCTGAGCAGCCTCAGGACCACAGCAGAGTCTTCATTTGGCACTGCACACCAGACTGATGCCAATCTATCCCTGACAGACTGAAACACAGCCAACACTGGCTGTTCTCCTCCTATAGATACATAATCTATGGTCAAATAGTTTTTGCTTTCACCAAAATTAACTTACTGGTGCAATTTCTTACTCATGCCAAATGCTGTTCCTGACCGGGTCTCCCATTCCACGCTGACGGCTGACTCCAACCCGTTACTGCGAGATATAGTCAGGTACACCGCACCGCCATGCTCCTCCACTCTCATGCTGTCTAGAGTCCTGGAAATTACACAAATACAGTAGAAGCAGGGTTTGTCTAACAAGCTTGTTTACAACAGACGGTGAATGTACCTGTTCAATGATGGTGATATTCTGAAGAGTCCTAGAGGAGCCTGATTCTGCAGTACTGTGATAAAAGTCTGCAGTGAGTCTCCCAGTCGAGCACCTCCGGTAGGGTCGGACAGAGTCACTGTGAATGTCTCATTCATCTCTGGCTCAGCATCCAGAACAGCCCAGATCTCTAAAGTCTAGAAGACAAATATGAGACTATTTCTCCTCTTCGACAAAATTTATTTTCTCAATTTATGATGGGTTTATTTAATAAAAATCTCATTGCTCAGTAAGATAAACTGTACCTTGAATCTGACTCCATCCTCAAGTACCACAAATCCAGAGGAAGGTGTGAGATCTTCAGTGTACAGGGATCCATTGACATCAGTGATTGTGAATTGGACCGTTACTGTACCAAATACACCCTGAGGAGGGTCTCGTATGATGTAGAGGGTGGCCACACTTTCCCCAAGACCTGACACAGAGGTGGGCTCCCTCAGCAGGAAATGTTCACTGTTATTGAAGGATATGATTCCATGGCCATCGTCATTGGCCAGAATAGTCACGGTAGCTGTAAAAAACACATTAGAGAGAAATTATACTGCACTGATCGTGGACGATCATGAATATTCAGTGTCTCCCAGCATACCAGACCTGTAGTGTTTTCTCCCAGCTGCAGCCCTGCCGACGGATTTGCTAGAATTAACTGAAAGGTCTCATCCCCTTCAGGAATGGCATCATTTAAAATCTGGACTTCAATAAACCTGTGCCGTTGTCCATCCACAAAATGTATCATCTGTGTAAGTATATATGGTAAATAATTATTAACAACAAACTCTGAAAAATTTATTGTATTTATAAAGTAGAGAGAGTGTTTGTGACTCACTGATGGGGTAGCATTGAAATCCAGACCCAACTGAGCCTCGAGATTCTGGGCATAGAAGAACAGGGACACATTTCCATATGTCCCGGCATCACGGTACGCCACCAGAGTTAACACGCCTATAGTTTCATTTATCACATAGCTGAGGAAAGAATACATGCATTACCAAAATATTTTTACTCAGTATTAAAGTAAAGGATCAATTCGAAAAAAGACAAAAAAAACTTCATACTCTATGTTTTGCCAGCCAATGATTCCCTGGATTCCATCATTAGCATTAATGCTGATCTCTGCTACAAGACCTTCAGTATCTGGACAGGAACATATCAGAAATGCATCAGAAAAATAAAATAAAATAAATAAAATATTTTAAGGGGTAGGATTATGGACAATGGCAGCATTCTTGGGGTTTCAAAAACAAGGTACAGTAACAAAAAAAACTAGGTAATGTTGCCACATTATTAACTATCAGCTACTGCTACACCAATAGTAACCTACAGAAAACAAAGAAATAAATAAACGCTTATAGTCTTCTACCAACATTCTTTACAAATCACTAATTATAAGCGAGGAGTGTAGGCTGTCTTTGGGAATGATAGAGCAAAGACTCTGAATTAGATTCTAGCTACAACATACCACTGAGTGACAATATGACAAAAAGCACGAAGCACATCAAGCACATGTGTGGCTGCCATTACCTTTCAATGTATAGTAAATCTCTATGAAAGAATTCAACAGGAATCAAGTTAAAAAGAAAGCAAAACCTAAAACCTAATTTAATGTGACTCTAATTTAACACCAAAACATATCACACAAATAATATAAGATTAATTTATTTAATTATCTAATCATCTTACTTAGTTTAGGGGCAGTTGAGAGAGTGGTTATGAGGACAGCTGATGTTAAATTGACTAAGAAAAACTCTTGCAGCTCAGGGATGTCATCCTGTTAACGACAAACACAATTATTTGTATTGATTAATTCCATTATGGTTCATACAATACGCCTTAGATTGAATTAGCATCTAAAAATAATTCTTAATTCATTAACATTAAACGAAAACTGTAAGAATGTAGTCGATGTTAGAGCAGCAGCATCATACATCTAAGATGGTGATGGGGATGGACACAGATGTCTGTCCATCCTGCATGATCACAGAACTGGAGACGTGTCTGAAGTCCTGGCCTGGCTGGGCTAGTGCTCCTTCAGTCTGTCTGAGGTCCTGCAGAGAGCCCTTCACTGTTTCATAGCTGATATTTACAGCACCTGTAGGGAAAAGTAGCAATTTTTACATCCCCATACTCCAGGACAACGTTTGAGTTATGTTACAAGAGTAGCTAACCTGATGCACCAAACTCTCGGTTTATGTAAATCCTGATGGTGGTGTCTTTCTCATCTGTGGTCACTTTTAAGGATGAGGGGGCAATGCTGAGCAAACCAAATGGCTCGTCACTAGCTTCCACGCTAACCACTGCTTCACGACCCTGAGCATGCAGGACTGCCATGCCTGTCTGCGTAACCCCTGAGAAAATGACATATTGTACAGGATTATTCAAACAAAAAAGAAGAAGAAAGAATAGATTGTGTATAGACTCAGCACACCCTAAATACATCCTAAATGTTACAATGTTAAGTGAAAACCAAGATAATTTCCCTGAGAAGCAAAAGTGTGAAATATTAAGAAATATTCTGCTTTCACAAATCTGAATAGTAAATCTTAGCAGCCTTGCTAAACATGCTACTAGCAGATTAAACTTTCAAGGAACTCATTCCTGTGTGTTTCTGATAAATACCTTTGGTTTGTATGTTTGATAGGATAACTCTGTACTCCTCTCTCTCCTCTGGTGTGGTATCCTCAAGTAGCCTCAACACTAGAGTTTTATTTAACATTCCCTGAAACGGAAGTTGACGCAGAACATTAATCACTCATTGTCCTTTTTGAATTTAATTCGAGTTTGGTTTAAAAGAAACGCTCAAATGATCTGGTAAAGCAACATGTTTTATTCATTACCTCTGAGAAAAATAAAGTTCCCGAGGTGTCTGTAAAAGTCATTGAGACTCGAGGGCCTTCGATCCTCCATTCCACAGTGACATTTCCAATAGCAGGAGCTGTTCTCTCCACCAGCAGAGACAAACTGTCACCTATTGAATACAATAAACATCTAACCATTTTCTGGTAAAATGGGACGTGGACTTTGTCTTAATAAAACCTCAACAAACTTTACTTCAAATAATACAACCCTCAACTGATTTAGAAGTAGATATTAATGAGCTGTGTGCGAGTTCCTTTTCCTTATATAGGGATATAGAATTCACGTGTCCTGTCATGCGTGCATGATGACACCAACCATCTTCCCTAATGTAGCAGCTGTTGCAGATCCCTCTTCTCTCATCACATCTTGGTACTATGTTACTAGTTACTATGGCGCACAAACTGATGCCTAATTATCCATTTACAACATGTTTTAAATGTCTCTACACTTGCACATACCCATAACCGAAGTTAAATCAATTATGCTAATCTTAAAATCACCTCTGCCTGTTCGGAAATTACATGAATAAATTCATCATGCTGATTTTTTTTTATTAAAAACCCTGACTATAACCATAAAAATATGAATTATTTCAATTTTATTAAATAATTTCTAATGGATGATTGATAAAAATTTTGAAGTTTATCGAAGTGTTCTCTTACGTCTGTTGTAGACAGTGTTATGGATATCATTTGTGGTGTAAACAAGCCTTAATATTAGAAAAAAGAAAAGAAAAACACAGACCCTCTCTGACGATGACAGATTTTGAGGCTGTGTGAAAGCCCACCACACCAGCTGCATTGTCATTGGCCAGGATGAGGATGGTGACTGTGTCCGAACTGGGAAGGATACGGCTGCCCCCCTCAGTGCTCACTAACCCAATCTGCAAAGTCTCGTTGTCCTCAGGTTCCATGTCATCCACGATGACAAACTCAAGGGTCTTCTTTACATCACCTTCAAGGAACAGACAGGAGATTGTATTTATATTATTTTATTACATTTAACTGATCGATCCTAGTTTATTTGAATTATAGAAAATGTATTTCACTACTAACTGCCAGCTGTACAAAAAAGGTACTGTCAACACTGCAATTAAATCAAAGACCAAAACTCTATACCTGCCAAAGGTACGTAATTCATTAGAAGTCATAAGTCATTAAAAGTGTGGAAAAGCATATTTAATTTAGACTTTTCCTGACAAATGTTGCAAGTACCACCAAAAGCACAAAGCAGACCAGACTTACCCTCTGCAAAGATGAGGGTCTCCCCCGTCCCATTGAAGTCAGTGCTGGGTGTGGCACTGCCGCCAACATACTTCCACTCCACTGTAACCTGTCCCATACTGCCTCCTCTTCTCTCAATGACAAGCAGCACTGTTGTTTTTGGTTCCTCTCTTACTTCAAGATACAACCCATCTTGTGTAGCATTGGGGTTAATGCTGTAGAGCAGAAATATTCCAAATGCATCTCCATTCATCGCTATAGTTACCAAAGCTGTGTCTGGCTGCTGTATTGTTGGCAAGTTTTTGGTAGTTGCGGTCATGTTGACCAATCTAACACTCAGGATTTTAATCACAAAACTCTCATCCACCTCTGGCAAAGAGTCAGTCAAGATGGGCGTAGTGAGGTTAGCAGCACCCGATCTGTCCAGCATGATTGCGGTCTGAGCCGTCATGGTTATGTAGTCGCTTCCAGCAAGAGCCTGCGAGTTAAAAAGTGAAGCGGCCGCTGTGGTGTTTTTTAAATAGGTGAAGGTTTGTGGGGAAGGACTCAGTTGTCTAGCCCCAGATGTTACCCAGAAGCAACTCGCTCTTGGGGCGTTGGTGAAGCTGAAAGCTTGGCAAGCTCGCTCTCTAAGGCAGAACGCAGCACAGAAATTCAAGATGTTTGTGTCTGTGGTGATGTTGATGGGTCTGCGGAGGGCACTGGATGGTGCTCCAGCCAATGGAGAATCATAGTAAACCAGGAAATCTCTGCCTTCCCTGAGAGCACTGCTTACAATATCAACTTCAGAGGTGCTATAAACGATCTCCAGCATGCCAAAGTTACCACCACTGCAATGAAAAACACACAAAAAAGCAACATAATGTACCATTCAAAGCTAAATTAAAGACATAGGAAAGACAGGCACATTACCTCCTTCGAACTGTAATATTAGCAATATAGATCCCATCTAGGGGCTCCTGGACACGATATACTGCTTGCTCAAAGTATATGGTTCCATGAGGGTTGTCATTGGCAGGAACAATGATATCAACTACTCTCTCAGCCCCAATGTTCCCACCATTGGTGGCACCTATGAGCTCCACCTTTATGACCTGAATTAAACAGAAACACTTAAGTACTTAAGGTTTCATACATCCTTAAAAAGCTTGAAAACCAACACTCACCTCTTCAATTTCAGGTACATCGTCAGCCAAAACCTCAACTTTCAGTGTCTTTAAGGTTTCTCCAGGAGCAAACCTGACTTCACCAGACAAAGGTCGCAGATCACCAGTGGCAGGTCTTCCATTGACTGTGGCTCTCCATTGGACATCCACATCACCTATAGTTCCAGCATTCCTCACTATGGGTAGAGACACCTCAAAAGCATTTACTGCTGGCTCCTCGACTGTGATGGGTGCAGCCTGAAAAACTAACCACCAAAAAAATCCATTACATTCCTTCAAATTGTCACTGTGTAAAAGACTGAACATGTTTCATTACTGAACATCCATGACGAGCAGGCCATTGACAAAAACTAACCAAAAGATCCATATGGATCATCTGAGGGTAGGATGGTAATGATGGCCTGTGTAAGGTCCCCCAGGAGAGCGCCTCCGGTGGTCTGGTTGAGGAGCTCAATCCGGAAGGTCTCTTCCAGTTCAGGCACCACATCATTGATGATGAGGATAGGGACGGGCTTGCTACTCTCTCCCTCCAGCAAAACCACATCAGAAGAGGCCACACTGTAGTCGTCACCTATATATGGAGTTCAAAAACATGATATTATTAAGAAACATAAAATATACAGATATAAAATAGATATTCCATTAATTCCATAAATGTTTCATTCCATCTAATATGCAGAAACCCAAAGACTGCACTTATTTGTTTAAAAACTAAGTAAAACAGATACAGTACATAGGGGAATATTACAAATTAAAACAGATTTAAAATAATTATTTATAAGTCTAAAATTCTGATTTGACAGTTTTTCTGCTTAATATATTTTTTGCTGTTTTTATTTATTTGAAACAGAAATATGTCAAATGTTTTACTATGTGCATTTCCATCACACGTCAAATTGTGCAAATTAAAATTCTGAACTGAAAATACAGCCAATGAAACACGTAAATTTCACAAAACTCCCATATCGCATTTTTTTATATACTTGCATGAAATACATTTTGTCATTTAAACTCACCCACTCTAGCAGTTAAAGGAACTGCTCTGAACTTGACAGACACGTCAGCAAAAATCCCTCCAATACGAGTTACATTGATTATGGGTCCAACGTAGTACTCGTGCACACTCACTGCTGGGGAAGACAGTTGTAGCACCCCGAAAGCATCATCGCTGGCCTCTATAACGATCCGGGCAACTGTGGCGTTCCGTGGGCCAAGTCGAGGGGAAAGAGCGACTGAAAAACCAAAAGGAAAAACTTCCTGACTTTTTGTTTAACGCAGTAATGCTGTACACATTTCATGGATTAGAATTCAAGACACCTTTCAAGCAATTTTTACCTGGTCTGAGTTGCAGCTCTTCAACCAAAGTGACGCTGACAAGTTCCAAAAATACAGACTCTGCTCTCTCCGGTTCCTCGTCATCAAGTACCCTCAGGGTCACATTTACTTCACTCTGATTAACAGAGAATATCACAGACTCCACAACAGGCACAAAGTCATTCCCTGCACTGGCCCGACCCACTCCTGGCATGCTATATGGAGCTGCATCAGTGTCCCTCAAAGTTCGATATGTCACTCGCACCCTTCCCATTAAGCCTTTTCTCCTCTGTATGGTCAGGGTGATGACAGCATTTGCTTCTGGCACACGGATTGGTCTACTGCTGTCAGAGAATACAAAAAGTCCATAAGGGTCATCGTTGGCCAATACGGTCAGTGTGGCAGTAGTTTCCTTCCCGAGTCGACCATGAGAAACATTAGAGAGGAGGATACTGAAGCTCTTGTCGAGTTCTGGAATGTCATCTTGGGAAATCAGTAAGTAGATGCTTCCAACAGTCTGGCCCACATCGAAGGTCACATTCCCAGATCTATAAACAAGTTCTCCCTCTGACTTAGCATCTGCCTCCCAGTACACTGTCACATTGGACAGTGCACCAAAGGTACGAATCACCTGAGGAATACAGGGAACGTAACTAATCAGTACAATTTGTTTCCAATATATTTTTTTAAATAATTAATTTTATTGACTCTAAAAATAAATTTTTCTAAAGGGTCATGTGACACTGACGACTCAAGTAATGAATGCTTAGAAATGACAGGAACAAAATAAATTTCAAAATACATTAAATAGAAAACAGTTATTTTAATTTTATTGTGATATTTCACAACAATAAGGGATAGTTCACCCAAAAGTGAAAATTCTGCCATTAATTACTCCCCCCTCATGTAGTTCCAAACCTGTAAGGCCTTGGTTCGTCTTCTGAACACAAATTAGGATATTTTTGATGGGAATCTGAGATTTCTGACCCTTTCTGACCCTCCATAGACAGGAATGCAACTGAAATGTTTCCAGGCCCAAAAATGTGGTAAGGACATTGATGAAATCGATGAGTGCTTTATTTACCTGCAGAGGTAATCTTGATAATAGCGGAAGATATGATTTGGAGAAGAAGAATTGTTGAACAAAGTAGAATAGGATAGAATTCACAAATAGAATTCTCACAGATATTATAGATTAACTACTGAAGTTTTACTGACGTCCTTACTAAGTTTATGGATCTTGATCATTTCAGTTGGGCTGCTGTCTATGCAGTGTCAGAAAGCGCTCGGATTTCATAAAAAAATATTGTAATTTGTGTTTTGAAGATGAATGAAGGTCAGGTTAGGAACAAGATAAGAGTGAGTAATTAATGACAGAACTTTCATTTTTGGGTGAACTAACCCAGTAAAGGATTTTTGATCAAATAATGCAGACCTGGTGAGCATAAGAGGCCTCTTTCAAAACCCAAAGGCATGTTTATTACACCACAAGAAGTTTTATTTTCAAATATTGTTTCCATATTTATGTACTAATATTTTTTTTCTAATAAACAAATCTAATTTTAAATGACTCTGTGCTTGTTACCTGCTTGTTACTTGCATAATTTCATAGAGGGGACAAAAGAAACACACTGATGATAACCCATGTTTCTAACTAGGACTTACCTGCAGTGCTACAGTGCTTCTGCCCTCCTCAGGCTCTGTGCCATTCACAGTCAGAGAGGTGGCACTGAACTGGAAGACGCCATGAGCCTCATCAGAAGCAGCGATGGTCACAATAATACGAGCAGCAGCGCCCAGGTTAGCTTCAAAACATAATTTTTTTCATTATTCAAGCTATGAAGTAAAATAAGAAGGCCCATTTGTTTTTGCTGCTACTACTACTTTTAAAGACTCCCTAAAAAAGGGCACCAAAAGGCATCACAGAGGTGAAGTGTGACATTTTCTAAACATCATTTACCCCTACTGGCCTCCCTTAAACATAAAGGCTATTTGCTTTTCCCACGTCTTTCCTGGTATTGCTCGCAGGCCTTAGTACTATGTAAACAGCTTGGCAGAACTCAGGGTCTACAATCCAGGGTCCGGGGATTTGACCGTTATGTGACAGCTCTTAAACTTTACAACTTTTAATCTAGCACTTACAAAATAAAGCTTGTGTAAGGGGCGACCTCAATTACGCAATAAATCAACAAAAGAAAAAACAACAAAAAGTAAGCAGCGAATTAGCATCGGTTAAAGAAGTTCTGTTGAAAAGATCTGCTAAGGCCCAAATGACAGATAACAGGGCATGAAGTGCCTCAGAAATGCAAAAGCAGGAGCTATTCAGGCAGTTAGGGAATAATAAATACAAATAAAACCTCTTTTTATTCGACCTGAAGGGAACTTTGTTAATATTAAGAGGCACTTTAGTTTTGTATACAGTCAAAGAGGTATTCCCCTCTCCCAAACAGGATCCAGTCTGGTATTACAGCAAAAAATGGAAATGAGGAGAAAGTAAATTGTGAGAGAAAGATCCGTGAGAAAAAGAATCTTACCATGATGATAGTGAAAGGAAGGAAGAAAGAAGTCAGTGTCACTCTCGCCACTTCCACTGGCTTCGCTTGCAAAAAATGGATCCACTTAAGGAGCACACAGGAGCCAGACAGAAACAGACAGGAATCACACATAGGACATATTGAAATCAAACAGAATGTTCCATAATCATGCCCAAACAGCACGAACGGAGCCCACAGGAGACAGTGCATGCGGATACAGTGGAAGAAAAATTAAGAAAGTAAAAGAGAGGACACAAAATCAATCTGAACTGAACTGTAAGTTTTCTTACCTCCTCCATTTGGATTATAAAGTTCCACTCTGAAGACTTTGCCCAACTCTGGGACCGAGTTGTCTATAATAGTCACATTGATGTACTTAAATCTCTCGCCAGGCAAGAAGTCTAGAAATCCCTCAGTGTCCTGTCAGAAGATGGAAAGGAATTGTGCCATTTTAATATACAAAGGAATTTTATTATGACTCTTTTTACTAGACTGTATAAGAGAGCAAAAATAAAAAACACTGTTCAAAACCTTGAGATCAATAATATTAATGTGGGGAAATATTATTACAATTTAAAACAACATATTTTTAATCTTAGAATATTTTTTCATTTTAATTTGAATGTATTTCTGTAATGGCAAGAGTGTATTTTCAGCAGCCATTGTTCTAGTCTTAAGAAATCATGCTGATTTGGTGCTCAGAAAAAAAAAGTTTTAACGTTGTTTTATTTTTTAACATTGAGAAGGTCCCTTTGATTGACTGCAATCTTGCTGAATTAACGAACTGACTAAGACTGAGTAAACAAGCAAACTGACTCTAACTTTTACTTAAAACATTTTACCCCACGAAAAGATGTTCAGCACCTGTTAGTACCTCATAGTCCTCTGAACCAGCAGCTGTGAATGGAGATGTACGATAGCCCACCATCACCCTTCCCAGCAGTCCTTGTGCTCTGGCCACCAGCAGGCTGACCACACCAGCCTCCTCTTGAACAGTCACACGGGCCTCCTCTAGTGCAGGTCTGATCATCCCCACTGGCACTGGAGTAGTTTGAAATTGCAGTAGGCCTGAAATCACATCAATAACCATGCAACTATGACCATCTGGCAGCATAAATAAAAGAATAAAGCTAAAGAGGACAAATATACCCATTTACCATATGGATGGTCGCTGGCTTTGACTGTAATATTGTTGAAGGCATTGTTTGGGTCAATGCTAGCTCCGCTGGTAGGAGTGGAGCCTGGTTTCCCATCACCTGATACAGCTGACAGCAGCCTAACCCGGAAGTGCTCATCAACCTCAGGCAGGTCATCATTAAGAACCAGCAGGTTTAAAACCTGAGAAACAAGAGAGATCCAATATAAAAGCATTTATGAGTGAGACTTTGCCAGTACTTAGCGAATTTACACTGTCAGTGAATCTAAATGATTACAACCACCACTAGATGGAGCCATATAGTTACAGTTTGGCTGAACTACATTTTTGTTCATTAAAAACAAGTGTTTTAATTTTCTAACATTGATTATATTTCTTTATTGTTTATTGTTCTAATGCATTGTTAGTTGTGGTTGATATACATTTCGATCATACTTTTATTTTCATTTCTGCATTTAAAAATACAGTGATCATTTGAACGGATGTAATCCGTTGGCATGTAATTGCAGTTGTCCAGCCGTAACACATTAATGGCAATATTATAATGTCCCCCTTTAATTGATGATCATTAATAATAACTGCTCGGTCCTGTTACCTCAGAGCGCTGGCCTGGCAGGAAATGGATAGAACCTGTAGCATTGGCAAAGTCAGAGGCATTTGACGAGTCTGCGGGGGAATCAACCTGAGTGACGGTGTAGTTTACATAGACGTGATCTAGAGCGCCACGTGTGCGTTCAACTACACAAGAGATCATCGAGCCTTCCTCAGATATCTGATAAAAAAAGGATAAAGGTCATTGTAAACCAACAATAGCGTAACAAAATGAATTTCAGGACATAATTGTGTTTAACCATTCATGTTGTTACACCGAAATGTTGTATACACTCTGCATTTTTGACAATTTTGAGATAATCAACAGCCTAGTCTCCTTTTTATGCTTCGTCTTGTTTCTATTTGCTGAGAGCATAAGAGAAAGCACGTGCTACTGTGTCTTCTCTGCAGTAGTTGAGAGGTCCTTCTCTAAAGGAATTCACTGACCATCTGTCTTGTTAATCGAACAAGTCATTGGAGATGCCACGCATCCAATCTCCTTGAAGAGAAGAATGCACACTCCATCCATCCAGGCGTGAAGATATATTAAATATACATGGAGACATGGTCTCAGTACTAGGGGTCACGTTACGTGCTTTCGGAGGGAAGGTTAACCAAACACTGACAAAGAAGCAACTTGGGTACTTAATCAAATAATACGGTTAGATGCTAACTCATTAGACCTTAATTGTGTGGTCAAAAGGCTATCTGTAAGGCAACATTACAGATTTCTCACCGGATGTCACCCCTGGTTGTCTATGTTTTGCATAGTCAGAATTACTTCTTATTATAAATCTTGCGTTGGAGTTATGTCAAACGCTGACATTGCGCTGACAAAACTCAAACGTGTAATACATTTATATGAAAGATTTTTTTTACACCTACATCTGGAATACAAGAGCCAGTAAAGCCAAAAAGTCCATTGGCATTATCACTCTTCATGACCCTGAGGATGGCAGTAGGTCTGGGCATTGGTAGACGGGCTCCACCTTGAACAGCCACCAGCTGGAGGTAGAAAACCTCCTCACCCTCCTCTTCTTGATCGTCCCGTACTTCGACTAAAAACGACTTGAGTTTCTCCTCTTGTCTGTATGTCAGGTACCCTGACACATTGTGGAGGTCGTTCTTGGCTGGTTGGTTGTGGAGTTCATGAATCTCAGAGCGGTTGAGCCAACTGGAGTACAGCCGGAGGTCTTGTAGAAGACCAGTGAAGCGCTGTTCACCATCTGGGTTGGAACCGATCCTAATAGGCGCAGCATCTGTATGGAAGAATTCAATGCAAGGCGTAAGACGGATGGGTGGATGTTGTGGCTTTTTGGATAAACATCTGGGCTTGCAACCCCAATGGCTGTATGTTTAAACCTCAGAAGATCTTGCGATAAAATTACTGAGTATGCTTCAGATGGATGGATTTCTGAGGATAAATTGAACAGTTTGCATTGTACAGTAAGTTAATGTGTGGTAGCTAAGGCGATTCTAAGCAAAGTTTGGGTGTTTTGAGGGTTTTCTTGGTGACTGTTTACTGGTCAATGTCAAAAAAGCCTTGCCCCTAAATATGGCTCAGGTTTTTCTTTAATGTAAATCTAAAGGATTTTTTTTCTCTTTCTTTTCACCAGGTAAGAAGTTGGACTACTTAATATCCTCAATAAAACATGTGATAAAAAGAATAAAATAAATATTTTGAGAAAAATAAAGAATTCTCTTACTTATACCAATGTGTAATAAAATAAAATACATATTCTGAAATCTAAAAAAAAAAAGGTTTATTAAATCACATTATATTAGGACCTTACATAGTGTTGTTAATAAATAACATTGTTAATATGAGGTAGAAGCACAAATTTGAGGGATCTATTGGGTCTCTAACACAAACACAACTCATATAGGAGGAGTTTTCTGCCTAATTTGAATACTTAAGGGTTAGAATGAGCCATGAACTTCAAAAGATAACATAAACATAAATTCATCATAAATGTATATGATGAAAATCTATGAAACAGCACTGAAAAAGAAAACACAGTGTTTCAATATTTGGAGAAATAAAATGTATGGAACTTATCTGTGTCCCTTCCAATCACCATAGGACATAGCCTTGCTAGTGGGACAGTGGAACTCATTACGTGAGGAGGAACAAGAGAAATGTGACAGCGGTGAAATTGAAATAAAAAGGGCAGAGTTCATCCTCTTTGGTTACACCAGTTTAAAGCAGCTACCTCCTGACCACCAGAGAGACATTCAAAGTCACACAACTGTACAAATTGAGGAAATACGCTTCATGGAGCCCAAACAAGAACATTTAACAAAGGCCGTAATCACCAGTAAAGCTAACAATCAGACACTATCTCAGATATCCATACAGTTTATGTGTACATTCACTTCACTGAAGATGGTATAAAAGATGTCAGGAAAGTCTTAGCAGGGGCTCTATTGTTTTCAGTAAGAGAGAAAGAGAGTGCGCCGGCTGCCTTTATGTCTTGCTAACAATGTCCAGCGGCTCAATGTTCGGTCAAGCATATTTTCCTGTTAAAACCTAAACAATGGCATAGGGCTCTCACTAGACTAGATATGGGCCACAAGAATAGGTGAGGAACCACATTGCTTGACCAACACAAGCATAATAAATTTGTTTAAGTGGAAATCCAAATGAAAAATTATTGTATAGCCGTGGTGATTTCCTAACTTGGAGTGCGGTAGTTAAAAGGCTAAAATGTGGGGTGCTAAAATAAATACAAAAAGTATTTAATGCAAATGATGCGAAATGATAAGATTGGTTTTATATATGTGTATATATATATATATATATATATATATATAAAATATTATGAAATATTATTGCACTTTAAAATAACATCTTTCTATTTTGATATACTTAAAATTCTAATCTATTCCTGTAAAACAAAGCCGGATTTCCAGTGTCATTACTCTAGTTTTCAGTGTCAAATGGTTTTGCTGATTTGTCAGAAACAGTTGTGCTGCTTATATTTTTTGGGACCTGTGATACATTTTTCAGGACACTTTAATCAATAAAAAGTAAAAAAAAAAAAAAAAAAAAAAAATAAATAAATAAATAAAAAAATATAAATATATATAAATATATTTATATATATATATAAATAAAAAAATAAATATTTATAAATATATATATATAT
>JAUCMU010000097.1:15661923-15672429 GCA_032275025.1 Enteromius treurensis | reverse complement strand
AAAAAAAAAAAAATAAATAAATAAATAAATAAATATATATATATATACATATATGTATATATATATATAAATAAATAAATAAATATATATATATATATATATATATATATATATAAATAAATAAATCAAAGAATCAAGTATCACAGGTTCCAAAAAATATTAGTTTCAACACTGTAACAATGTAATATAATATATAAATTAATTAATTTACACATACTATTCAAATAACATCTTTTGTAGTACATTTTTAAAGAACAAAAGCTCTACTCACCATTTACAATGGCTTCTCCTTTTAGACTCTTAATTCCTCCAGGGATTGGGCTCCCATCCAGATAAAACTCAATAATTCCATCTTCAACAGTGATGACCACATGAACCCATGTATTATCCTCTACAAATTTAGCTGCAGTTGCTCGTGCCACCTGTGTGCTGTTAGATCCTACGGTTGTGTAATGAAGCATAACAGTAACGTGGGATTCATTAGTCTGGACCAGAACTCCATAATAGATAGTTCCATTCCCGTTGCCTTTAGAAACAATAAATCCGTCTGTATTAGGCCTGGGCATCAGCCAAACTGACAGGGTAAAGTTAGCTAGGTTCTGTTGAACCTGCAGATGAGTTTCTGCACTGATGGATCCATAAGCTCCTGGAAGTCCAGAGAAGAAGAATGCATCAGTGCCTGCATGGCGTCTCCTGGCATGCGGTCGAAGCTCTACAGCCTGAGGAAAGGAAGCCATCAATATCAGGTCTTCCATGGGCGGGAGACCATGTGGGAAAGCCTCTGACAGAATTTCCCAGGCCACACGTACATCTCCAAAGGTGCCTTGCTGACGAAGTATGGTGAAGGAAGTGACATCAAACATATCGTTAACTGACAAGACGTCCTCAGCTACCTCACGCTCCAGACTCTCAGGGGCAATAGCGAAAACTCCAAACGGGTCGTCATTGAAGGGAATGATAACAGATGCATTGATGTCTTTCTTTGCCAATTTTCCTCCCTCACCGGGATAGCCACCTAAAGACAATATTGTTTGAAATGTAGTAGACATAATATGTTTGCACATATAAACTAATTATAAAACTTAAAGACGTCATGAAACAATTGCACCTTTACAGGAACATTGTGCAGATCTTTTCAAAGAGATCATCTCTATTTTTTTAATAACTGATTAAAAAAAAAAGTTTTAATGCATAAGTGTTTACAGGTGATATAATAGGGAGGGGCATTCTCAGTGTAAAGACCATTTGATTGGACAACAATTTGTGTAGTGCATGTGTCAAAATATTTGGTCCATTTTCCTATAAAAAAAAAAAAATATATATATATATATATACACCATAGGGCCTTTAAAATAATAAGCAATAAAATGAAAACATTGACTGCTGATACTGACTTTACCTGAGATGTTCATAAGTCTGAGCTCATAAAACTCATTGAACTCTGGGAGCTTGTCTGAGAAGGCTTCAAGAACAATAGGTTTTGTCTTCTCCCCTGTATGAAATATTATAAAACCAGATGTGTTGAGAAATTCTTGTTGAGGTTCAAGGGGGGTGTCGTTGGCAAACAGCTGCCAGTATATCGTGACATTTCCAAAGTGTCCTCTGTCTCGAAGAACACTGGAGAAACAAAAGGAAACATTATTTCACACAGAGTAGAACTTAAGTACTTTTTTTCAAATGTTAATAGACAGTGTTGTCTTATTTGAATCTAAATCAATCTGTGCTATGGGATTTACATCTGGTTCAAGCGTATATTCGAGATTAGAGAATTAAAGACTTACTAGAAGTTATTGGTTTTTCCCTCTTCCACAGGTTTCTGAGCGGAATCCAGAGAGAATATCCCATTAGCATCATCATTGGCCTCAATCACCACTGTAGCAGTGCTTTGACCGTATACCACTGCATCACCTGACAAGACCCATATACAAACACACATAAGTACAGTATCACTCTCTTAAGTGTATTTGGCAGCATTATAGGTCATTTGATCTGTCTTGACAACTGCAATATACACTATAGCTCACAATAGCTGCATTCGTTTAACAAAATAAAAATATATTACATCGATAAATAAAAGTGAAATGTTACTTCAATTTAAAACGCTTTCTATTTTTAATGCAATATTTCTGTGATAACAATTTCAGCAGCCAGTCTTCACTTTAGAAATCAAACTACAATTCTGATTTGCTGCAAAATAAACATTTCTTACTACTATCTGTGTTGAAAACAGAAATTTCACAATAACATTTATTTGAAAAAGAAATTTCCTAAAACATTTGAAATGTCTTTACTATCACTTTTAATCAAATTAATTAAGCCTTGCTGAATAAAAAAATAAAAATTGAAAAACATTTTAAAGGTAGTGTGTAACAATTGCAAACAATTATTGCAATATTCATTGTTACCAAGCTTTTTTATGTTTTATTACAGAATTACATTGAAAATACATAAAAATTCAATCATGCATTAATCCAGAAAGATTTCTAACGAAGAAAACAAACATTTAATGCAGAATCCTTTTCAAATTTCTCATTAGCAAATGCTTTCAAATCTGTGGCAGCACATTTGTTTAACATTCACACATTGTTACTGTTATGCTAATCATTACATGAAACACTGTTGTAATTGGTACAAGCTAACCACGGCAATCATATTATGCTCTCAGAAGCTCATAATAACACCTAACATGTATCTGAACACAGTCCCTCGGGGCAAGTGGTAAAGCCTCCAAACAGAAAACTCTTGGTGGGTTTGCTTTGTGATCAGCAGAAGGACAGTTCTGTAATTAACTTTCTACAGTCACCCAGCCCTTTTCATGAATGTGTGTGTGTTCCACAATACAAGGATTAGAGAGGGCTTTTGAGAGTCAAGGCCAATCAACAGAGCTTGGTGCGAATCAAAACAAACGTTTAATGGGGTGGATTTATTGCCTCTACAGAGCAGAGCTGAAGAGCAGTTTTTGTCTCACGAAGTGGGAATTTAATAAGGCTAATTGGGCAACGTGGACAATGTACTTTGGGAATTTGAAAGGTTGACAAAAGAAGTCACACAAGATAATGCAGAACAAAGCAATGCATGTTGAAAGGGACCAAAACTGTGCAACATAAAATGCACTGACTATATGGTTAATTGAAAGTTCTGGGTGTGACAAACCTGTGGCGTTGATGAGAACTATGTAGAATGGTTCATCTGTCTCTGGTATGTTGTCATCTACCACCGCAACCGATAAGTTCTTCATCCACTCTCCAAAATCAAAAACCAACACTGAGTCATTGCTCAGTGGAGTGAAGTCTCCCGGTGATGTGTCACCATGCTCAAAGCGATACTTCACTGTGGTGATAAAGTTAGCAGGCCCAGTGCGCAGAATGGTGAAATTGGCCACGCCCCCTTCTTGCACCTTCTGAACCACAGGCTCTAGAAAACATTAGAAATGAAGTAGAAATTTAGAAATGATTTTAATATTGTTACAGTGAGCAGTTAAATCAATATAACATACCACATCGATAAATTCAGTAATAAAACACTGCCCCCCGAATGTCACCAATCTTTTAAGCAGTTCCTCACAATTGAGGCTTTATCTCACACCATGAGTTTATATCTAATAACTGAAACATTACTTCTCAAAATTGTTGCTTTATTTCCCCCAGTATGAATTTAAATGTCACACTCTGACCTTATTACTTTATGAAAACTCACGATTCAGACTTTTTTTTTTCTTCGCAAATGCATATATATATATATATATATAACCATTATACTGAATGACAAACACACCTGCAAAATATATTGGATCATCATTCTCACGGACGCTTAAGCTTGCTCTGAGAATGTTTCCTAGCCTTGCTCCACCCGTAGCGTTCAGAAGGGTGATGGTAAAATTTTCTGTTTTCTCTGGGATCTGTATCAAACAAAAAATTAATCTGTACTACAGATATGCTTTTCCTTTAAAGATAAGCATTACTTATGATAGTATCAACTGCTGAAGCTTACCTCATCTGGCACAGAAAATAGGGTGAGATTCTTCAGATACTCTCCTTCAGCAAAGACGATCTCACCCTGCACTGGGTTAATGTCTCCCGAATAGGTCGGCTCAAGAATCCAGAAGACTGACACGTTCCCAAACCTACCTCTACTTCTCCCAATGGGGTAGGATGCTATCAAACACAATTATGATGTTATTTTAAACAGATTCTAAAAGATAAGACAGTTAGGGGACCTGAAGCTGTAGCTTATAGATCTCCGTACCTGACTGAGTATCCATGGCTTTGCTTTCATTGATGGTGAAGTCTAGGCCAGGCTGAATGAACTCAATGACCCCAAATGGGTCATCACTCTTGCGCACGGTAATGTTGACCTGCCTTCGGTTCCCAAGGCGACTAGCTGGCGTGCTGTGGCTACTAAGGACCACTGAGAATGTCTCATCTAGCTGAAGACAAAACATCAGACAATCGTCTAAGTTAGATTTACTTACATTTTTTATTTCAAATTTTCATATGTGAAATATCAAACAAACCCTAACATTAAGGGAAGTATGGAACTACATATAGATCATCCTTCATATAACACAAGGTCATTTTATTTGAGGACATATTATTATAATAAATGTAAGTGAGCTTTAATCATTAGTCCTGAGCACTTACCTCAGGTACCCCATCAGGCTTGGCTACCAGGGCCACCATCACCTCTCTCTCCCCCGGCTGGAACTCTAGGATCCCCGTGGCCCCATAAAACTGAGCATTTCCAGAAGGAATCACTGTATATCTTATAAGCTGGTTTAATAGCTGCCCCTGCTCTCTGATTACTCTCAGTTCAACTGTTTCCCCCTCCTGCGTAGCCAACAAATCATCCAAACATGTCACATGTCCAGGTAATCGCAATGAAAAACATAAATGAAAGTTACATGCTAAACTCCATTCAAAAGCATTTTAAATTTTGCTGTTTGTTTTCACATCCATAAATAGCTGTTTTATTGATAATATTTATTCTGAATTTATTTGTATTTTCAACATCAAGATTTTAAGTTATCAATTTTTTATGAAAATATAACTATGTAATTTGTTTGTCAATGGTCAGTCATCCTACAGTCTATTTAATAGTCGAAAAGTTTAATATTCTATTTAACATTTAATTAATTTGTCAATCAGTATGACTACTGACTATCGATGAATGGCAAATAGGGACTATATTATTAATTATACTGGTAACCATTTATAAAGTCTAAATATTTATAAAAATTAGAACTTAAAAGATTGATTTTAAAATAAAACTGTATACAAAATATAAATAATTCAATACAAATAATAGCAAATAAGAAAATAAAGAAATTTAATCAGAGTGAATGAATGAACCAATGAACAAACGAACAAACGAATACGAATAAATAATACAGTATGTCTTACATTGATAAACCAAGGTCCTTTAGAGACTGGTGAAAACTCAAATACTCCTCCAGGGTCATCATTCTCCAAAATAACAATTTCTCGGCTGGTGAAACCTGGTTTAAGTATCTGGTTGTCCACACTGGTCCTGTACAGCAATATAATGACAATCAGTGACACTGTAAAATTATATTATTAGAGGGCAGACAATAAATTCCACTGTGATATTTTACAGTATGGTTGATTATAATGCTCAATATGGGTTGTTTTAAACAGTATGGGCTGATTTATTTGACAAAAGCTTGATATAAGGAAAAATGATTACCAGTATTCTATGACAGATTCATGTTTTGGATATGTATGAGTGTGGTCACGCCTGAATTTGAAAGTGTCTCAAATTGCTTGGCCTAAGGCCTCTTGGTTATGCTGATTTGACAGGTCATTTTTTAGAGCAACTCACTCTCCTCCCTACTCAGTAGGGGTCTTGTGTATAAATCGAGCTTGTCTTGGTCTGAGCCAGCACTGAAGGCTCCAGATAATTAGTAAAATGACTGACAGAGAGCTTGCAGGAGAAGTGTTCTAAACAAATGCATTCAGAGGATGTGCTGCATGCATACAAACACTGATGTTTTTACAGGACAGGATAAAGGAACACCGCAAATGAGGTGCTAAATGAGTACAAGCAGCGTTTGCCTGCATCCAAGTGCGGTCACCCCAACATATACAAACACACTCTTACTATTCATTTCACACACCCAGATAAAAGAGACATACCCCATCGAAACGTTAAGACAAAGCCCCTGAAAGTTCAGAGTGGATGCTTTTCCACATAAAGAGTTGATTCACAGCACACAATAAGGCACAGTCTTTCTAGTACACACTTACCCGAAGTACACTACAAAGCGAGCGGTTTCTACCCTGTGAAGGGAGAGTGTGGGGGGGACAAAGAGCGTCTCAGCACAATGAAAACAAGATAACTCCCAGATTAAAGGAAAATACTGAGAGGTGTCATCAGGTAAAACCTCAGAAGGCAACCAAGACTTTGATCCACCGTACACTATAATGGATCCAAAAAGTATTAAAATCACACTTTAAAAAAGTTCAACAGACCTGTCTAATGTAAGAATGACGGTCTCGTTGATCTCTGGTATATTGTCCGCCATCACAGTGATGTTTATCACTGCTTCACTTTGTCCCGAGAGGAACCTGACCGATCCAGTGAAAGGAGAAATGTCACTCTCAGTGACATCTTCTCTATTCTCGCCAGCGGGCCGCAGACTCCAGAAGACCACTGCCTGGCCATCCGTCCCATCTCGTCTCAGTTGAAGAGTTATCTAGAGGCAGAAAGAGAGAGATAATATTCCCAAACATTTGAATTTCTCCATCCAAGTACACAGTGCTTGTACAAAAGTCTGAGACCACATTTAGGCCAGTGCCAAAATAATGTTTTTAGGATTGTTAGGATAAGTAAAAAAAAAGAAATTGTCCAGGAGAGCGTTTCATACCAAGCTGACGTTTGAATCTTCTGGTTCCAGTGCCAACACTGTTTGATTACTGGTGAAGCCGATCTCTCCATTAGCAATATCCGGTGTGATGATCAGGGAGATATTCAAAGCTCTTCCCAAGCGAGGACTCACAGATGGGATTTGTGGGGAGATCTTAACTAATTGCACACTGTCCAACTAATGAAAGAGATGTAGGAAAGACAGCTGTTGTCATCACCTGTTAACACGACTGATTTTAACAATTTTAAAAAAGCAAACAACAACTGTCAGTTGTAACCCCTCAATCCTCTTAAAGGGACAGTGCCAAATATGAAAAAAAAAAAGTTATAATTTACTCAACCTTGTGTTGTCACAAGAGTCAAAATGACAATTGATAGATGAACTTGATATAACTTGCATTAAAACGAAACTACGGTGAGTAAATTATGGCAACATTTTCATTTTGGGCAAACTATTCCTTTAAAGTGTCTAACCATGCTTGTGACACTGAAGAAGAAAAACATTTTATAAAATAATCAACTACTCTGCCTGTCATACTAGCACTTGATCACCCTCTTCTGAGATGCTATGAGAGCACGTTTGGTCTCTTTCAAGAGCTCTTCTGTGCATTACTTAATTAACAACACAACACAAATCTCATGACAGAGGACTTGTGCTTTTTTAAGGTTTTTGAAAGAATTAAAGTATGCTTACAAAAACACAAACATATCCTACCTGTATCATGAAATGAGCCCCGTTTTGCAAGAAGGCATCATTGCGGATTGGCAAGATGAGTTGAGCTCGTGACTGACCGGAACTGAACAGAACACTGTTAACACTTGTTCCATTCAGCACCCCATCCCTGGGTCGTGATGGATCCAGTGGTCTGGCAGGTATGTAGAGGGCAGATAATGTAAGTTCCACCATTCCCATGGTCCCCCCTTCCCTAAGGAAACTAAGTGACAGAAAGCGTCCCTCTGGTTGACTCTGAATACTTTGATTCTCTCTTGGATGAAAGCTAAATAAACCATAGACATCATCACTGTCCTGAATGAAGAACACCATCTGTGAGACAAGAACAACACATTGACTTCAGTTTCCTAACAGCAGGATGCAGACAATTAATCATTTCAATCACTCGCCTTTCAGTTTGTTTTAGCGAACAAATATACAATAATTTACTATTACGGTTATTACAGTAATTCATTAATAGTGCATGGAATGTCATCAGAATGAGCATTAATGTGCGTAATGTTAGTACACTGGTTAGATACTGGTATTCAATGTTGGTATTTAAACAGTTTTTGTGACCCCTGACTTCCAACAGAAAAAGTCATACAGTGTTGGAACAGCATGAAAGTGTGTAAATAACAGAATGTGCTTTATTTGCGTAAACTATTCCTTTAAGGATTATACATTGGTATTGCACAACTAGAGGTTAATTCTCCTAATACCATAGTCCCACTGCCAAAAAGAGGACTAAGACAACTTCAAAGCTCAAGTATTGGTTACATTACGCTCATATAAATCTGTTTTTGAATGGAAAATATAAACTATTTAACAAAATTACAAGCACATTTCTGTTCACTTGCACAAAACATTTACACATTTCTGACATTTCAAATCCTCTGAACTGTCTTGCCCATATTTCCAACGAAAACAAATCACTGTAAACATCACTTTTGTTTTCTAACTCCAACCATAACACTGAAGAAAAAATGACAGATGCTTTTAATAGAAAAAAAGCATTAGCATTTCTTTAAAATTCTGTTTTCTCTTGTGATGAACTCTAAAATATCCTGACCTTTCCCATCTATATTGAAACCTGTAACGCACAGCAATAAACAAACTTCACCACTCATTACAGTGAACATAACATTAGACTATCTGTGTAAATCCTACAGTGAACCAATCACAGAAAGCCCTTCTCTTTCATTAGACCTCACGAGAGTGTAAAAATAGCATCCGTGAGCTAGTTTACGACTCTGTCATTTACCCAACCTTCATCAGACCAAGTACTTTTTTCAGTGAATTTAGGAACAGCTGACATAAATAAGCTCTTCACAATTAGACGTCAAATCCTGCGGAGTCCATTCAGCTATCACAAACTTATGATCATATTTACGAGTAATGATGGGTTTAAACATAAACTCTGGTCGGATTTATCCTCTCCTTTCAGACATAGCACGCAGCCACCCACAGGCTCTGCTGTGGGCTATTTTGTGCTGGGACCACATGAAGGGAACACCCAAGTGACACTCAGTGTAACCAGCAGTCTGTGATGCTGCTGTGCCAGAGACACATGTGTCTCATTTTACGCCACATCCGCTTTAAACGGACTACGTGCTGCCCAGATGGTAACTAAGAACCAGTTCTGATCTGGGAACTTCCTTCCTTGACGTGGGGTTTACGCCAAAGTAAGACAACAACCTCCCTGGATGTCTCACCACAAGCCTCGGAGTGAGGTCCAAAAGGGATCTGGTCCCATGGCTGTCTGAAACTGAGCAAAAAAGTCTAGAATATCATCATAGTGGGTGACATGTCAACATGTAAGACAACCAGTGCCCGGGCACATTATGAATAATAACATTTTCCTTCCAAAAATTAAAGAGAGTGCTTCAAGCTGTCATCCACGTCAACTTGCACTATCATCTTTCAGAACTAAATCCACCTCAGAACTGAGCCACCACCGATCTATGATCTGCAATCCAAACACATTCTCTAAATGCATAAGGTAAAAACCAAGCACTCACTTCCATTGGCTCATCCACTTCGGCCCCTCCTTGCACAGATCCTGGGATTAGTCTAAGGACGAAGGGTTCGGCCTCTTCTGGAAGGTTGTCCTGAGTGATGTTCAAAGGCAGTACGGCATTCATCTGGCCCTCAGCAAACCTCAGGGTACCTGAGGATGGATTAAGGTCGGCAGAGACTGGAGTCCTATCCGTGGAGTTTCTTGTTATATTCCACCTAACTGAAACAGCTCCATGAGTTCCTCCGTTCCTCACAATGATGATGCCTTCATATCTGAAAAAGAGAAACACAGATTCGAGATACTACCAATACTGTGGATAACAAAAACATAAAAAAAAAATAAAAAATAAATAAATAAATAAACACCTAATCAGATTCTTGTTCCGTCTATGCTAAACCAGACTGGGATGACTAGTACAAGTAATGTATATGACATTACTAAAAATGAAATATCAAAAAAAAAATACAAAATACCAGCTGAAGACTGAAATAATGGTTAAAAGGTTTACGATCGCTTAATACTATTCAGCAAGGATGTATTAAACTGATCAAAATGTATAGTAAAGAGATTTATAATGTTAAAAAAAAATAATATAAAAATATATCTAATAGCGATGCAACGGTAAAGTGAGCCGACGGTTCGATTTGTATCACGGTTTTCTGGCCACGGTAACGGTTCGGTTTCGATACATCAATATTTACTTTTACAGAGCTCATCAAATGGTGTGACGGTGGGAACTCCAAATACTGCCACCATCACCAAACTGTACAGTACTGTATGTGAGCTCTAACATAGCGGGAAGTCATTTGCCCTTCCTATTTCAAGTTATCAAGGTACAGAGACAATATTAAATGTTAAAAAGGTACAGATTAAGTCAAAACACCACATTTAT
>JAUCMU010000097.1:15649324-15661823 GCA_032275025.1 Enteromius treurensis | reverse complement strand
TCATCACGTGACAGCCCCATAAGCTTAACCTATGCAGCCTGAGCTGTGCGCGACTGAACAAATCACTCCCACGAGACCACTTGTTCTTCCAGAGTCACATTAAAGATTTGTTCAAAATGAACGAATCGTTCAAGAACGACACATCACTAGTCTTAAGTATTTCTGATCATCGCTTGAAAATCACAGAAAATGCCTATTTTAATTAAAATGATAGTTTAATGTCTCAAACAGGCTACCGAAATATCGAACGGTTTGATAAAGAACCGAAAACCGTTGCATCCCTAATATCTAATAATAATAATGATAATTAAGAAAGAAAAATGTAGAATGCCTTCTGCAGGATTATATAACACTGAACACTGGAGTAATGATGCTAAAAATTCAGCTACGCCATCACAAAAATAAATTACATCTTAAAACAGAAAACACTATTTCACAATATTACTGTTATTCTGTTCAAACGCAGTATTGGTCAGAATAAGATACTTTTTTATTAAAAACATTTTAAAAATCTGACCAATTCTTTGAATGATACTATATACAGATGCATATGAGAGGTTTTTATTTTATTTTATATATATATTTTTTTTTACTATACTATTTTTACTGTTATTGTGCTTTTATTTTGTTAGTTAGCTGTATTTTACCTAGTCAAAATAAGCCAACTGCAGTTTATGATTATTTGGAATGCACAATGAAAAACATGATTTTTGAAAAACTGAGTTCTGTTTTTGAGAACCACTATACTACAAAGTTTATTTCCAACACATGTGCTTCTGAGGACTTTCATTATGTTTGATTAGGACTAGAGCACATCTCTGTATGACAGTGGGTGTCCAGAAACAGCTTTAAACAGTACTCTACTCACATCGGGGTCAGGTCTTCGTTGATGATGTGGGGTTGTATGGGCGAAGGACTGATTGACAGGACTCCGTAAGGCTTATCATTGGGCTCAATGGTCACGAGTGCAATACTTGGAGTCATCAGCAATGCATCGCCCAACAATGTCTCTGCCAAAAGAACCACTTGGAAAGATTCTGCAATCTCCGGAATGTTGTCATCTTTAATGTTGAAGCGGAGTTCTGTTTCATGGACACCTGGAGGGAAAACAACCATCCTCTCTGATTGTAGATCCACAAAGTCCGCCAGTGGAGTAGCACTAGCTGCCCCATTGCCTGTGATGACTGAATAGGCCACAGACACTGTTCTGTCATCAGAACCGATCAGAAGACCATCCTCAGTTCTACCACGCGTAATGCTAAGAGAAATGACACCAATATTCTCCGGTACAACCAGTGTGGGTTTGGAGAAGCGAATGGGAGCATCATTACGCGAGATCTTAATCTGAACACTGCTCCTGTTAGGATTGAGTAAAGCTCCGCCAGCTGCTTCTGTCAACCGCACTGTGAAGATCTCATCATCTTCTGGAATCTAGTCAAAAACAACACATATTATGATAGACTAATCTTCTCCATTCATTTAGTCATTCACTTAATGTAAATCAAGTTAGTCAGTTTATGGCATACACAAAATGTCAAATATTGAATATTATAAATATATGAACAATCCTGTCATTATTTATATGATCTCTTTTATTATTATTCAACAAAGAAACCATACCAGATCATCTTGTATCATGATGCTGAAAACTACAACAGCACGACCAGGAGGAATAGTGATGTTTCCCATGTCTGGACTGAGATCCTCGCTTGCAGGGTTTGGACCTCCAAAAATCTGTACATTGATATATAATCAAAGATATAAAAATAGATATTTTTATTGGATAAAAGTTATTTTGCATTATAATTTTTTTAAGATGTTAAAAACTCTCTGGCAATGCTCACCTCAAAATTGACGGTTACAGTCCCATATGTTCCTTTCTCTCGTAGGAGAGTGAGAGGCACATACTGGCTTCTACCTCTTGGCTCCTCCACAGTAATTAAGGAAGTCTGAACAAAGAAAGAAAAAACATCTTTCACTAATTTGCATATGTACTGACAGAATTAGAAATGAAGGATATCAGAAACAAGACGTCATGTAGCAGGAGTTTCCAATCCTGTTGCTGGAGTGACAAGGTCTTGCAGAGTTTAGCTATAACCCTAAATCAACACACCTGGAGAACTTCAGAATTATTAGAAACAAAGTTTATTGTATGAATGTAATCTGGACATCCTACATTTAGATGTTTTACTAATATTCAGTTAGTACATTTACCACACGCTTTATTTTACTCCTAAATAAAAACACCTTTACAAAACCCAAACAGTGATATGTGAAATGATCAGTGATGATTTCAGAGAAATCTGGCTAGCAAAAGGGACAGAAGATCAATCAGCCAATCAATTTATTTGTTGCAAACAAATAATAATCAATATGATTACACAACTCCTATAGTGGTAAAAAAAAAAGAGCAGTTAGTTTCCATAACAACACTGAAACAAACATTATTAACCAGCTAATCTATTCTATTATCTTCAAATTCTTAGAAGCTGAGTAGTTTCCCTGGCATCTGACCCCCTCACACTCCCCTCACTCTCACTTTCCCCATCCACTGACCCCCTCCTCCCACTCCCTCGAGTTTAATTACCCCCCCCCCCCAAAACAAATGAAAACAGTTCAGGCTTACAGTCACCCCTCCCCAGAACGCACTGAACTGCTTCTTCCCGCTGTTCACTGAAGAAATTATGGAGAAAGAAACTTACTGAGTTGAAGGAAATTATTCCGAAGGCATTGTCATTAGACAAGATGGTGATGGTGGCAGTATTTGGAGTTCCCACCGTCACACCATTTGATGAGCTCTGTAAAAGTAAAGCATTGCTTGGTTAGCGTTATTAATATATTATAGATTGTCTATTGCTATGAAAATCCTAATTCCATAGCCATTCATGCAGAAATCCATTTCACATACTTTTTTTTCTGCCAACATAAATGCAGTCATTTGAAATTCAGATTAAACATATTGTAGTTTTAACAGAGTGTATAAATGTCTGCGATACAAAGCACAAAAAAAGATAAAAAAGCATGACCACATAAGAACATAAACCCATATGGAAGCTCTTTTCAGCATCCCATTCAAATGAGCTTTTATTTAAAAAACAGAGCTGTAACAAAGCTTTCTTTCAGCTGCAGAGTGAAAACGGACAAGGAATACACACGTACACACAATTCCCAGCGCTAACCGTGATAGTCCGGCTCAGTAACACAGCACACAAACATTCCTCCTTTTCCCTCAGTAATAAGAACTTATTAAGGTAGATTAGGAGATAATATGGAGCACAGAAAATACAGGAGGGAAAAAAACAATAATAATAATGTTTCTTATTTTGCATCAAGCATATTGTCTATGTAAATCACACTTAAAGACTAGATTTTCTTTTTTGTGCATACAGATTGGGTTTCATTGGGTTTCAGCGGTCTTTTGTCACCCTTAAGTTGTCCCATTCTGCCAGCCTGAGGTTCATTTGTTAAACAGTGGACAAGTAGACAGTGGAGTCGTGACCTGTTGTCATTAATCACTCACTGTCAAGAGACTGAGACAGCACAGTAATAAGAGGCCCTCAAATAAGAAACTGCTATGAGAAGCACTTCCTTAGACAACACAGAAAGACAATGAGTGTCATACCTCCTTCATCTCAGTTTAATTTTATTGAGATGACTAAAATTAACCCACTGCAAGTTGACTTCTCCTTAAATTTCTAAACAGCGGGTCATTTACCAATCATGTGTATACACAAATTGGTGCAGGAAATGTGCATGAATGTTTTCATGAACAAGTTATTAACAACTTAAAGTTACTTAAAATGACTTAATAACCTAAAAAAAAAAACATACTAAAATCTGTACAATCTGTACTAAAAACTATTTAAATAGTTAACTAAATTTACACACACACACACACACACACACACACACACACACACACACACACACACACACACACACACACATTTTTGTGATTTATGAGTTTTTATACTGTACAGACTGTATGTGATATTGCCCTATACTGACCCTACACCTAAACCTACCCCTTATAGGAAACTGTGCATTTTTACATTTTCCAAAAAAAAAACACCATTTTGTATGTTTTTTAAGCCTTTGGAATTACCGGGACACTGAAACTGTCCTCATAAATCACCTTCATATTGTAATATCTATTTCATACCCATGTCATTATGCAAATTTATGTCCTCATAAACCACATATACATGCACACACAAAACGTAGGAACAATGAAACCACAAATTTGTAAAAATCTGAGTCTCGATATTTTAAGATCTTTATTTTAAGGGCCACTTCTTGCAATTAACAAACCATTAACTTTTGCCTTATCAAACTTTTAATTTGCTGTTTATTAATAGTTAGTAAGGCAGTTGGGTAGTATTATGGAAGTAGAATATGGACATGCTGAATATATGCTTTATATGTACTACTAAAAAATAAATAATAGTCATGCTAATAAGCAACTAGTTATAGTGAGAATTGGTGCCTGTACTAAAGTGTTACCAAAATTTCATACGCAGATATTTTATAAAGATGGTTTGGTTGGGCTTTATGCAAATTACTTACATAGTCATTTAAATTAATTAACATTAGAACAAGAAGAACATGAAGTAGTAGGCAGATTGTGGTTTTTTTTTTTTTTTTTTGAGAGGTTCTCCTTTGGGTATAAATACAAATAATGCATGCAATTATTAAATAATTAGACACAGTGACTGTTAGGTTAAGCAGTCGGATATGTTAACTTCTGGCTCAGTGAGTAACCTTTTAGAAACAGTTGTTAATTTTTTCAGTTCTGTTTGGTGGTGTTGGTGGTGCATAAATTAAGCTCCTAGGAGATTCTTCTCTTTTGCGTGTTATAGGAAGCTTATTTCCAGGCCTCTGCCTTTTTATAGGGATTAGTTTTGCATAATAGCTCTTTAATCTTACGGCAGTGCCAGTTGTGGCTGTCATAGTTGGTTATTTTGCTTGAAGGTGACTTCTGGTATTGGGCTGCTGGTGCAGAGACATTACCTAACCCTTATACAGAGTTAGTAGAAGCCATCAAAGAAAATGCAAGGGCTTATGGGCCATTGAGCTGTAGCTAAAGAATCGACAAGATTTTAGTGCTGTTCCACTCAAGCAAGAATTTCAACCCCTCTGGGATTCCCACTACTGAGATATTCATTTGAAAACCATAGAGGTAAGAAGAGAATTGCATACTCCTTCTGTCTCTGTTGCACAAATACAGATACACCTGAAGCTCATTCATTTTATCACTTACAGTAGCCAATACTGGCACCTGAGGCACTTCAAAAATCATTACAAAAATATATACATACATTCTGAAAAAAAGAGCTATTTTTACAGCTGTATCTTTCTAATAAATATGATAAAAATCAAGACTCTTTACAGATATGAAGAATGTGATACTACTTAATTAGTACTCAAGATAAAACGCAGGTCAGAAACCAAACAATAATGCATTTTACAACAGATTTTGTTAACAAACAAGATAGAATTTTACATGTGATTTTCAGAAAGCTTAAAACGTTAAGATAATGCTGTGTCACTACACTGGATCCGATGTTTATTCTGTGGTTGCTTTGTCTGTTATTACAGATCCCATGATATGCACTGAGTATTAGTGTGGGTTTTTTGGGGGAGCATTTTTGCATTTGCAAAAATTATGTCAATCCTTTATGATAGATATTCATGCCAATGTGTGATTTATGCCCACAAATGCTTAATTTCTCAGGAGGCTGTAGTATTTACATTTATAATTTTACAGAAATTTCACTAGTTCCCACTACCTCGGCGATAAAATAGCTTGTTTGGCGAACTGTCCGGGGGACAGGCAGGGAGCTCCAGCCCTAGGAGGTTTAACTCTCTAGGAGGCTAGGGTTAACAGATGCTCGGAGCCCAGCCTGGTCCCCGCGTGCCCCCCGAAGGAAGTGGAGAACTCAGCAAAACGAGGAACCTTTCGCGAGGGTCGGCTTTAGCTCGGGTGGCGGAAGGGGAGGTGGAGGAAGACAAAAAACGCAGAAGCCGAGGATAGGGAGTGAGCGGTATTTAAGGCGGAGGAGGAGAGATTCGCGGGGTTATCAGTAATAAGGAGATTGGTGGCAGCTGCGATCGTTCGTGCGTGCTCCTCCTGAAACTCGATTAATTGCTTAATCGTCATAAAATGAAATACTATAATATTTCAACCCTTTTCAGTGGGCTAGGAATTCCTGTCAGCATTATTGTCATCAGGGGCGCCTGCAAGATTTTTTGCATGGGCACGCATCAGAATTACCAGCCCAGTCCAACCGAAGCCCATCTTCCCCTTCTCCCAAAACAGTTAGTTTAAACAGCTATTATTAAAATAAAATATAAAAATGCTTGGAGCATTTTTCTTAATGATTAAATGTACGTTTTTTTGTTGGTGGTGTTTTTTTTTCAGCGAGATTGTTTGACTAATTTAGCCTTCTCAAATTATCATGACTTGACTAAAATAAAATCTATGTGAACAATTCAAGCATATCAAAATGTTAGTTTAAATTTAATCTACATAAATGTGCACTGTAGACGCACCAGTGTCTTATCATTTTCTTATATTAAACTGAACCATTATCTTTGTGTGCGTCTCTCTAAAACACGCATGCGCACACAATTCATGGCAACTGCACTTCTCTCGGAGAGGCAAGAGAGCACAACTATCTCGCGGCACATGCGGTCGGATGTACCCTAAAGAAAGAAATATTTCCATTCGATAATAAATTCATTGGTCTGTTTTAAATAACAGGCGATCCATCGCTGGAATGTGTTATGACAAGTCGTTGCCGATAGTATCAGTTCTCTATTGGCGCTCTGAACTTCTTCATCTTGAAATCTTGAAGCTGTATTTTTAAAATCTATAATAATATCTTAATTAAAATAATAATTCAGAACAATAAAAATTAATTGTTTGAAAATGCATGTCTATAAAACTCTGCCTTATAAAAAATCAGTTGTGTTAAATTTCAAATGTTAAATATTTAAGTTCTAAAATCTAATTCAAAACTATTTAAAAACCCATATAATATTCAGTTTTGTTAAATAAGTCTTGTCAATAAATGAAATGTATATAATTCAAATTCAAATAGTTTTGTCATAAAACAAGCTCCATAGAATTCAAACTCGGGACACCTGAAGCGCAGCTGTGCCATATGTTGGCAGGCTGCCCACAAGTCTATCGGTGCTGACATATTTATGCATTTTTAACCTAAAACACAGCAGGGTTCATCTGTGAGGGATGCAGGATGTCAAACATATGCAACTGTTAGCCAATCATAGTAGTGGGAACTTACTTTCAAATCTACAGCCTTCCACACCTGGTTATAGAAAATTGACTATAACTTCTAAATTATGATATTTTTCAATGTAAAAATCGTGATAACCTTATAGGTGAAAAGTACAAAATAAAAATAGGCTGTTAATGAAATAAAACCTACTTCAACTTAAGTTAGAAATGTTTTACAACTAATTGAAATAAAATAAGATTTACTGGATCTTAATCTAACCCTTTCAGTTGCACACATCTTTAACCTCTGGGCTATAGAAGCTTCCTGGTTTAAGTTTTACCTGCAGGCGGAGGTTGAACACAAAGGTCTCATCGGCCTCAGGTATGTCATCATCCCTCACAGCAATAAAGATGGTTTTGCTGCTTTCAGAGGACAGGAGAAAAGCAGCTGCAGTAGTGGCCTCAAAGTCACCGGTGTCCTCTCCCTGAAGCTGCATAAACAGGACATCAATTTGAAAAAAAGTGCAAGAGAGCTGCCATCAATTGTTTTATTTTGGGGTTTTGGCATCATTGATGTGATTTATAGAAAAAAAGTTACATATAAAACATCTTAAAGTGTGAGACGGGAATTCCCTGACCTCTCTTAAACTCAACCAGCACCATCTGGTTGACAACTGCCACCTCTAGCGCATGCTTTGATGCCACCCACTGAAAGCCGCTACAAAACAGGCTCTTAGATCCTTCTTTCTGCAGTCAATTCATGCATGACATTCAATGGACCGGCAACACTTGCCCACTTACCATGCGTGCTAAACAGGCACTGCCTGTTTTGAAAGTAGGCATATTTCTGTTTCTATGCTAATTATGGCCATATGTGCTGTGATTTGTGCTATGATTTACCAGACAGATGTTTGGGTGTTGAGACCCAAGCAGCTGTTGAGGCATTAACACATCAGGCAGTACAGAAGCATTGTTAGCTCTAAGCTCTGCGGGGCCTCAATTCATCAAATGTATTTCACTCAGCTTCCTATGACAATATCTTTTTCAGGGAACAGTGCAAACAGAAGCACTGGTGACACTGACAGGTTTAACCCAGTGCAATGCAGACAAACTGTTTAAAAAGGTTTTTTTGTTTTTCAAGAACGTTTTTATTCTCTAAACAATGTTTATGTATAAATATATAAATATATTATTTAGTTATTTTTTTTATTGTGCCTGCATTTCACCTATCTGAGCATTCATTCATGCATACACACGCACTATTCGGATTTACTGGTAGTTATTTTCAAAATATAAGCATAACATAAAAGGTTTTTTCTTATAATTAAATAATTGAATTTAGCTGAATAAAAAACTATTTGTTTGCCACATATACAGCATAATAAATCAAACAAAACTAGTAGTGACAAGGATTAATCATCATGTAGTGTTTTCCTAAACTTACCAGAACCAGTGCAGTGACATTAACTGGATCTCCAACTCGTTCCACCACAAGTCGTACTATGGCCCTGCTGCTCTCATTTACAACAAACTGTGTCTGGCCCTGAAACCTCAGCACTGCCGACTCAGACCTGACACTTGTGGTGAGCAGCATCAGAACCAGGCCAGCTAGAGCTAAAACAGCTGGCATTCCTGAAGAGAGAAAGAATATAAAAAGTTTAGTGACCATCATCTGGATGAGAACACCTTACTCAACATAAATCAATATAAATTAGGCCAATGAGATTTACAATTACAAGCCTCTGAGACAGTCCTTCTTGCATTTAGATAATAACTGTGCACCCAAACAGCAGACATTCACCTTCAAAAGCAATGACTGCATTTAATGTGTTAAGTCTGTTTGCTCTGAGATGCAAGTCATTTGTAATGTATGAATATTTCAGGAATTGACCATTTTGTTCTCTTTGACTGGAAATGGTGCTTTATTCACAAATGTTTTGAGCCATATTCTAGTTTTGCACACAAGTCAAATTCACATCTTTGGATGGAAATATAGCTTAAGCTGGGAAAAGAGCTGCATGAAACATCCTCAAAAATTCCTCTGAATTGTTATGTTTTGCAGACAAACTTTCTAGCCTACAGGTTTGGAGATAATTCATTTTAATTCTGAAGTAGCCTATCCTTTTAAGACTTTGCAAATCAGTATAATGTCACTGGCTGACTCAACCTTTTCCTTTAAGGTTCCTGACCTTGAAGGTCAAACGCAAGTTATTGTCACCTACAACTGAAGACAATTCAGACAGGCATTTATTATGGTCATCTCTTTTGAAGAAAAAGGCTATTAAGTTTTATGACCTCAGACAATGTCTCCTTTTTTAAGACAGTTGTCGTGGCTAACAAAAAAGAAAACATGAATGTGTTTGAAATGATGTCTGGGCATCTATTTAATAATTTGCTGCTTTGAAGCATTCACACTTTTTTATATTTGCATTACATTTCATGTTAAATACACAGGCTCTAAATGATGTCATCTCGTTTTTCCTTTTCTCTCAGAAGAGCCGATTACCAAGGAAAGTTGGACATTGGTAAAATTCAGCTTTTCATATGTTCCATTTCTGCTACATCATGCGGTTATTCTTTAGCCACAAGGTTGCTGGGAGCAGACAGCTTTCATCAATTAAGGTGCCATTTCAGATTATTGAGGGGTTCATTTCTATTGAGTTAGTGAGAGCTTAAAATAAATACATAAATAAAACTATGAGAGGCAGAAATGCAACTATAGGTATTTTGGTACAGTTTCATCCCACTGTGGTGTATGTGTGCATGTGTTTGCATCTAAATCATTGGCAAGTGTGTGTGTGTTGTGTCTTGATGACAAGAGGCAGGCAGGCAGGCAGGCAGGACGGCATGTAGGGGGGGCCGTGAATGCTATCAAAACTGGATTAGCGGCTGCCGGCGGGCTGAGGCCTGTAGTGAGGGTACAAAGCCTGGACAGCAGAGGGGAAAGTCTAGTATTCAGCCCTGCTTCTCCCCCAGAGCTGAGAACTTCCTTACTTTTTCAGACCGAATATACAACGGACACACAACGGCACCCGCACCAACACCTCTCTCTTATTTATTTTTGTTAGTTTGCATTATTGGATGAAAATATATGCTACATAATACCTAATCTCTGCTTACAGTAAACCTTTGTGATTATGTTTATCATGCTACAAATAAATCCAAATTGCAAATGTACTATTGCTAAAGATACACTTTTGTGACCAATTTTGACTTCTCTTACAATGTTCATCATCATCATAAGCTCATGTCTCCTCATGCATGGGCAGATAGACAGATAGATAGATAATTATTTTATTCATTTTCTGTTTTTTTTTTTTTTTTTTTTTTTTTACAAAAGTCATGAATTGTTATTCAGAAATGTCATAATTTTGTGGGAGACATACCACATAGCATTGTTGGTCTAACTACATGATGGAAGGCAGAATGGTTTTTAAATAGTAATAAGAACTGAATAAGTTGTGTTAAAATATTGCTAATAATAATAATAGTTATAATCAAAACTCGCATCTTCTGTTCAATAATATCATCCCCTCAAAAAATGAATCAATAATAAATTCATCGTTTTTTACTACATACAGTACCTCCTCAAAATATTAAATTAATTTAAACTTAGAAACTAAAATCATGCTCAACATAGAAGCAGTGTTTTTGTTATCATGTATGAATGTTTATGCATTTTAAATAAAAATTAAAAATAAATAATATTTATGTTAAAATATTTAATCATTTTAGCAGTTGAATATGGGCAGAAGACTTAAATATTTAAATACTTGAAAAGATATAATAATAATAATAACAATGAAATAAGTAACAAGTCTATAATATCACGTTGCGTTTTCATGAACTGATAAATAAATGCACTTGACCAGACTAATACGGCCTGACTGACTGACAAAGCATCTTTGTTTACTTGTTTCTCAGGAGGTTCACGCACAAGCAATTCAAGGAGATGTTCAGGCCATCAGTCAACCCAGAGGTCACCACAGCCTCTTTGGCTGCATCTCCTGACATTGATAAAGACAGACACTGCAAGACGCTACTCATCCTTTGCCAGATCACCACAGGATATGCTGGCCTGGAGAACATCAAAACGATTTATCAATGACCAGGAGGCCACCAAGCTGCCAAGACACTGGTGGTTTGGCTCTTAGTCTGACCCCAGGACAGTCTATTGTGGGCATGTCTCATTCTTAAAGACAAAATGAAGATGGTTTTCACAGTGAAGGAGATCAAGCTTCTCTCTTTTCCCTAAAGCGCAAAGAAGGCCCACAGCAGAGGCCTTTTGCCATGCAGAGCATATCAGAGATGGACCAAATGCCCAAAATATGTCAAAAAGATGGAAGAGGGCAAGCATTTTAAGTGAATATTCAGCAGAAAGCTGCTCCCAGTGGGAGATACATACATCTTTCTGTACTTTGGAAGTGTGCTGTTAAGTCAATACAGCGCCTCAGGTGGTCTCTCTTTCATTTGATATGGTTATCTCAGTTAAGTCAACCAAATCCTGCAGCATACTTCAACTCCACTTTCAAAAACAAAATGCTTTGGGTGATTTATATCTTCTCCATGGGTTCGCCCGATAGCATTCTGGAATTACCCATTACAATAAAAATGCATGCCTGCCTATGCCAGGAAAGTTGATTACAACGGCCTCTGTAATTTATCGTTGATGCTAAGCAAGGTTCTTAATTCAGTCAGATTAGTAGATTAGCATGTGGGATATTTGCCCACTCTGTGTAACTCTAGAGGATTCATTTATTCATTACTCTTTCAGTTCCCCCCGGAAATGGAAACTTAGTCATCATTTAGACACCCTTATGTCATATCCAAAGTTTCTTTTATTTGCGGAGCACAACACACACACACACACACACACACACACACACACACATATATATATATAGAAGAATATCTTATATAAGTCAGTAGAGTCCAATATTATTGTTTTTAGACTCTACTTTTGTATCGGTTTGTATCACGGTTTTCTGGCCACTGTAACGGTTCGGTTTCGATACATCAATATTACTGTACAGTACGGTATGTGAGCTCTAACATAGCAGGAGGTTATTTTCCCTTTCTATTTCAAGTTATCAAGGTACAGAGACAATATTAAATGTAAAAAAGGTACAGATTTAGTCAAAACACAACATATATTTTTCAAGGGCAAAAAAACGAACAATATAAAAAGTGAAGAATAAAGTGAAATATAAACACGAACATTATTCAAATAAATATTGACAGCAACAAGAAAATACTTAT
>JAUCMU010000097.1:15633598-15649045 GCA_032275025.1 Enteromius treurensis | reverse complement strand
TTTAAATTAACGTAATAATTTTAATTAATATAATAATTTGTTAAAATTAATATTATGATTTCAATTATGCCTCCCGTATTTTGGCACCCAAATGTTAAGATGAAACATTTATTAAAATACTCCACAGAAGATTCATATTTGGCACAGGCTTTCACTTTTGAAGGAATCATCTAGTTGATATTTGGATAGGTGAAGCCCAAGGACAGTTTGACCCCATCACCTCATGCAACCGGTTCACATGACAGCCATGCCTCTTAACGTAACTGAGACTTCAGCAATTACACTGGATCGCCTGGCTGAGGATGTGATAAAGTGTAGGGTTACGGGTCTACACTGCTGGACCAGCAGCCGCCTCTAGTGTTACCCCTGCCCGGCAGCAGGATCCATAATCTTAACATCAATTATTCAATCAGCAAGACTTCACAGCCAGTATTAAAGCAACAGTGGTGTGTGTGTGCGCGAGTGTGTTACGCAATACATTAAGCCTTCGGTGAGGTCACACACTTTGAGCGAAGTCAATGTGGTGTACGACATGCAATGTTTTCAAACTTTCTCGTAACATTTCTAATTACTATTTTCAAGAAGAAATACTCTGAAGTTTCCTATACTTTAGCCACTTTTCCTCGGAGCTCAAAATAATAACAGCATGCGCTGAATCCAAATTGCAGGCTTGACTTAATCTAATGGTCTGTCTGCTTCTGTAACAACCTGTCGGATGAGACTGTGGTAGGCTTTGGTAATGTGCAGTCACATTTATCACAGCACATGACATGGTAGCAGAAGTAAACTCATGTCCCACGTAGCTCATGTTAGCCAACAAAAGCTGCGACTAATACATCAACAGATTCAAACCATGCGCCTCTCATCTTTTTAAGGCCTTCACTTGATGATTTGGCTGGCAAGTGCACTATGGTATAAATTAAGAAAGTCATATGAGTAACCACACATAAACACAAAGCGTTTGAGTTGAATCATTTTGAAAACATCATAAATACTGTAAACATACCAAAAGCGTACCATAATACGCTGACCGCATTTGAATGCAATATAAGAAATTCTCAACTCAAGAACTGTTTCAATGTATAATATATATGCCCCTTTAACACCAAGAATGAAAACTGTAACATGTTCTTATTGAATGACAATAGAGAAGTCCACACCAACAGCACAGAGAAACAATATCGTTGAAATCAAATTCCCAACCATTTTTCCCCGCTGATTTAACATTGACAGCCAATCAAAATCCACTTCAAAGACCTTGAGGGTTAACGAGGCACATGATACAATTGCAATATTGTTGCTGATGATACACTTTTTGGAGCCATGTTGGAGGGCAACTTTGGCCAATGTAGGCTTCAATAGGAAACCAGGTGAGACACAGGGCCCACAATTAAATCTAAAATATCCCAGAAATTTATTACCATTGTTCAATGGTAAAAGTGTCCAAGCAACATTGCTCAAAAGGTTGTCCCGTGTATAATCAGTCTTAGGAAACATACACATGTCTTTACTTTATAAAAGAGGGTCTCGCATGACAAAATCATCATAAACATTTTGTATGATGTATGAGTTGCTTCCAAATTGGTCACTAATTAGGTTCCACTTCATTTAGAATGACGCCTGTGTATGCAGTAGATATTGATGCACCCCATGTGTTTTGGAACAGAGCCATTATGACTATTAGTATTGCTTAATTTCATAATGTGTACGTTATATCACTGTAGTGAACAGTGTGTGCTTAAGCTAAGTCTATCTTAAGCTTGGCTGAAGGTCATTTGCGGTTATGCTGGTAGACACAATTGGTATGGTGATATTACACTGATATGTCATAACAGCACAATGCACACATGAAGCAGAGTCGTCTCCACAACACGCTCTGTTACCTCAGAAACCAACCTCATTCAGAAAGTTCTGGGAACCTTCAGGGCTCCCATATATGGAGAGCTCAAAAGCCAATAATTGCCACTTGTGTTGTAGCCCCTCAAGTATTTTTAGACGGGCCGATATCCTAAACATCTTGAGGTTGGGAAACTTAAAACATTTAATAACTGAGTCTGGTTAAAACATACATCATTACATTTGAAGAGAGTATCTAAAGACCACAGCTTTTTGTTGGCGAGACACTCACTTGGTGAGCGTTGCCCGAAATGTTTCTGTTTATTTTGAAAGATACAGGGAACCTAGAATTAGTGCACAAAAGTGTGTATGTGAGCGGGTGCCGAGAGGGCTGAGTATGAGCAGATGCCATTCCTTCTGAGGAATGAAAGCAACGGATAAGAAAATATCCGCTCGGAATAGCAAGAATGGCCAAAAGCTCTGTTTCCGTATTGTCATATGTTACTTTTCAGCTCAACATTAGCTTCTAGTGGAGGGAATATATGCCAATCAAGGCTGCTGGCCAGAGAATAAAGAGAAGAAAAAGCAAATCTCTCAAAGGTATTGTCCTCAAGCCGTCGTCTGACCCTTTCAACTTGAGCCAACTGCATCCTGCGTCCTTGTTCCAAAAAACACAATGACTTTTTTCCCCCGTTCAATATACGGGTAGAGGACCAGAGAAAAGGTCTCATTGAATTTCACATGGTGAACGTTCCCGCGGCCACAGAACTCCATGACCGATGGGCTACTGCGGCAAACAATGGATGAGAGTGAAGAGAAATGCACTTTCAAGGGATTAAACAAGGAAAAGCCTCTCAATGGCAGCGAAGAGAAGAAAAGCAAATTATAAAGCTTATTGCTTCATCGCATGTAGCCAGTCGGACTTTGGCTGAAATGCTAATTGCCTTTCTTTTCAGCTTCGCACACTGAATCGGGTGTGTGTGCGCTTGAGAAAGGCAGGGCACTCACGATTCACAGACAGACGCGCACACACACTCTAAAGATTTTAGGAGACTGTGTCGTACTCTTTTTTTTTTTTTTTGCAACATTGTTTTCTCCAGTTTTTCTCCTTTTCCCACTCTTTTTTAAAACGTGGGTACTTCAGCCTTCCAGTAGACCGAATCAAGCCCCCATTCAGACAGATAGTTCTCTTTCTCCCTCGGTTTTTCCCTCCCATTCCTCATTTAACGAGTGAGAGATGTGGGAAATTTCTGTCCCGGCCTCTTCAATCTGCTGAGTTTGGCAGCCGCAGGACAGATGGCTGGATTGAGGACAGAGCAAATCCCAGATCAAGTGTAGCTCGCTCACTGACTCTGAATCAGTGACTACGGACCCACCGAGTCGGCTGTAAAGTATGGGTTCCCACATTATTGTTCAATGTACCCTTAAAAAATTTACACCTGTTCATGTTAATACTTGATCCTGCTCTAAATTCAATGGTAACTCAATGGCAATGGCAAGCAGCCATTAAGTTACATCCCAACTAACCCAGTACACCAACTGGGACAGGACTATGCATTTTTATGACTAGCAAATGAGGGAGTGTTCAGAAAACCTTTTTGACAACAATCATTATTATCACAACAATGTTTAGTGATGCACAGTAAAGTAATTATACACTTACATAAAACAAAAAACTACATCAAAAACAGAATATATACAAAACTAACTAATGCTGCCACAACTAAATTTTAGTTTTATATACATCTAATTGAAATCTTTACAACCCATCAACTGTAGATGAACTGTAGAAACGAAAAATGCCTTTAGATAGCAACAATACTGAATAGACTATGACGGAAAATTTGACCACTTAACTGTCACCCCCATTTAAATGTGAATGTGCACTATTCAAACTTAAATTGTTATATCCTGATTAACGAACAAAAACAAAATGTTGTAATATAATTTGGAAGTACCATGTCAATGGTAATGTGATGCTGATTTTAAAATGGTTTTCACAGGATGAATTTTGAGGTTTTATGCATTTTTGTAACCATCATTTGATCCATTAATCAATTATCCAGACTGACTTGATCAAATGATGATTAAAAAAACATAATAGGGAAAAAAAAACTAAACTAGACAATTCTGCGATGGCTGGATGGACAGATGTATGAAAAGAAAGAAAGTGTTTAATCTATGTACACTCAAAGGAAGAAGTAAGACAATGGTGTGGAATCCTGTTTACACACTAGTATAGATCCTGATCAACAGGTGGGAGGTGGGAAACAGACACGTTCCCAGTTTGTTCAATTCCTCCACTTCAGAAATTCCTTCACCATGACAAACCACAATGGGGTAAATACTTGGAAGCAAAGGGAGAGAAAGCAGGCGAGAGTCTGGTGTGAGGGTGCTGGAGGGGGGCATGGGGGAAGACAGATGAGGGTCAGCAGGACATCTCGCCTCAGGGCCCACTGAAGATAACAGACGTCCAGCCTTCGAAATGCTTTCACTTTTGTGAATCAACAAACCGCTTTATGTACAAATCCTCTACATTTATGCATGGTGGATTCGGAGATGCGGGCTGAGTATGGATGAGTACACACTGGCAACTGAAAATGATCCCCTGACCAGTCTGCATTGTGGTAGGCAAGCTCTTTCACCAGGCAATAGGAAGATAAGACAGGAGGCTCAAGGAAGGGAAACAGGGCTCTATAGATTTGTGGCCCCCTGGGTATTAGGATAAATGCTAAGGAGATAAACAGCCAGGAGGAGGGTCCTTATTGCCCCAACCACAGGCCAGTGCAGCCTGGAGGAAGTATTAATAAATGGACGTCTCAAAAAGGAATAAAGCAATGAAAAAAGTCCTTAAAGTAGTTTAGTCTGTAAATAAACAAATAAATAATTGAAAATTTGCTAAGAATTATATTTTAATAATCATTAACCCAACGTGTTTATTATAAACGAAACACATACACTAAAAATACCTTAGATATTTATACAGAAATAAAAAATTTATAACAAGTATTAAATTCCAATTCTGCTCATTAAGAATTAATCCAGTAAGAAAAGGAGAGAAATCAGTTTGGTTTTAGACTCGTATTGGTCAGATTACCACAGTCAATGTTGGCATGAAACGTTCAAATAAATTAGAATTAGTTTTCGCAAAAGAATTCCCCCAAAAAACAAACAAACTACCCGTTTCTCATAACTATGGCAGGCTGGGATTATTTTAAATTATATGCTAAATTATTCTTGTGATTTTGTTTTGTGTCAATAATACACCAGAAATTACACACGTCAGCTAATGTTCACATAACTTTGACAATTAAACATAAATAATTCATGCAGGGAGACGTACAATATTTAATTTGCATTTAAAAAGTGAAAAAGTAAAGGCACAAGAACTTTTTTATGCCGAATGATGGTTACTGATTACAACATCAGACTTATTGGAACGGTCTCAGCCCTACGAAGAGTCTCATATAACCACCACAAATCAATCAACGTTAAACCTTGGATGGATCTGATCATCTGCTTTGAGGACAATTGGACCGAAATCATCAAGAAATCATTCATCAGCCAGAAATCTTGGAAAAGGTCTACAGAATAGCTTGTGGTGTGGATCAATGCCCCATGTATCCGTGTTGAATAAATCACATTTAAAAGAAGCGAGCGATCAAGCCCTGCGGGGAGAACATAGTGTTCATGCATTAGAGGGCACAGCGTGAATCCACACTATGAAACGGTTTTAAGGGCCGACAGTGAAGGTCACAGTTCAAGTTCAATACCCCGCAGAAGAAAAGGATAAAGCTTTTCTTTTGATGCTTAAAGTTGTTCTATAGAACCATGTGCAATAGAGAATGTATGCAAGAGTTACAGGGCGAATTAAGGATTTTCACGCTATATTCATTTTGAATAAGAATCAAGCTTGTAACGCAACATTTAGAGAAAAAAAAAATATTTAGGAACAAGTTTGCTTATACCACAGTAATAAAATAAAGTAAGATAAAATCAAGAGAATTTAATTGAAAAAGATTTAGAGAAAGAGAGAAGAAAACAAGAGAGAATGAGCCATATGTAGACCAGCACAAGAAGAAAATCAATTTCAGAAAGGTCAAAGAGAAGTGAATGTTGACCAAAGACAAACTCTTGAGCAAACTCCATGGCACAATTGTGGCAGACTGTGACAAATAACGAGACCTCAAGATTGCAGCTGGATTTGACCACTGCTTCAGAATATCCTGCAATGCTTTCATTTACAGCTCCAGAATAAACAGATGCTGAAATACTGTGTGTAATATGTACTTCAGTGTACTGCTGAAGATGCTTACATACTGGAAAAGGTCAATGACTGCTCTTTATATTACATGACCTGAATCATGTAATGTAGCAAACTCAGTTATTCATGAAACTTTTGTTTAACCTTACAAAATGTAAAAAAATATAATAAATATAAAAAATAAATAAATAAAAGAAAAATAAATATATATTGCATCTATAAAAAAAGTTTTTGTTTACATACGATGTGTGTACTGTGTTATTTATCATGTATGTATCTATATATATATATATATATATATATAATATATATAAACATAACGTATTTATGTGTGTGTGTGTGTATATATATATATATATATATATATATATATATACATATATATATAAAATTAAGTATGATAAAATATCATAAAATAAAGATAATGAAAAAATAAAGGTTTAGACGAAATAAATGTATTAAAAAACTTTGGTAATTAAATAAAATAATATCTTTACATAGCACAACAACAAAGAGCTTTTGATGATCAAATTCTGCATAATACAATACAAAATGCTTGGTTAGGTGGGGTTTAAATAAGCAACAAAACAACAGACAAAAATTGGGGTAGATGAATGGTTTCTCACTGAGAACAGCATTACGCAATGTACGATTCTTTAATCGTTTAACTTTTACATGTATGACAGTGACAGATTGTTACGAGTCAAGTGGTCTACATTTATCAAAATTGAAAATGAATTTAGCCTTGTCTGCGAATGAACTACCAACCCACTCGTCGAAAACCAGTGACATACTCCCACTGTGTTTTTTACTGCTTTGGGTCTGGGGTCTTTGTGTAGCGTTTACAGAAGTGAATTCAGTTTCTCCCCATGCGCGGTGACATGCGTAGGGATTTTGTTTTCGTAGAGGCCCCAGGCTGGTGGGAACCCTGCTAATTCTGCTAAGAAGGTGTGAAATTATAAAACTGATTAAAAGTGATGTAAACTTGAAAAAATGCCTCTTATTCACACGGTTTTTGTTTCTAAATTGATTTTTAAACTGACATTAAATGCACAGGACAGGTTTCAAACAAATACTTTTTCAAACTGATTTATCAATTTAAAATAATATATATATATATATTAAAAAAACAAAGAAAATAAAGTGGATGCATTCAATCTCTCCCAGCCAATGCTACCATAATGGAGAAATACTATTCACTAAAAAAAATAAAATGGGAAACTGTTACATCAAAAACCATATTTAAGCAGATGCTTTGTAAAAATATACAAAATATCAAACAACCTTTGCATGCTGAAAAATGCACAGGTAGTTTTGTTTCAGCTCCAGCAATATGACAATGTTATGAATTTACAAGACTGATCTCTAAATCCATCATTTAACTAATGAACGCTTTTATTAAATATTATCAGTATGTCACTGTTGTTAATGTTGAAATTGGAGATGCAAAAAGAAAATGAATTTTTTGACCAACAGAAACAATTACAATTCTCTGTGCAATTAAAATTATTTACTATAATACTATAATATAATATAATATAACATAATATAATATATAATGGCCTTACTGAGTTCATTTGGCTTGCCAAATGCAAAATGGGTCAAAAACGAGATGCCCCCCTTTTGATTGATATACACATGGATATATTTGCAAGTATGTATGCTTTAATGCAGTGTCTAATTTAATATTTCCAATAACTTTTGTGAAAACAAAATGGCAAAATATGGGTGAAATAATGTTTTATGATCATTCAACATAACAGATACAATTATGTACCACAGATTTATTATTCTGACCTAAAATACTGAATAAATGAATAAGGGATCATACTAAATTGTATTGTATTTTTTAATACAACTTCTTGATGACAGATTGGCTAAATTTAATGGTCTGATAGTGGCAAAGATTGGTACATTTTAAATGACAATTAATTTGTATTTTGGGGCTGCACTGTGATTGTTAATGTCTTTTTTTAATAGTTTTTTTTTTGTTTTGCTCAGAAAAAATAAATAAATAAAGCTGTACTTAAATTGTTTTGATGCTTGGGAACAAAATAATTTAGGACATACTTTTGTACTTTATTTACCCCTAATATATTCCTACAGTATATCCTATACAAAAAAATCAAGTCATGCCAACTGATTTGCAATAAAAACATTACCTCAAGAAAATCTGCTCAACAGAGTTGTGCTTCAGACTTATGGAAGAGACGGCTTCTGTCAATGAACAGACTCAGCTGGTGAAGTACAAAGGGAGAGTGCAGTAGCGCCATTGGGAAAATAATTAAGACAGCGATGTTTGTTTAAAAAACACATCTAAAACATGTTTCTCTGCCGCAACAGCGGACAATTCTAACAGCAGCCTTTGCCATGAAACAAGACTTAGACAGGGTTGTGTGGTAAAGAAGATAGCTTCCTCCAGCTTTAATGTTTATTCTTTTGTTCTAAGTCCACCTGTCTCATCACACGGGACCCTGTGTGGTCTGTTTCCTTGTGGCATCAATCACAGAGAACTCCGTCTGTGAGCAGCGCCTTCGCACATCTCAATAGATTTAGTGTTTATATTGCATCCTCTCTGTTTTCTCAACATGTAAGGCCCTATTTAAGGGGAGGTACAAAAACAGGGGCTACCACTGCAAATGTTACACCCAGCCGTGAATCACATGCACTGAATGATGCTCGACTGAAGCTGTATAAGGGGGGTGCAAGAAGATCATTCAATCCATTGAGTCCACAGTGCATCTATTCAGTAGATAAAGGGCGCCCCTAATGAATTAAACACGAAACAGTATAAAACAGACAACCAAAGATGCCAGTTGATGCAATAAAACAGAAGAAAGACTGGATAAAACCATGCTGAATATGTCTAGTTAACAATAACAATAATATCACCAGAGTGGGTAGTGAGAAACTACAGGTCATGTTGATATTTTGTCCAAATACAAGTAATGTTATTTTAAGTGACATATGCTTAGTTTAACTACAGACACATTTTACTGCATATTAATTATTGCATATCAGGCAACAGAAGTTTTGTATGGCCATATACTTCTAATTTTATTTTTTTAGTCAATATAGTACAAGATCATTCTTGCTCTAAACAAATAATTATTATTCAAAAGTATAGTTCAGAGTGTCATATAAAATATGGCGTCGCTGATTAGGTTATTACTAGTAATTAGTACCGGATAACATTTCAGAAACAGGACTAATTCGCGCAGGGTGGTATCTACATGCAAAAAATGGGACCCTAAAGTGAGAAGGGCCCTCACATCACTTAAGGTGATGGAGGAGAGGAGAAATCACAGTTTGAGTTTTGGATGACAGGGGGCTTCGCGAGCGCGTCCCGTCTCAAAGCCCCAGAGTGGGGAGGAGCCCCGCCGACTGTTGTTTTATCTCAATGGAAGCGGGAGGATAGACACAAAGCGCGTTGAAGACCCTCACAGTAACCATGGAAGCGCAGGAGAATGGCCTCTCATCCGCAACCGATATGTTTAACGATTTTATCTGATGTGTTTATTATCACGGGAGGAAGAAAAGACTATCAAAACCAGTCTGTCTTAATTGGCTGTCGGCGCAAGAAAAGTGTACGCTAGAGTTTAAAGAGCAGTGCCTTGTGGTCATAAAGCCAAAGCAAATACTGTCACACAAACTACATTTTAAAAACGCTTTCAATTAAATGCTTTGGCCATTGTAAGGAACAGCTTATTAAACGTCCATAGGGTTTAAAAAAGAAACAGCAAACGTATAAATCTCGCTCAGACAGAACTATTGTAAACTGACCGTTACGCGAAGCCCTTGTGTCGCGCTGAACGGGGTAGCCAGTATTTCACCAAATTGTTGCGCAAAACAAGTTATAATGACATGATGAGATACATAAGTGACTTACCTAACACTTTGTTGTAACACTCCAAGGCAAACGACAAAAGGTCCGGGGTAAATTAAACCGGTCAGCGCTGTGTCCGTCAATGAGATGATAAATGCATCGTGACAATCGCGCTGCGCTTCCACTGCTCCTGGACAGATGAAGTTGTTCTTGAACAGCTCAATCAGTTTGGGTAAGAGAGGGTTTTCTTACAGGGCGCTGCGTGGATTATCCAGTCCATGCGGTGTGAGTCCGGATGCGCGTAAAGCTCGACATGCGCTGCCATGCAGTCCGTTAGGCGCTTGTCCCGTCTGAACTAGTGGACTTGGGTAGAGCCCTTGTCTTGTCTGAGCAGGGATGTGCTAATCTCATTAACCTCCGGGCTTGACAGATCGAGGGAACAGCTCCACCCAGCGATCTGTCTTCCTCAGGCTGAGAGGCTATTTGGGGAGGTTGGCAAATGCCGTTTCTAAAATCAACCTGTGGCGCACCGCTACGCTGTAGCTCTCTGGTGATTCCCACAAACGATTCATACGCGAAACACCCATGATTAGAAAGGACTTTCACTAGCCACTTTAATAAATCAGCCTTCATTTACCAAAATGGTGTATTTTAAGACGGACGCATTTTTTTTAAGTGCACTGTGCACAATATAGGCTAAATGAGCACACCCCCTTTTTATTAAATATAAATGCATGTAAAAGCATTTTCTTAATTATCACTGTAGAAAATAATGACAAATGCACTAAACATAACACTGAGTGTACAAGTTCATGACAAACACATACCCTACTGAATTACTAGTTTAACTACGGAAGGATGACCTCTTTAACTGGTCTGGTCTTTGTGTTACACAACAGGTGCAAAAGGGTGCAAAGACAGGGTGAAATACAAGTCCACTGAAGGATTTTCACATATCATCAATGTCATATTGAAAAATTCTGTTTTAAGTTTTTGTGTAGCATGGTGTGTAAATTCATGAAAGCATTGATAAATGTGAGATATGAACAAATTTGAATGTGCACACACAACAACAAAAAAAAAAACATATCACAACATTTTTTCTTTCATTCAATATAGACCGAGATCTCAGAGCACCACCTTGTTTTCAGCCTGCGAGAGACTGCAGAATTTCATTTGTGCCCAAATAACACAAATTGTGAGACAAAATAATTTCTTACCTGTGGCTTTCTCTAGTAGCTTACATTATTACAGCCTTCCTCTGTCAATCCCATTGATTTACAACCCATGCCTTGAGCTGGGACTCAACATAAAGCACCATCTGTGGGAGACCCTCAACTTTCCTGCATTGGTGGTGTCCTGTTGGATGTGTGCTCATCACTGAGATCGTCTCTACAACCAGTAGAAAAAGCTTCACTCCTCAGGTCCATGAGGACATCAGAAAAGAGCCCCTTCCAGTGGAAAGAAGCCCAAACACAAAGGAATTATAGTGGGACCATGTAAATACTGTTACATAGTTTTAGCTTGCAGAGTATGTTTTTAGAACATGATGTGGTTGTTTGGAATTTTTTGTTGACTATCAGTGCATTGATTGCAGATGTTGTAAGCAGTTTTTAGCACATTGCAACATAGTTGTTGGAATATTTTGGGTGGTTTCCTTTGTCTTGCTATGCGTTTGTAGAGGCTTCTGATCAGATGTTAGCATGTTGTTGCGCAGTACCTTGTCTCAGGTTGGTTTTGAGGATTTAATTAGGGTAGGTGCCCGGTTTGCAGCTTGACAATGCTGTGAGGGGTGATGTGCATCAGTAATGTTGATACTTACGCCACTGGTACTTCACAATTACTGCTAGGATCGCCCAAATATCAGCAGAGTTTCCAGATATAAACAAACCACCTGATTCTGGACAGTAGCAGATCACTCCTTCAGGTAAGACACTCAGCAAGCTACTGGGAATGAGATGAAAACTGATCAGAGCTGTGTTTCACAAAAGCATTGTAAGCTTTAGTACATCGTAGACCCACTAAAACAACCTCAAATCTTACCTTAAAGCACATATATAATGCACATTGCATAAAATATACAAAATCTATTTACTACTAATCTATCTACTTTTTTTTCATTGAAATCACTGCTTAACATAAGCATGCTGACATAAGTGATGTTTATTAGTGAAAATAATTTCACTATAACAACAAGTAATTGTATTTGAATTGTATTAACCAGTGCTAATTTATGTATTAATAATCAAATAACAACAACAATACTACCACCACTACTAATTATAATAAGATAATGGAAACACACGAAGCGATGTCGATGATGTCAGTGCGTGCTCACGCTGTCTTTGTGTTGTTGACGTGGCTTCTCACAGTCTGTCTCCAGTAATCCAGCAGCTAAAGTAATGAGGCACATAGCGGAAACTGGACAATGCCATAATCACTGAAGTCAAGAGGACTGCATTGGTTTCTCAGGTAAACCGCACCTAAATTATTACCAGAAGTTCATGGAACCCTAGCTTATTACCAGAAATTAGCAAATCACCGTTTGTTGATAGAAAGTTTGTTTAGCATCATTAGCACGCGATCATTGACCCTTTTTACTACAGGATTTCAAGTCTTTAAGTATTGTTTAATGACAGCGTGATGTTTACAGGAATTGCGGTATAGTTTTGTATTCTAAGAGACCATTTCGTTTATTAATTCAGGTGGGATATTAAAGTTGTGTTGCGTAACGCTGGCTAAAATGAAATGCTAACTTGTTAGCTGAGCTATTTAGCTTCTCCTTTTAGACACCTTACTAAGTGACTCGATTCAACAATCAACGCCGTTTAACGTTAGCGCTTACTTAGTGTGTTTGGTCAGATGGCTTTGTTGGTTTCTTGAATATAATACCTGTATGTTAATCTTTTTGAAGTCTTGTTTACATGCTAATGCATGTAGCTGCTAGTCAACGCTAAAGCTAACGCTACCTGCGAGTGCCAGGCCACGTAAGAAATCCAGTTCACGTGAGAAACTAGTTAATATTTTTGCTGTTTCAACATAAATTAGATAAGTGAAAATTCTCAAAATAGCTCATGTCATTGTAGACCAAGGTTGAATTTGGTCTTATCAGCAGTGTCAGCTTTTGTACACTGCAGAGAAACTTAAGCCTACAGTAACTTAGTGTAAGTTAATAGATAGCCACCCGTAACTAATTTTTCCTAACCGCAGCTATTCCCAAATAACCTCAGAACCATCAAACATAGTAGCTTTTCAAGTACACGCATGTCAAACAACACATTTATTCAGCTGCCTTTTGTTCTTTTTACAGTGAAAAATGAGTGGAAGGAACCAGCACAATGGTTTCCAGTTTGCAACCACAGTGCAACAACCCACAGGTGGTTACATATCATATGGAAACAACTCCGAGACTGACTACTCAGAGGAGGATGGAGAGACCTTTGAGCTGCGTTCCAGAGGCAGAGAAAGGCTTCGCAGAAGCACATCTACAGATCGCAAGGACGATATTGTCTACTTGATAAGGGACATAAAAGAGGGAGATACGCTGATCAGTATTTCTCTGCAATATTTCTGTACTGTAAGTCAGAATTCCTTTGTTGCTTTTCTATTTGAGTATGTTTATAGAAATGCAACTGGAAAGACCATGAAATCATTATTGAATGTAATACTTTTTAATGTATTAATATAATATAAAATGTACATTTTAAAGGGATAGTTTTAGTTCAAAAATTACAAATTGTGTCATTACTCACGCTCATATCGTTCCTAACCCGTAAAACCTTTGTTCATCTTTGGAACACAAATGAAGATATTTATTTATGAATTCAGAAAGCTTTATCTGACAGCAAGGTTCCTACCATAGCAAGGACATTAAAACTTCAGTATTAGGAGATCATCATGCTATACGGATTTAAATGCAGACATTTTGGGTGGTTATAAAACAAACTATTGATATATTTTATATGATATAGCACTTTATTGTCAGACAGGTCTGATATTTTAATTGCATAACAGTACAAACAATCAACATCCTCTAAACAACATCATACATTTATCCACACTAGAATAAGACATCTTCCCATTAATATAACATTGTACCTACTACACTTATGTAATTATACCAAAAAATTTGTACATAACCAGCCAGTGTTCAAATCTATCGCATGATCTTAGCCCACTACACATCACGTCTGTTTACATTAAGATTTAGTTCTGGCTACTAGGTTTGCGTAGCTATCGCATTGTGTGTGAGGATCGATTATATGCTTTTCTCACAGCATCTAGATTTATTAAATATCAAAACATTTTGATGATTGATTGCAATCCAGAAAGTATTGTGTTTAAGAAACATGTGACTGAAATTAAATTACAGATAGTCTGGGATTACACAAGATTTGTATAAAACAACCAGTTCGAAGGGAGCATAGTTTGCATTGGTTAAAATAATTTCTTAATATGATTAGATAAATCACCATTGGTAGAGCGATGCTTTTTTGCTCAGTTGTGCAGAACAAGCGTGGCACACTTGTTACTTATTTGTTTGGGTGACAATATACAGTGAACATTCTTTCTTGGGTCATGATTCATCCGCATGGGAGCCATGCTAGAGTACATCCCATGCACGGAAGTCTGGAGGGAACTGCAATACCACGTTAATGGTGACAAAGAGCCTAACTTTGTTAAATAGTGGGACTCTGTACCTCCAGTTTGATGGTAGTAATTCAAACTCATTATGCAAGACACGATTATGATCTGAAACTATATTATTAGCTAGTCTTACAAATTATTATAGGGGCTCACCTATACATTTTTAAATTACTTTGCTTTTAGCATCACAGACAAACTAATGGAATTACATTATTGCAGTGCACTCATTATTATAGACATAAAGAACAACTCCGAATGACTTAAGATGGTGAAGAAAGTAGATTCCTGATTTGTTCTTTTAAAGACCGCATCAATATCTTTCCGTGATAACATTGTCAAATATTACTCCTAAATACTTGTATGTTTCAACCTGCTTGATTTTTCTATTATGAACAAAAAACGGCTTTTCTGTTTTACTTGTATTAACAACAATTAAAACAGTGTCATCGGAATGCTTTAGAATATACTGACTTACATGTCATCAGTATACAAGGTGAAAGGTATAGCAGAACTCACGCACCCTTGGAATAATCTGACATATAGGCCTAATGGAAATTAAAACTTTCTTAGAGAACAAATGTTTATTTTATCAATGTCCTTACTACGTTTCTGTATTTTGACCATGGTAGAACCCTTGCTGTCTATGCAGGGTCAGAAAGCTCTCGGGTCTCTCAAATCCCCCTCCTCTTCCTATTGTAAAGTAAACACTACTTACGTTTTATCATAATTACCATATTTATCATGATTTGACAAATATATATATATATATATTTTATTGGTGGGCATAGATAATTTTTTTTAAATCTAGATTAAAATGTCTCATTTGAATTCTGCCAAAGGCATTCAAAATATGTGTGCTACCTAAATAAAGGCT
>JAUCMU010000097.1:15612850-15626877 GCA_032275025.1 Enteromius treurensis | reverse complement strand
AGGTTCTAAGCTTTCAAACAATACCATATATATGTATGTTTGTGATGCACAACTTATAGATTTTTTAAAAATGATTATGATGATGCAATAATGTACCCGCCGGCGGGTATGCAGAGCGTATTAAACCCTCCTGAACTGTGCTGATGTAGGGGGTTTGACTATTTTATTTAAAGGTTTTCTACGGTGGCCGAGAGAGCTCAACGAGCTGCAAACTTCAGAAAGCACATGCAAACAGAAAAATAACCACATGCAAACTGCAAATTCACACTGGTGAGTGCTCAAAATTGTGAATATGAATAGGAATATTTACTCGTTATTGTATACACATTAAATTTTCGTTTACTTTTTTCATATCACATATACACCTTGGTAAGTGTGCATATTTAAAGGAATAGCTCACCAAAAAATGAAGATTACCCCATATTTTACTCACCCCAAAGCTATCCTAGGTGTATATGACTTTCTTCTTTCAGATGAATACGGTTGGAGATTTTTAACAATGTATCCTCTTCCAAGCTTGGTAATGTGGGTGGATAGTACCCATTATTTTGAAGCTCTGTAAATCTAATTTATTCGCAAGTACTGCGTCGGAAAACTAACTATTACGCCTTTGGAGGTTATCACATGTCCTCTGAAGCAGATGGATGGGTTTTTGTTACAAGAATATTTCTAGTTTCGGCTAGAATATTTCGGATTCTTGGCTGACTTCTGACTTGATGTACATTGTAAGTTACGTCATACGTCAAGTCATAGGTCAGCCAAGAAGCCGGAACTCTGTGCTCTGGTGGAAAAAAAAGTCAGTTATTTATATTATAATTTGAAAACTGGAAATATCTTTGTTACGAAAACCCATCGATCTGCTTCAAAGGACATGTGATAACCCCCTGAAAGCCTATAGGTTAGTTTTACGATGCAGTACTTGTGGATAACGGCCATCATCCACCAGCATTACCAAGCTTGGAAGAGCCAGGATACATTTTTTCAAAACTCTAACTATGTTTGTCTGAAAAATGAAAGTCATATACACCTAGGATGGCTTCGGGGTGAGTAAAACAGGGGGCAATTTTTATTTTTGGTTGAACTATGCCTTTAATACTGTATATTGACTGATGTTTACTTGTTCTTGCTTGTTTTTCCTATTTTTACATTTTGATTACCTTTGCAACAATCTAGCACTCATTTAAAGTTATTTTTTTTTTTATGTATATATCTCAAAATAAATGTTTATGATTCATGTGAATTATATGGTGCTAAATTCACTTGTAGCATTTACTATTTTTAACTAATATTTTTAGTGTTTTTATTGTTTTCAAAATATAGAATTTAGAATATAATATTTTTGCATCCCTCATTTATATCAAAATCTGCCACATTCCAGCACAGTTGTCACTTTTGCTTTTTGATAGACAATTTTGTCCTCAGGCCAGCAATATGGCACTTCTATATCCATTAGAGTGTAAAAAGAGCAAATTAACACCCCTTTTGTTATGAATATTAGTTAAAAAATTAGAGAAACAAAACAGATTATCAGTGCAGCTACTATAAATGTCTGCAGTCTGATTTCACTGATCCACTAATTTCACTGGTAGATGTTACAGCATGACTGGCGCTTTGTTTCAGATCTTTGCCAGATGGGCGCATGACAACCAACATTCTGTCAGAATGGCTCATGTCTTTGGCTCACGGAGACCTGGAAGGCCCAGGCAGATGTCCATCAATGTGACAGGGCCTGGCGCTTCGAGCTACAGGATCATGGGTAAAGCGAGAGCAGGGGGCGATCAAGGCTTTACCCAGAGCCACAGCAACACCATGTCCAAGTGTTAGCAGATGATGCACATTTCAGACACGTTAATTCAAGCCGTCAGTACAGCCATGAAACCATTTCTTCCTGCTCTCTTTCGCTGCCCTGCCACTCAGACAGCCAAGGGCTTAACTTCAACACAAAGGGCGGGGGAATGCGCCACAATAAAAAAACCTTAAGGGATCGGGGTCAGGAGGCACACGGGGTTACAGTCTGTAGGGACGACAAAGGGAATTTACAGAGGTACTTTTTTTCTTTTTTGTTTGTATCATCATTATTGCTATTTATTATAGAATCTGTTTCTGTAGCTCTGTTACCATCTGGTTTTAGCAGGACACAGGTTTTTTTGCAAAATTTGTTTAAAAAAAATCTAGAATTTGATTAAATACACTTTGTTTTTTTTGTAGTCACCAATTGACAACCACTGATAAAGAAATTGGTGGGCAAAAAAACCCCAAAAAACAATTGAACATCTGTAGTGTATCTTTCATACACTTGTACACTCAAGTGCACTACAAGTGGTGACTAAATATATTGTTTTTAAATACAGAGTACACTTAGATGAGTTTAAGTTTATCTTAAAGGAATAGTTCACCCAAAAGTGAAAAATCTGTTTGTAACCAGGGTGTTTTGGGTCACCATTGACTTCAGTAGTAGGAAAAAACATACCGTGGAAGTCAATGGTGACCCAAATTTTTTTCAAAATATGTTCGGCTGAACGAAGAAATTCATAAAGATTTAGAACTAATCCAGGGTGAGTAAATGATGTCAGAATTGTAATTTTACGTGAACTATTCCTTTTTTAGAAGTGCTAAAGAATCATTTTTAGTATTTGAAAAAAAAATATTAAAAAAGAGCACTTTAAGTCCATTATTTTCTTAAGTTTTAAGTTAATTTGTTGCATTGAGTTATTCATATTATATCATTTTCCATAAGCATGAAAAGTGATTTGCAAATTGACCTTAACAACAGATGATGCGCTATAAAATAGCTTGCCAGCCAGACTACTGAGTATTACCATGGAAGCAAGCAGACAAAATTCATGGCAAGATCTATATAAGTGCCAATTAGACTATGGAATATCGTAAAAACTAAAAGATGGGCCTGACAAAAGCGTATTCTATGACCGTTAAACTCCGGGTGTAACATATACTGGATGTGGAAACTGTAATGGTTTCAAATGAAAATAAAAAGGTTTGGGACCATAATAGTTGTGGTGCTGTTTCAAAGCTTCCTTTAGAAGTCATTTATGGCGAAGGCTTTTAAATTGGCTTAACTGTCCACCACAGTTGTCCTTCCTCGCTCAGGACAATATATTTTGCAGGTGTTATTCTGGCATATAAGTGGTTCACTGCCATTCTTTAGCACCCAGGATCGTCATTCAGTGTTCTTGTTATACATACTACAGTATTTATTACCAAATTACGATATGTTATTGTGGTAAACCTGCATAATACCATGGAAAGGGTATGTTATAATTATTTTCATGGAATGACTTCAAAGTACTGCGAGTACTTGTGCAGCAGTTAGGAAATTATGGGGAATTTTATGAGACTTAGAATAAGTAGTGCACCTGGTTTAGTTTCTATACGTCTTGCTAGGTCTCGCGCTCAAATGCACAACAGGAGTGTGAGCACAAGCTAATCGCTGTCTTTCCATGAACACCTGGATTTGATCTGATCCAGATGTTGCTGTCAGTTATGCTCATTACGAGCGCTAAAACAAAAAGCATTAAAAAAACATTTGTAGATTAATACAGTTTGTATTCATTTACAGCTATAAATTCATCTAATTTACACGGTTTTGTAGATACAAAAAAGGTGTTTTGTAGATGTACATAACTTGCACCAAAAATACTTAAATTGAAAATTGAAAATATACTTTTAGTTCATAAAAAGACACATTCCACATGAAAAAAAAAAAAAAAAAAAAGTGAATTAGTATTTTTGCTAAAATACAGTTCAATGTGTATGTGTGTATAGATAAAGAGAGGTTCTAACATTTAAAAAATGTATGCCAATATAATTCACTAAATAAATCAGTATAATTAATTAGTAATCCAATAAAACTGTACAAGTGAGTTGGTGTTTTTATATTTTATTAAATGATTTTTTAATGCTACGATCAAGAAATCATTTCACAAGAAACACTTAATCAATTAAAAAAATAATAATAATGATAAAAAAATTATAATAAAGGTATTTTTTTTTCTTCAATTCTGTTACTCAATAAATAAACAAAAATAAAATACCCCCACCAGTAAGACTTGGTATCCGAACTAGAAATTTTATAATTTGACTGAATTTGCTTATCATGTCAGGCATCTTAAAATAGTATGCATTATCTATACCAGATAATCCTTAAAAAAATTCAATACATTTTATGTAAATATTTTAAATGCATGGTTGCTTAACATTTGACCATACCAAGTATACGCCAGGCATCATTTAATACTCAAAATATTCAAAAATGTGAACTATAACAGAAATATCATGGCATTACAGTGTGTTCATTTTGTATTGTATGTATGTACTCAGCATGGTAAACACAAGGGGGTGCCCTTATCCTTTCACTGTGAGGGCATGGGTTCGCATATGCTTTAGATAAATGCACAGAAGGATGGGGTAAGAAAGCGAAGAATGTGTGCAGATGTCATGTGCGTTTTGAGCACAGTTCAGTCATCACACTACATTTATCAGCTATATGACAGCACATGAGCGCCACAACGTACATACCAACAGTCATGTCAGCTCTCGAGATCCCTACCCGCACATATAGACTTTGGCTTTTACCGTCTCTCGTTCTCTGTTATATTTTCCCTCAGTCTCTCCTTCTCAGAAAACCACGCTGAAATGTATTATGGGAAAAAACGGAACAAAAAAAGGAGAAGCAAAGTCTTGCTCTAGAGCTTTAACACTTGTTCAGTCCTCTGGCAGTAGAGGATTTGATGTTTAATGCCAGCGATTTCCCCCCTTTGTGAATTAATTAGTCTCTGCCAGCGTCGGCCACATTTGTCATTTGAATTTATGCTAATGAGGGCTGAGGGGTCCTGGTGGACCTGATAGGCCAGAGAAACTGCCTTAGTCTTACAGGGCTTACAAGGCTTCTTCCCTCTCTTTCTCTCTCTCTCTCTCTCTCGCTCGTTTTCTCATCTTATCTTCCCCCAATCCCCAGCTGCTTGGACTCCCTGACCTGTCACTCCAGTGGGGGGCTTCTGGTGTCCTATGCTGATAAGGTGTCTAATTATCTCCGTGTGGGGAAGTGGATTTAAGGGCCACACACTCTCTCACTGTCTTCTGGTCACGCTGAAAGCAAATCCTGTGTATCACCTCACTTAACACAGACTTTACACCTGACTTGACAATTCAGACTGATCATACATCTGTGTCTAACGGTTGACCATTCAGTAAAAGAACAACACTGCTGATTCCACAAAACAATATGCATATTTAACAAGGCAAGGAGCCTTATTTTGATGCAATATAATTAGTAATTTCAAGTCCATTAAGGAGCAATTAACATTTTATAATTTCATACAACATGCATGAGTTGTACGTATGTGTAAAAAATATTTCTTTAACTTTTAGCTACATTAATTGAATTTTTAAAATCAAAGAAGTGTCTGTGTCAATTTACAATAAGGTTCTGTTCGCTTTAACAAAAAATGAGCGATACATTGTTATAATATTTATGCATATTTGTCATATATATGTTAATTAACAAAAATACAATTGTTCATTCATGTGATCTCAGCTCCATTAAATAACATTAATAGATACATTTGACTTTTAATAATGTATTAGTTAATGTTTAATTAACATTAACTAAGATTAATAAATGATGTAGAATAATTTTTCCTTGTTTACATTTGGTTAATTTTGTGAATTAATATGGACACAAACTGAACCTTATTGTAAAGTGTTATTAAAGTCTCTTATTTTGTGTGATCAAAAGTAGTAATATTGTTTACAAATATATAAAAAATAACAATTTTCTATTTTAAAAATATTTAAAAATATATTTTATTCTTGACTTTGTGATGGCAAATCTAAATTTCAAGCAGCCATTTCTTCTTTGAACCTTCAGAAGTTGTTCTAATCCACTGATTTGATTCTCCAGAAAAGATTATTGTGTCACTTTGAAAAACAGTGCTTTTGAAATAGAAAACTTTTATAAATGTCTTTACTGTCACAGTTTTTTTTTTATTATTATAATTATTATTTTTTTTTTGCTGTTTTTTGCAGTTAGTTTTTAAAATGCTATTATTATGTTGATTATTAGGCTCTCTGAGGGTAAAGTCAGTCTCAGTAGAACAAGAGGCTGAACTGTTGCTAGGATCAAACATGTGTCTTGTCTGTATCTGCACAGATCATCATTTTTGTCAACTTGGAGGAAATTATGTTTTGTTAGGCTTGGCTCATAATATATTTAAGCTATATCCTAAAAGTTTTTATTCCAATGTCTAAGTGATAGATTTACAGATTTTCTGTTTCTGTAAAATGATTTAAAGAGCACTTGGCAGACCAAGTGAGTGACTGCCGTCATTTATTTTACATAGGCCACTTCTTTAAATGGTAAATGTCGACTTTTGGAAAGGCAGATTGGATAACAATGGACAGAAAGGCGTGAAATTGCAGAATTTAATACCACAGATGTCTTTTCTTAAACACATGAATGAACTTTTTTTTTAATCGTTTTGGGTCCAGCATGTTTAGCAGGCCGTTTATAAATAGAGATGAGAGGAAGGAGCGTTTGAAAATGAAGTCGCTACATCTTACTGCACCACACATTTTCTTTGACTTTCTCTCTTTCTCTCTGCGGCGCAAGTAAAAAGACTCGCTAAAAGTCCACGGTACATCTTGGCAGCGTTTTTTTGCGCAGCTGAGCAGTGCACTCTCTCAGTCCTTCCATTTAGAGGGCCAGACATAAGCACTTTGCTGCTTCTCTGTCTCTGTAATTTTTCAGACTCATTGCTGGGGAGAGGCTATCTATCCCACGTAATACTTTGTGTGTTGCTTATTTTGACATGAACTTTTGCTTCTAGTGGGAGTCAGATGGCTTAGAAGGAATATTTTTAGAAACTCCAGTTGGCAACAGCAGCGATTCACTGTACTTTCCCTTTCGGCAGTGAGTGCCTTCTCTGGTAAGCGTTAGAAACTGTCTAGCACCAACATCTCCAAGTTCTGAGAGGAGATGGGGATGTGAAATTCAAGAGCACGTTCTCTGAAGTCAAAATACTTTTGAGAATTGTGAAAGATTTAGAAATTTCAAGAAATGTTTCATGACATTTCTACGTTAATGTCTGTAACTTAAATCGCATGATTATTGTATAACAGATTTACGGTGTAATCCTACTGAACACAACTGTATGTGTGAGAAGGGCCAAAGGCATTAAAACTGTTCAGTGTTTTATAATGTGCTGCTTTAAAGTGTCCCTATTATGGATTTGCGAAAATTGTAACAGCTACATGAATGATAACATCCTGCAAAGTTTTAAATCCAAAAGTGCATTGTGTATAAAGTTCTTCGCACTCAGGTAGTCCCTGAGGTTTGGTTTAGGGTCAAAGCATACCAATATCGGGTATACCGTTCGGCCTTGCACTCTCACCCTGCGGGGTTGAGACTGAACGGCAAGAAAAGTGTTCCTTCTCCAGCTCAGAGAACCACTTAACTAGGCGTGGAGTGGGACTCGACCACGAAGCGGGCTCGTACGACACCTGCTTGAGTAGTCTCAATCCTCATTGCAGTCGCAAGAGTGAAAGAAGGCCAGTCACTCACTGTCAAGCAGTGTCAAAGACTGCTGGGCCTGATGGCAGCTGCGTCATCATACCTATTGGCCTGCTGTACATGAGACCCCTACAGTGGTGTCTCAGGAACAAAGGTGTATCCTTGAGGGTCTTCGCATGGTTAAAGTATCACGCCAAGCTGCGTGTGCTTTAGACATGTGGAGGAAACCTGCGTTTCTAAATCAGGCCCAGTGTTGGGAGCTCCGACTCGCCACCTAGTGCTAGTGACGGATGCATCCCTCACTGGTTGGGGAGCAGTCATGAGTGGCCGCTCAGCCTGAGGTCTGTGGGAAGATTGCCATCTTATTTGGTCAACAGTCTAGAGATGCTGGCTGTGTTCCAGGCACTCAAATATTTTCTAACAGACGTAAGACACAAACATGTTGGGGTGAAGTAGATCTGAGATGTATCATCCAGCCTAGCGAAGGTCTGGATGTCAGGATACAGATGTGACCGAGGTCTGTCTGTACCTCTTCTTCCCGATCGCTCTGCTCCCAAGAGTTCTGGAGAGTGTGCTGGGACGCTGTCAGTCTACTGCTTGTACAGACATTCATGTAGGCAGGGCCGAGTATGGTTCTTGGACCTGATATCCCTTCTAGACGGCTCTCCGTGGGAGATACCGATCAGGAGGGACCTCCTCTCACAAGCGAAGGGCACCATAGTGCACCCTCATCCGGAGTTGTGGAAACTGAGAATGTGGCCTCTGAGGAGGCCCAACTCTTAGCCACAGGTCTTTCAACCAAGGTTGTTGAGACCATTCTCCAGTCCAGAGCTCCATCCACGAGGAAACCATATGCCCTGAAATGGAAGTTATTCACTTCCTGGTTTAGAGAATAGCAGCAAGATCCAGTCAACTGCACAGTTGGTAGAGTTCTGGAGTTCTTGCAGGCTAGATTCTCTACTGGGGTTACCCACTCTACCCTTAATGTTTACGTGGCAGCAATATTGGCCTACCACTCCTCTCTCGATGGACATACAGTTGGTAAAGAACCCCTGATTATACGTTTCCTCCGCGGTGTGCTGAGGTTGAGGCCTCCGGTATGTTCCCGGGTACCAACCTGGGACCTGGCTGTCGTTTTAGAAGCCCTCTGTGGGCCACCTTTCGAGCCCATAGAGGAGATTTCAGATCATCTGCTGACAATAAAGACAACACTTTTGCTAGCATTGTGTTCTCTGAGGAGAGTAGGTGACCTTCAGGCCCTCTCAGTGGCCCCTTTACATCTCGACTTTGTGCCTGGCATGGCCAAAGCCTTCCTTTACACGTGAGTGGGTTACAGCCCTAAGGTACCTACGGTCACACCACAGGCAGTATTACTACAGGCCTTCAATCCTCCTCCCTTCGGGGAGCCTGGTCAGCAGAAGCTAGACTGTATGTGTCCAGTGCAAGCACGAGACGCATACGTCCACAGAGACTGTGGAGAAAGTCTGAGCAGTTGCTCATATGCTTCGGTCCACCCAAGAAGGGGTTTCCAGCGCCCAAGCAGACTAATCCGTTGGATAGTGGATGCCATTAACATGTCTTACGAGTCCTCTGGTCTCCCGCCCAGGCTAGGAGTCAGAGTGCACTCAACACGCGGTGTGGCGGCTTCGAAGGCCTTGCTAGCAGGGGTCTCCATGGCCGATATATGTGATGCTGCGGGGTGGTCCACCCCTTACACTTTCGTCCGCTTTTATGGACTGGACTTGCGAGCCACTCCTGGCTCTTCTGTTCTCGTGCCTTAGCTGTGCACAAACACACACTAGGCAGGGAATTTGAAAGTCTGGAGGTGTGGGTATCTCATCCCCATAGCATCTCGTCGACGCAGCTCGAGTTCCTGAAAAGGAAACGACTCTTATATATGAATATAACCCTAGTTCCTTGAAGGAACGAGACGCTGCATCTTGATACCACACTTTCGGCATCCCACGGCAGCATTCCACATGCTTGTATGCTTCCTGGCCAGTGTCGTCACCCGCCTATGACGTCCCAATTCATTTTTGGCTAATTCCACATACGATTCAGAGCTGTCACGCTGTGGGAATTCCCATAGCATCTCGTCGATGCAGCGTCTCGTTCCTTTAAGGAACTAGAGTTAGTTCTAAGCTTCTGTAGCTAAGCTTTATTGTTTGCAGAGAAAGAGAGAAATAAATTCATACATATGCAACTTTAATCTTTCCTTTTTAAAATGGTCATAAAGGTCAAAAATGCATCACTGGATAGATATCAGTCATTTAACATTTCTAGCGCAAAATACTAATTAAATGATTCTTTGAACGTTTCCGTGTTATCGCCTGCTTTAATATAATTGGCCATTTAAATTATTTTGACGATTGTTTTTGGATTGGTATGCTTTTTTCCTATTGGTTGCGTGCCAGCGATTATCCATCTGCAGGTTTCCAACCCCTAATGTAAGATAAACTTTTTAAACTTATACAAAATTTTTGTGTCAATTATTTATGACCGTGGCTAAGCTAAAAAAAAAATGTATCAAGGTTTCCACAAAAATATTAGGCATCCCAACTGTTTTCAGCATTGAAAATACTGCTAGATGTTTCTGGTAATGTATTGTTACAGAGCAGGCCCACTGAGAGGACAGTCAGATCTCATTAACACTCCCAAACTGCCGCAGTTGGCGACTGAGACCCATATCCAGCTTTCCATACATGCGTGCCACAGCACTAAACACACCTCCCACTGTGCCTCACAGGGAGCCCTTCCCTTTTCTCCTCTTAGCTTTTTAATTGTTGGGAAAAATCGAGAGGGGATGGATGAATAATTGTGCTTCAGTAGACTGTTGTGCAGCCTCAGGAATTGCTTGATAGAAAATAAGACAATGATGGATACAGGTTTGATGTGGTATCAGGAAATCCTTTTCACTAATGTTAAGAAACAAATTAACTGTAATGCCATGAAAATACACTAAATATGACAATATGAATATATTACAAAGTAAAAGGTGGTGTGTACCAGGCTTTCAAACTTGCAGGAGGATTTCAAGGAGCTCTATAGAAAATTTAATATTGAAAAAAAAAAAGTTGGACCCTCAAAGTTAACTATAACTCAACATTAGAATAATATGTATTGTTAAAACAATTTATGCATTTGTATTGCAATGAAAACTAAAATATCTTCTTACCCTTTTTAATATACAAACATTTATATAATATTTATTAAAATGTTTAAAAAAAACTTTATTTTATTCCTTAATCATTCCTTAATTTCTTCAATGTACTGTTTCTTTGTTAAATTTTCTTTAAGATGAAATATTCTTATAATTATTCAATTAATATGGACCAAACGGACACTAGGCCGATTTAATTATTTATGTGAAATACTGAAATGAACTGAGACCAGAGGCGGACCGTAAGCAAGCCATTGAGGTGCATCCATTCTGTATGTTTCATGTATAAGCACATTTACATTACATCCTGAATGGTGTGTCTTCACCGATGTGTTCTCAGCCCCACACTGTCTTCAGTTATTTGGCTCATATTCATGCCACCTACTCAAAGAGAGGGGGAGAGATGAAGGCTGTTGCTAATGTAATTTTGAAAGGATTACCACAATCTTTCAGTGTCTTTGGGGGGTGGGTACATTGTCAGCGAGAGAGCGAAGAAAAACAGCTGAAAGTGTTGTCTCAACTTCCAGAAGTTCTGCTTTTCTCTGTCTTCTCGCTTATTCGTCATATGTGCGAGCCGTGCCCACATTATGTGCTTGTCAAGATGGATAAATGCATTCAGCCAAATGTGGAGTTAGACAAACACATGTGAGACATACTCGTGTAATCGTATCTGTTAAAGACAGCATTAAGAGGAACATAAACCTTAGCTGGAGAGCTGCCTAGCATCAACTAATTCCTTGTCGCTTTGTTTGCGTTCATTCAACTTGAGGACCATCTAAAACTCAAATCCTGATGGGCATGTCACATTCTGAGAGATGACTAAAACTATTTCAAAAACACTGACACACTTTTCACTGACAGCTAGAAAAAGAACTGTCAACTTAAGCCAATTATAATTAGTAATGCTGCTATGATACATGAAAAGTTTTAGGCCACCTGTTTAATCAGGCACTTGCACATATACAGCTTATGTCTTATTCTTGTAAAATGTATTGCATTGCACATTTTCCCCTTTGTTTTTGACAGAACAAAGACTTTGCTGGGAAGTAGTCCCCCTCTCTCCCTATTTTATTGACAGTTTTACAGAAGGTAATAACGCTAGTCTTGTTGTCAGTGGCCATTTCTATGCTAATGGTTTAATTTGCTTGATCAAAGTTTCATTTAGTACATCTGTTACTCATCCTGGTTTTTCTCTAAACTGAAACTGAACTCTGTTCATGTTATGGTAAATCACAAGATGACTTGCCACAGTTGATACATATTTGGCATGATGAATATGAGCAGCTTATTTCTCTTTAGCTGCCTTACAATGAGTTAAATACAGAGGGGACAGAGAAGCAAAAACGTTTTCCCTGCAAAGGAAAAAAAGAAAAGAAAAGTGGATAAAGGCCTGTGACCATGAACTCTCTGTAGGGAGCTCATTCCTGTTCGTTCAGGCATGCCAGTGTGATCTCTACACATCAATGACTCAACGGGACCGAAAAAGCCATCAAGGAGACAATCTTAAAAGTCATAAATGTTGAAATAAGTGGTCATGGGAATGATATATGTATTTTAATGTTGTATTATGTCTGTTCTTCCAGTGTAAGGACAGTTTAAAAGGGACTGGGATGTTCACAAAAGCATAAAAGAGGAAGAGAGAAACATGAAGAGAGGTCTGTTTTATGGATTTAGCACAAATTCATGGTTCGGTTACAGAAGAGTTTTTATTTTTATTCAATAGCAAAAAAGATAATAAAAGCAGTGCTGTCAAATGACTAATCACAATTAACCGTGTCCAAAATAAAAGTTTTTTTTACATTTCTGTATGTTTACGGTGTATATTTATTATTATGTTTCTTTGTATATATATATATATATATATATATACATATACATATACACACATATACATACACACATATACAGTATAGATTTTTAAAAACATGTACATGTATTTGCATGAATAAATTTATATTCATATAATTTTGATTATGCAGTTATGTCTAATATAAAACTATATACATGCATGTGTATTTATACATAATACATTTACACAGTACATATACAGTATATACACATTTACATATTTATATTCTTATATTTTATTTTATTATACATAAATATATTTTACGTATCAACAGAACATACTTTTCATAAATATATGCATGCATGTTTTTGGATTTATATACATAATACATATACAAAGTATACACACATATTATGTAAATAATATGTGATAATGAGTGTTTGAGGGGGAAACCCCATTGCTGTTGCAGCTGTTAGTGTCTCTGTGTTTGCCTTGTACTGAGTTCCAGATTCGGGTAGAAGTACATTGGGACAAGCCCTCCCTACGTGTTGGCTGCTCCTGCTAAATGAAGCTGATCAATCACAGAGGTGGAAGCTGCGACAGTGATTTAAGGGCCCGCTCCTTGGCTCTTTCAAATGGGGAGGTGGCCCGCGCTTCCTCTGGCAGACACCACGCGAGCCCTCCTGCAGACAGATGGTGAATAAGAGGATGAGAGTTGCCCCCTCCCTGTCTCTCAGTCTTGAGGGCAGCTGCTCTGTGCATGGCATGGAGGGAGGCCTGGCATTGAGAAGGTAGTGGAGCCCATGGACTTCGGCCTAGTGGTTATCCATGTGAGGTCTTCCTGGCAAAGCTTCTGTCAGCGCATCTTGCTCATAATGCTGGAAATCATCAGTGGCTGTTGGAGAAACTCGATTGATGTTGAAAAAGATACGATGTGAGTGGCAGGGAAGTGTTGACCTACATTGCAGTAAAGTCTCCAAGTTGTCAGAATCTCTGCACCGATTAAAGGGTCTTTGATACAAATATCATTGCTTAACCATTTTTTATAACATGGCTCTCTGGAATACTTGATTCTGATTGTGCATTCAGTGCATTCAGTGGTCAGATGTTTCCTAATGTTTGCCATTGTCAATAACGACTGGGGCTGGGTATCGTTCAAAAACCTTGAGTTCGATATCGGTTCCTGAACAATACCTTTTTTGATACCAATTTTATGAAATCAGTTTTAACAACATCATATTATGTAAAAAAAAAAAAAAAAAAATTCAGCTTGTTAACATTTATAGACTCAAAGACTCTGCAAGGAAAAAAAATACTCAATGAATCAGTGCAAATTAGTTTGAATAAAGTTCAAATAGTTTTTAGTTTACCCATCTGTTATGCTCCCATTACACTAGTGCATTATTATTTATTCTTACAATAGCCTTATAATTTTTCCCCTCTGAAAATGTGGTGTATTTAAGTTTTTTAAGCCATAAAACATTTGTCTTTGGATTAATGAAGATTTAATTTTATTGTTGGAAATAAAGGGGATTTTATATCACAGTTTA
>JAUCMU010000097.1:15569997-15590047 GCA_032275025.1 Enteromius treurensis | reverse complement strand
GTCAGACCTGTGGCACAGAAGCATGTCCGGAAGTCAGATCCGGCCAAAATATTGCGCTGTTTATTTTTGCACACATTCTCACAGCAGAGTGGGCATTTTTCCTGCGACCTAAAATGTTTTCCTTTTCTTCCCTTTTTTTCTGAAGCAGTGAAGAGTCAGAAGGTCACTCTGTGAGGTAGCACATTCATCGTTGCTCAGAGGACTGGCATTTTCCCATGTAAATGCTCGCGAGTTGAAAAGGTCAAAGCACTGCCTCTGAGAAGTGTATTCACAAAGGAATGGCAACATGGATGCATGTACACCAGTAATTTCCTACACATGTACTGGGATACTGACAAAAGCAACACATGCTTATATGGTAGTTTCCTACACGTGACATCTTGTAGTCATTTTGTAGAGTATAATGACCTCTCAAAGGCATTGAAGAGCCTGTTAGCAGTTTCGCTGTTTAGTCTCTCATGAACAGAATAAAGCGCGTTGAGGGGACCTTACGGAGTGGACCATTGTATGTACACAAACTAAACGCTGACACACTATAATGCAGTCGTAAACATTTTTAGACTAAATTAGCAGCACATCCATTCTAAGTAATGCTCTTCTGACAAACAATGTCTTGGGATTTGAGTGTTCAGTTCAGTGGGAATTGAACATGTGCTGATATAAGTTATGATTACATCCAGACTATCATTGGCCTTTACCCAGTTGAGATTAGAAATGTCAAGTAGATTCATGCGAAGACCTTATCATCAGAGAAAAAAAAAAATCAGCACATAGCCTTAAGACAGTCTTGCTGAACATGGTGAATCACTCATTTATTTTCAGGACAGCCAAATTATCCAATTATAACCACATTTAAAGATTAGCTTGATATATTCCCTCACACACGCCATGTTACTCAGTCACTTCAGTCTATCAGAGTGTATTTCAATTGCTGACATGACAGTGAAATGAATGCACCAGTAGGGCACGTTTTTCTACATCCTCACATTACGCAAAGGACCCCAGCTGTCGTAAATGCGGTACGTTTATCGCAAAGAGGTCCTACTTCTGTTATCCGAATGCACCTAATTGGCACTGCGTATGTGTTCACGTATAGGATGTGTGGGTTTGCGTTACATGCGGAATGAGATTCATCTTGTAAGTGCAGGTGTTCTTAACCTCATAATGCTCTACCGTGATGATCCAAACGCCTATCAAGTACGGGGATTTTACAAGCACATCAACAATTTTTAGTAAACAGGCCTTTGAATTTTTACCTTTGCTGCCCCCTCAACTGTAGTAATTTGTGCTGTTCCGAAGCAGCTAATAGCTTTAATTTGCGAAAACCTGTTACAAACATGTCAATGGAATGAGCTGAGAGGTTTTGAGCTGCTTATGAGGCTTATATTCTCATAGGAATGTTTTTCAGAGATGACAGCCTATTCATCCGCCCACGTTCCCCGATCTCATACCACCCACCTTTAGAATCTGAGTCACCTAGCCGCACACAGTCTCCCTTTGACATGCTACAGCTCTGCAGCATGAGAGATATAAGTTTTAATGTCTATGTCTAGGTGGCGCAGATCTCACATAGGCTTCTTGCAATTGCCGTAGCTGACGTTAAATTCCCAAATGGGCTGCAATTGATATTTCTCTATGAGGATTTTTTATTTTTTTCTCACAAGTGTTCTGCCTGCAGGAATTTTGGCCCTCGTCCCTGTCTCTGATGAGCTAAATGCTATTAGCAAACTAAAGTGGGTGAAATGGATGAGTGGACAGAGAATTTACCTGGTAAGAGACAAAGAGCAGCTTTAGAAAGACATCTGCTTCTTATTTGGCCATTTAAAGATGAATGTTTATCCTTTTTATAACATTCCACGGTCAATAAAATCATCACTTAGTGGAACAGTTCACTTTTTAGAGTTAGAGTAGAGATGATTGACATATACAGTGTTGGCCAAAATGATTAGAATGCACCAGCTAACATGTTTAAGTCAGTTATTTGATATCCATTGATTGGCTGTATCTCTCTCTCCTCTCCACCTGTAGCTGGTGTGTGGTGAGCGCACTGGCGTCGTTGTCCTGTGGCTGCCGTCCCATCATCCAGGTGGATGCTGCACACTGGTGGTGGTTGAGGAGAGACCCCCCCCTCCCACACATGATTGTAAAGCGCTTTGGGTGTATGGCAATACATGATAAAATGCTATATAAATGCTTCATTCATTCATATTTGTCTTTGGATGTACTGTAGTGTGCCAGTAGAAAATATCAGTTTGCATTTCTAAATATTCATTTTGCCATTAATTGTAACAATCCAGTGAGATTTTTGTTTGAATAAGGAATCTGACTAAACCACACAGAGATCTGATCTCATCATCATCTGTCTGGAATGTCTATCTACTATATATATAAATATATTAAAAATGTATACATTTTTGTCAGTCTGTTTCTCTTTTATGTCCATGTAATAAGCTTTTGGACCTATTTTTGTTAGTGGGGAACAAAGGCTATAACTGACAGTCAAACTAAATAGCTGACCAATTAAGTCTGAAATGTAAATTACTTGATAATACTTGTAAGACCGTGTTCTCAGAGTAATCTCACACTCAGGCGTTTTACTGAATATCGCAATTGCTTTGATTGAGCCGTAGAGACTTAGCGAAACACTATGTTGTATTTCTTAAATAAACATTATTGCTCATTTTGTTTCTTACTGTCTATAGGTTCAAGTTAAGCCAGAGAGTGGCAAATGCACTGTTGCAGATGCCTGAAGTTGCAGATGTCTAACAAGTGTTCTTACTCAAAACTGCATTCAAAAGCATATGCTCACTTTGTCCTCCCAGCTAGTCATCATACACTGTCAGATAATGAGCTCCCACTGCAGCTCCGCTTGCCCTTCGTCATACAACTACAACCACAAAATGACTTCCTGCTAGCGCTTGATCTTTACCACCCAGGGTTCAGCACCTTGGAGTCTCTCTCAGTATCTGTGATACTCAGTTAATTGCCTTTCTCTGACTCTTGCTCTCTGTGCTGTTCCCTGCTCCGAACCCCTCTCTCCCCACCCCTCATTACCAATACCTTGCTCACAGTGAGGGGTTCTCTTCACCTCTCCCAGGCGTGACTAACTCACAGCGGGTTGCATGAGGGCAGCTCTGTACCTTGGCAATCTTAACCAGGAGCATTCGGGCCAGAGCGGCGCTCCTCTGTGTTCTTTGATCAGTTGGGTCGTGTGCAGGAGTCGCAGTTCTAAATGACCTGAGTGCACATGGAGGGCTGATGTGGTTTTATTTTGTGCCATAGTCAGGAAAGTGATTATGCATTTAGTTCAGGTACCATCTGTGATTTGGACAGGGAAAAAGCCATCTGAGTGGAACTATTTTTATGGCCTCGTCTGGTGGTTAGTTGACCTGTTTTAAAGGAGTAGTTCGCCCCAAAAAAAAAGTTATCATCATTTACTCAATCTCATCGTACTCTAAATCTGACTTTTTTTTTCTTTTGTGCAACAACAAACTGGAAAGATTGTAGAATATACTGGCTGTGATTTCTCAATATAAGAAAAGCGAAGGAAACTGTCAAGGTAAAAAAAAAAAAAAAAAAGACCATAAAAGTATCACAGAAGTGCAATATGGAGTATGCTGTATTCCAAATTCTCTGAATTTTCTGAACTTGCTTAAGTTATTCATTGAAAATTGTTTCCTCTGCTCACCATTACAATATACTGCTTTAATAGTGCATATCGATCTAGAGAGCTTTAGTGTTTTTTTTGTTTGTTTGGTTGGTTTTTACTGTAAAATATTCAATTATGATTTTAATTGTATAATATTATATGTAGTAATCATTATTTTTTTAATCTTATTTATTTAATCAAATGCAGCTAAATTATTGAGTACCATCTCAATTTAAAATATCAGAAATCGTTTAATATGCTGATTTGAAACTCAAGAAACATTTATTGATTTTTAAAAGCATTGGGCTGCTTAATATACATTTTTGTGAAGAATTAATATCACAAAATCTGATAAATATCTGATAAATATTATTTTCTAAAAACACAATTTATTTGAAATCAAAATGTTTGCCTTTAATGTCACTTTTGATTAATTCATTGTGTTATTCTTTGCTTATTAAAAACACAAATTTTCCAAAAAATAATGAAGGAAAATTACTGACCCAAAACTTTTTAATGGTAATGCTTTACCTTAATAGCGTGCCAGTTTATTATTTGATTTCTTTTTTGCACATACATATGGTATTGTTTTTTTTTTTTTTTCTTGAATGCCATTTTTATATGTGCATGTGGTGGCAGGTAAGCTTATATGTGTGTTTCTGGCGGTATAAGAGAACAGGCAGTCAGCAGAGGAAAAACGATGACTGTGCTTAAATTAATGAGATTAATGTTCCAGCAACTTCCTCTCTACACTTTTGGCCTTAGATCTGCTCCTCTGAGGCTAGTGAGCTCATACAGCGCTCAACCCTTCTCCTTAAGCCCGTAACCCAGTCCTCAGGATTACACCCCCTTAGAGAACAGAGCGGGAGAGAGAGAGAAGAGAGAGGGGTCTAACGAGTGGGTTTTGCAAGTCCGGTGCTGTTTGTTTTATCAGTGCTACTGTGGCGCTGTGGGAGCGGAGCTGAATGACAGCCGGTGGCCACAGCTTTTCCTTCTGAGGGCTCGGGTGATGAATGTGCGGAGCCAATCTAGGACACTGCAACGGAAGTGCCATAAATTCTCCCGTGCTATCAGAAATCGAGTGGGAAGACGTAACGTGTTTGTGTGTGAATGTATTGTATATGTTTGTGCATTTAAGGATGTTTTGCAGAAAATATCTGCATCCTTTGGGTACTTGCATGCTGTTCATTTTTCTTTTTTTTTCATTTCTGTACCCACTTTGTACCCAATATTTCAATGCCTGATCCCAAGTGCTTAAGAATGACTGTCCCCCCTGTGTGTGTTTGTGTATGCCGCCCGTCTAGGGAAGGGTTACAGGATTGCAGCTGTCTTTTGCCTGTGGGAAGTGGCGTCGCGTTCCTTCCCATTTGTTGTTCCCACGGACCTGAGTTTTTGCAGCGGGGCATTCTGGGAGGCCACACCAGGGACTTTCTGTATATCACTGCTGTGGCAGATTGTGACAAATTGCCAGCCGTATATCAACAGGTTGCGCAGGATTTGAGAGATGCCAGGAGCACAGAGCATAGAGGCTAATTGGCAGGAAAAATGCCTTTTCAAAATCCAGCCAAGACTTGACGTTCTGGGCCGGTCAAAGCGGCAAACTAATTCACAGTAATTCTCTCACTTGCTTGCATTTATCAGAGTTTTGTGCAGGGACACCACAACAGTAATCATGTTGGCCATGCTTATTTCTTGGCTCTTAAAGTGTTTTACAACTTTAAGATGAGTATATAATGACCTACTGATGACCTTTGCTGTTTATAACAGCGGAGCGGGCTGCATATTTATATGTTAGTGACAGTTTGTTTATACAGGCATCTAATACTAGAAATTTATATTATATTTATATTTATTTTATAACAAATATTTTAGGATCAATTCTATAAAACATGTATTTTTTTTTTTAATTTAAATATGAAGATATATGAAGGTAACATTTAGTTCACTGATTCTTGAGACATGGGACAAGTGATAAAATATAAAAAAAAAATTGTTAACTAATAAATAAAATTGTGTATTATGTGATATATTGGTGGTGTTGACAAGTAGTAACAGGACAACTGAAACCTTATATAAGATTTTTTTTTTTTTTTTTTTAAATGAACATCTGTGAGGACAAAATAATAATTGAATCTAACAGAAATATTTATTTTATGGTCTTAAAACAGGTGGTGGGGTAGTGTGTGATAATCTAAAATACTTAATGTCATTCAAACAAAATTGCGTTTTATGGTAAAATGTGTGATAGGATCCTTCTAGTGATCCACTTGGAAAATGAATGGCAGTATGTTTTGTCCCCTGTCTCAGTGAATCACAGTTGTATTTTATTTTATGTATAATCAAGTTATTGACATTCTTTTCCTGCTGAGCAGTGCTTATTATTTAAAAAAATAAAAAGGAAACAGAAAAAAACGAACAAAAACTATAAACTAAAAACTTGTTTATGTGAGTGTAAAGACTCTTTCTAAATGATTTTTTTGCCAGTAGTTTCAAAGGACATAAATTTGGTAAACAGAAATGGTCTTTCTCTTATTATCCTTTTGGCCACAATTTTCCTGAATGTCCATTAGCTGGAGAGACTGGCCAAGCACTGGAAAGCCCCTGAAAAAAGCCTAATGGCTGTCTATATTAAGCCAATAGCTACAGTCTAAAGCGTTTCCCTTGAGTCCTCAAACCTGACATGAAAAACCATTATGGTCTCATTCAGAGAGTTATTTCTGTTTACATTATCCATTATTAGATTTATTCATTATTTTGATGTTAACACATTCACTTCAGATTTTACTCAATTGAACCCGTTCAATACAATATGAAAGGTGTCAAGAGTCGCTGATACACGAGGACGTTCCGTAAGTCCAACCCTCAGCGTGTGGATGATTGGAAAAGTGACATGTATCTGTATTCTGATCTTAACTATTATTCCAAGAATCATAACCCAAAGGCCCCTTCAAAAAGCCATAGAAGGTCAAGTGCAACAACAATATCCCGGGAGCCCAGGTGGCTTGAATTACACAGCCGTCTGATCCGCACGGCTAACATTCTTAGAATTGTATTCAATTACAGACGTTAGTGACAGAAAAGAAATTAAATGTCACAAAGGCACCATTCACATCTGGTCCTCAGGCTTTGATTTGCAGCAGAAAAACACTAATTGCTGTGACGCACAGATATAATGCACTATCACGGGTGCGTTCAGGAACCCAGAGTGATATAGTTTCATGTTGCTCACGTAATTATGTATATCACGCATTCTGTTTGCTAAGGCGCACAGTTGAGGTTCATATGGTAAAATAAACTGAAGTGTAAATTACTAAATTGAGACAAAGTGGATTGTGACTCTCATTTGCGAAAGTTAATGCAAGTTTCAATTTAATCAGTTTTTTGGCCATTCCTAAATGATTTCGGAAGGATCGTGTACAATTGGGTAATGGCTGCTGGAAATGTGAATTCAAGAATAATTAAAGTATGGAAAACTTGTAATATTGTAATATTTTACTATATTACTGTTAAATGTATTTTTGAGCAAGAGCGCATGAAATTTTTTTTAACAGTAGTGTAAATACCAAAATCGGACTCCATGGCATGTCCTAACCAGATGAAATGATGCAATATACTGCAAAAGCAATACAAGCTCTTCAATTTAAATTTTTATTCTAATGAGCCAGTTGATTTCTATTTCAGTAGCGTTGCGCTATGGGATGAGTAGCTCCACACACTGTAAAATCCTGTTGGTCCAAAACTGTGCTCTGTATAACTGTACATTAAACAGTATGGAAAAACAAATTGCTTGTAGCCGGAAACCGTTGACTGGTTAGGACGTGGTGTATATAGGATGTGGCTGTATGTGTAAGCTGTGTCCATTCACGGTGCTCGAAATGCGCTGCCAGGCAGTACAGCAATTCTAAATGTCACTAACTAATAGCCTTCATTCACTTTTCACAGCTTGAAAACGAATACAGAAAAGCCATCAAAGCGCAGCTCCGGGCTGAGGTGTCAGTAAAATTTGTTGATTTATTTACACACATGTAACTAACTTTTATGAGAATTATAGGACGGCGAAACATTGTGGTAGACCTCCTAATCTTTACTGAAATGAAGTCTTACTTGATGTGTTTCAGGATGAGGCCTGCGTCCTTTGAAGACAGCAGCATGGAAACGTGCCCAGGTGAATTGGCAGTCCCACTGAGAAGTGAAAATAGATGTCCATTCACACCGAGACGGCTTTTCGGGTCCCGGCCAATTCTGCCAGGCTGCCAACAGGGTGGCGTGACTGAGAGGGAAATGAATTGTGGGTACAGAGGGTTCCTCTTGACGTTCAAGACAACACCACTGTTAAGGAAGGTAACCTGCCTCCGGGCATGTGTCTTAACCAGACAAACATAAGCTATAGGCCTGTAAATGACCATTCTGTGGGAGTTCTCTTTGAAATGTTACCCAGGGCTCTTTGATTTACGCTCGGCTGTTGAAATTAGGGCCGCTCGATAGTTTCAGAGCAAAGCGGCTGCGAAGGACTGATGGAATCTATTCTGACAAGAACAACATTTACAGGATTTTTGAAACCCTATAAAAGCAAATATACTGATGTAAATGTTGGCGCTTAACATAAAATACCATACAAAGGAATATTACAATAAGGTGCAAAGCGCAGCTTGTTGCTACAAGGATTTGGGGGATTTTGAAAGAAAACATTGGTCCTGAATTCATTCCATCCGCATAGTTTTTCAAATCGTGTCTGAAAAGAGAAGAAGGAAAACATATAATGGTTTAATGCTTTAAGAGAGCTCTTTCTCCTGTCCCATTTCAGACAACAGGGTGTGAGGCAAAGTACTAAACCAAAGCTTTTTGCTTGTCGCTCAATTTAGTGCTTTTAACAGTGACCCCTGAAAACAGAGCATTATTGTGATAATGCTTTACTTTACCCCTTATATTCCCCTTGTTTTTCAAGTACTTGCGAGGCACGTCCCTGAGCATCTCTTTCTGTACTGCTCCAGATGGGACATCAAACTCTTGGCCAAATAGGATTTGGCCACTTACATTATATGTATTTCTAAAAGATGGATGCTAAAAAAGAGCACACAATGGTTGCTAAATTGGACGAATTACAGTATGTTATGAGAAACTATTCACATGGTACACTGTTTGGATGTAAAAAGTCCCAAATACAGTGTCTCTTGGTTTTATCATGTTGCATTCGCACGATTTAGATTCCCAGTTGAGGCAGATGAAATATTCATTTGCATAATACAAATATCAGCACAAGCTTTTGGCTGTGGGGCTTTCTCTCCATTTCAAACAAGTTTTAACAAGTTGTGATTATGTTTAAATGCTTCTAGTTCTTAGTCTCACATGCAAGACTCACCTGAGGCAACCTTAGACTTTCATTATCAGGTTAGGCGCCCCATAATGTATACACCTCATTTAAAGATAATAATACCTGACATCTGGTCTTTATGATTACCATGCTTTCACCTACCAGAGCCTGTGCAGATATGGCATGGGAAGGTGACATTTTCACACCTTACTGATTGCATCTTGCCAGATGATGATGATGCCAATTTAGAAATCATACTCACATCATTGCATTTTATCAATAACCTATTAATGTTATTGAATTTCTGAATTGAAAGGTATAGTACACCCAAAAAAATTAAATTCCGTCACCATTTACTCATTCTCATGTTTTCCAAACCTGTATGATTTTATTTATTCTGCAGAAACTTTGTCCCTCTTTTGGACAGCATTGACTTTCATTCGATGTTTAAAAACACTAAACATCCCTAGTGGAAAAAAAGAAGTTTACTTTGCAGAAGTATTGGTGAAATCCAACTACTGAAGTATATTTGATTCTGCTGAAGTTTAACTATTACAAGATAATTTCGGGTACGATTTATTTTCCATTTAGAGCTTGATATTTTTCAAATATCAAACAATCCATTCAAACAATTAACAGTGATGTTAAAGCACATTTTAGGCTTAATATTAAGAAATGTGCATTGTGCACACGTAGTTCTCAGAATAAAGTTATAATTTTTATATCAGTACATTTCTAATGATGTCAGTAAACATAGATTTGAACTATATTTAGTGTGTATTTTAAATGACTTTTTGAATTACATGTAATGCATTTATTTTGAAAAAAGAAAGGTATCATTTCCATTATGTTGATTTAATTAGAAGTACCAGAAGGAGAAGATGAAAAAATGTAGAAAAAGAAATACCACCTAATTTTATTGTGTCATTTATTAACTGTACTCATTAAAGCTTAAATTTCATCTTCCCAAATAGCATCTGTGGAAAAGTACAGAAGACATTAAAAATGAAAAGAGCTGACTTTTACTAATGAACAAAAGTTAAGTTTGGTAGCAGCTTGAAGTTCCACTCTGAAATCCACACTCAAGTAGCAGAGTGTAAATGAACAGCATACCCCTGGGACACAAAACCTACCTTCTGATCAGCAGTGTGTCACCGCTGGGGCTATGTCAAGATGTTGTGACTCTCAGAGAATTCAGCCTTCGCTTAGTGTAAATGGCATTTGCTCCCCATGCTAACACTGTAAGTGTGTGAGTTAGCGTGTGTGTGTGTGCCCTCTGGTGCTTTGACACCATTACCACATATCAATTAAACGTGTTACTCGTGCATTCAAGGTGCAGACGGATCAGAGCCTGGTGTGTTTTCTCTCATGAAGGGCCTTCGGAAGAAGCTCACAAAGTTTTTCCTCTATTTGAGAGTGAGATTATTCCCCAATGAGAAGAAAAAGTAAATATTTTTTTCAATTTTGAAATCATGTCAAGACCACTGAGGCCTGCTTGTGCTGACTGAACTGATAAACCAGGATGAAGAGAAAACAACAATTTTTTTCAAACATATTCAAGAAAGATGAAGGTGATTTTCTTTTTCTAGAAATATAAATTGACTAGAATAAAGGCCTTTATCAATGGGGAGAACACATATATAAAGGAGAAACGTGAACCACGATTGATTGTGTAGAACGTGCAAACAACTGTGCAGTAAAAATTGATGTTTTGAAATATTATTACAATTTATTTTAATGTAATTGTTTGAATAGGTTTCTATTTGGATATATTTTGTCACATTATCCTTCAGAAATCTTTCTAATATGCTGATTTGGTATTAAAGAAACACACGATGTGTTAAGGAGTAGAAAAATAACTATTTATTTAAAATCTTCTTTTTATAAGGATTGTATAATGTAACATTACAAATGTAAAATTTTGATCAACGCAGTACATCCCTGCCGAATAATTGTACTCATTTCTTTCTAGGAAAAAAAAAAAAAAAAAAAATATATATATTTTTTTTTAAATTCTTTAGGGAAAAAAAGAAAAATGTCCATATAACTGTTCACATGAAGTAGGTGTATAAAACATACAGTAGATTTTAGCAGTTTGAGACACTGTCAAAAAGACAAGTGAGACATGAAGGATTTAGGAAGCAAAGGATTTCAGAATAAGTCTTCATTTGAGCTTCTTGCAATATCAATGCGCTCTACATGAAACAACTGAGGTATTTCTTTCCTACAGGCTCAGTTTATGGCTCTGCTGCTCTCTCAAAACTACTGCTTTTTTAACCTTCTGTTCAGTGAATCATATTGTGTAGACCAACTCTATATTGTCTTCTATTTACACTAGTAGTACAGCATAAATGGGACGTTTTGAAACGCTGAGGTCCTTCATCTCATCTGATAGCCTGCTTCGCTAGAAAACACTCACAGCTGGCTGCAAATACATTGTCTTTCATTCCTCTTCTTTTCTCTCCCGATACACCTGAAATAGAAACTCTTGAGAAAGTATGATGCAATTGATTCATCGTCCATCACGAGGCAGGAATGGTTTCCTCTGTTTATGAGCTGAGTCAGAGCTAAAGCTTTTGCTTGGTTGAGCACTGCTGAGTGTAGGACCGGCTCTGAGCTGAGAGAGTGTTTCTTGATTCACTCTGATTCCACCTCGATGCCTTTGCACTAAAGCTCTTAATGGTGCACCTCACCCTCCTTGCGTCTTTTGTGTGCTTTTCTCTCCACACCCTCTTTTTCCACACGTCGTCCCTGAGTGAATCGGCCCTGCATCTCTGTCTCTCTGCTGCTTTCTTGACTCTCTGTTTCTTGACTCTCTGATTTGTGTGCATAAATATGGCATGAGAAGTTGTATGTATTATTTAGGTGGCAAAAGTACGGAGCACAGGGACTATCTTCCCAAAGCCAGTGACGACAGGAGCTTGAAAGTTCATGTTCATGTGCTTGAAGTTTTCTTTTTAAATGCACTCAGACAGGTAGGTTATCACAACATATTGTTGTTGTGTAACAGTACCAGCTAGATGTTCTCTGGATATGATCAGAGGTCTGGTATAATATGACATGCCCCTGTCTCACATATTCAAGAAAGATGTTGACAAGAATAATGGCAAGAATACTATTAGAGGAGGGCAACCGGAAATGTGTTTTGAATAAAGGAGAAATGTGGCACACATATATAATACAGTTATAATATATAAGTTGTGGTCAAACTTTTACATAGGCTAAATAATTATATATGCACTTAATAAATGTATTTTTTTTGGAAATATGTTAGTATCTTTAGCTTCTAGGGCTGTAATAAATTGAAAAAAAATAAAATTTCATGCATTTTTTTTTTTTTTTATAAAGTAACCAGGCTGTTTTTGGTCACCATTGACTTCCATAGTAGGAAAAAAAACTGTGGGAGTCAATGGTGACCCAAAACATCCTGGTTACTAACTTTTTTCAAAATATCTTCCTTTATGTTGGGCAGAACAAAGAAATTCATACAGGTTTGGAACTACTTGAGGGTGAGTAAATAATGACAGAATTTTCATTTTTGGGTGAACTTTTCCTTTATTTATTTATTTTTTGCTTTTGGAGCATCAGTAAGCATCTGAACCTTCAGTAATTGTTGCATACAATTCCCTCAGTTCTCTTTGGTGAAAGAGAGAACTCAAAATCATACAGTCTTTGTTGGAAACGGTTGAAATATTCAAAAGATGCTGGAAAACCAAAGTATTTTTGGGGCCTGAAAGATTTTTCTGAAGAACAGCAGGTGGTTTAACTGCTCAGTACAAACAAGGGACGCATGAACAAGTATCACAGACAAAAAAAAAAAAAAATAAATAAAAAACAAAAAAAAATAAATAATAATCCAGGTAACAATACAGTTTAAAGAATCAACGTTATGCAATTTTGCACGCACATTTTCTTTTTTTTTTCTTTTTACTTTACTATTTTATTATGTGAACTATAAGTCAATGTTTGTGAAAAATCTAATATGAAATAATAAATAATCTTTAATGTGAAAAATCTTAGTCAGATTTGTGCTCACCAAGGCTCAATTTACATGATCAAAAATACAAAACTGCAATATTGTGAAATATTATTATAAATATTTGTTTCTATTTTTTTTATTTATTATTATTTCTGAAATGGCGAAGCTGAATTTACAGCATAGTTCCCTTAGTCTTCAGTGTCACATGATCTATGTTTAAATCTTTCTTATATGCTGATTTACTGTTCAAGAAATGTTATAACTAAAAACACTACCAACTACTTAATTGTTACTGCCATTCAAAACACAGCAATTACAAACACTGAGAAAAATTTACGGAAACACGTTATTTTAGGGTCTCTTAACTAGTTGCTTATTAGCATGCATATTACTAGAATATTAGCCATTTATTAGTAGGAATTAAGCACATATTGATACCTTATTCTACATGACCTCATCCCTACTCCTACCCAATACCTAAATTTAAAAACCACCTGATTAACTATTAATGAGCAGCAATTTAGGACTTTATTAAGGGAAAACTCACAGTCAATAGTGAATAAGTGTTCCATATTCTAAAGTGTTACCAAATTAGTTTTTTAATAGATTGATTGTCAGTTAACTTACAGTTAAGCCAGATCCATCCAATCTTTGTCTAAGAGACCATTTCAGTCGCATTTTGACTATCATTAAACCTTTCACTAGAAAACTGTTTACCTACTGACCCTATGTTTTGCCTTTTGCAGGTTATTGTAGCTCATGACGTTTAGTGTAATTCTCTATTTATTTGATGTTGTGTCGCAAGAGGTATAGGATGCTTTGAAAGGTAATACAAGTAAAACAATATCATGTTGGCTCATGAATATTAATATAAATAATTGATTAAGTAGCACGTTGTTAATGATGTCAAAATATTAATTAGGTAATATAATACACTCGTGACTGAATTGCTGAAAAGCAGGTCTTAGCACTTTCAGGATTGCTACTTCAATTTCTTGTTCTTTTATATGACTACTGACACAACCAGATGACAGAGCAATATGCTGTTGAGTAATTTGCTCTCGTTTGTCTACAGTTATATGGTTGCTATAGGTCTCAGGGTCTGGGCCAATTGAACCCCTGGCCTTGATGTATCAAAGCTTTGGCTAATCGAATTGCCAATTGTGACGCAAACTGTGAGATTTGGAGCACATCCTTTTTGCATGATCACTTTCACACAGAAAGGCTTTGCCTCACACAGAACCTTGACCCAATAAACCACATCCAGCAAGCTCCCTGTGGCCCAGGTAAGGACTACACAGGCAAAGTCATTGTTGTGGCTCCTGCTAATGACATTAACATTGTGGTGGCAATAAATAATGAGAACGAATAGGCACATAAAGTGAATTAATGAAATGTGCATAGAAGTGGAGCAGAGAGATGCATGGTTACACAGGGTGCGAACAAATTACTGGGGGTGCACAGGGTAAGGGAACAGTCATCATTCCATACAGCGAGTGGCTCAGCCTAACACCTGTGTTTCTCTCCTAACAACTCACCCTAATTAGCCCAGCTGAGCTCCAGGGATTCCCATGCTGTGCCCGGAACGGGTGGGTGGGACAGGGGGTAGGAAGCGAGAGGTAATCTTACCTCCTCCTTGTTTCTTCTTGGTGAGTGAAGAGAGGGGGTATGGATGCACTTCTCACCGATACACATGCAGGCAGGTACTGGTTCCATTCAGTAATTCAGTCATGGGAATAAAGTTTGGAAAAATAGTCAAGGTGCAGCATTCATATACTCAAGACTATAATGGTACAATAGTGATCGTGAATTATGTCAGTGGTTCTCCTACTGTTCAGAAGCTTGGAGTAAATAAGATGTATTTATTTATAAAGAAATTAATACTTTAATTCACCCATACATTATTGCATTAAATGATGATTTTTCTACTTGGTTCCTTTGAACTTTCTCTTCATCAAAGAAGCGTAAAATAATTGATCACAGTTGCCACAAAAATATTAAGCTGTCCGAGTACAATAGTAAGCAGTTTTCAACATCGATGAAAAGTTTCTGAACAGTAAATCAATATTTTATAATGGTTTCTGAAAGATCATGTTACACTGAATACTGGAGAAATGGCTGCTGAAAATTCGGCTTTGTCATCAAAGGAATAAATTATATTTATAAATATATTAAAATAGAACAATTACATATTAAATACATCAAAATATAAGTAGAAAACCATAATTTTCAAATTGTACTTTACCGTATTGCTGTTTTTTTTTTTATATATATATATAAATTTAATCAAATAAATGCAGCCTTGGTAAGCATAACATGGAAAACAGATTACAAAAATATACAGCATATTGAATATTTGCGTGTTTATATTTTCATTTATTTATTTATTTTTATGTATACTTACTCTACTTGTTGAAGTGTCCTTATATGACGACACAACAGAAAATAACACAGAGCAGACAATGCAAATTCTATTTTACGGTTTTGTGTTGGCAATGTCAAAATTGTGCCTGTACGTACCCTCTCTTAACTCCCAGCTCTGGAGTTAAACCAGATACAGAAGATCACAGCCCTGCTATCACCCACATTCACAGCAGTCACACATCAGGTGTCTTCAGAGAGGCATTCTGTAGCCACTAGCTCACTGTGAGCCAATCAGAGACAGTTGATGTGAATGGGTTACTACTCTATCATGACTGAAGTGACTTCGAGAAGAAAATGAGAATCTGATGCCTTGAGAACTTTTTCTTTTACAGTCTTAAGTTTGGCATGCATTGGAAAGTGTTGGCTACTGAAACAGACTCATCAATCAGAGGGCTAATTAAATGAGACTTGCTATCTTTTAGCATGCTCTGCATTGCGTTTTTAGTACTAGAATGTGTCATTTTAATCTTCACCTATAGTGATAATGATCATCTTTCTCTGTGGCAAGATTGTAACAGTGTTTATATTTAGTATTAAGAGCTACCTGTGAATATGACAGAATCATGTGGCTCATTAGCCCAGGAACAACAAACAACGTTAACAACGTTTTTTTGGGGCAGACCATCTCCACTGTTTTCTCAAAATGTTTGGAAAAGACTCACATTTACATTTTTGCGTTGATGTTTCCAGTTTCCTCATGCTGTCCTTGTGCAATCTTCCCTTTTTTCTTCTCCTCATTGTAGCATATTAGCTCATTAAGGGAAATGTATATAAATATTTACTTTTAATTATGATTAATTGCATATTACCATCAACTAATCTGTTCATTCAGCAAACATTCATGGAAGTTAATATAAACTGTAAGAAGGTGTTTTCGTGGAAATAGAAAAATACCTTCTTACAGTATCACTGCATGAGAGCTTGTAGCAATGGTCAAAATCGTAAAGGGACATTAATTTGCAAGGCAGAATAAGAAACTCATGTAATTTGTGCAAAGGTTTAATTAACTCTAACTCACATAACTGAACACACAAGTATAAATACACTCACACAAGGGGAAAGTGCAAAGAAGGCTTAAGGGTAAACCATGAAAGAAGAGCTGAGAGAGAGATCTGTCGCGATCCGTGGATCTTCAGTTACATGGAGAGTCAAGGCCTCGGCCTGGCATAAAATTTAGGTGTTGCTGTGGAGTTAAATCCTCATCTCATTGTCTCACAAGACTGCAAAAAACAAGGTGGGTCTCCACTGTGGGGCCTTTTGAAACATGTTGAGGTCACACCGCTTGTGGGTCAAATAGACAATAGTATGTTGATAATTTGGAGGGAACCTTTTTGACTCTTGATGAAAGTTTTCCTGTGAATTAATTTAGGGAAAAGTCCATTGTCTTTTCAAAAGGAAGAACTAGTCAGAGTTGCTTTGTTCACATTCCTTCAAGCAATAAAGTTGAAAATCAGTCGGTTGCCATGGAATCAGAGGCCTGTTTTGCCTCCCTGAGGTGTTAGCTGCCTTTTGGGAGAAGGGTCCACAGACCTCTCATAGTTGCAGTTTGAGTTACCCTTGGGCTGGTAAAGCGGTATTAAAGATTATTTGTTAAATGTAACAAATAGTTTGCACCTGGTTGGTTCAAATGCTACATCATCATCTCTTGAGGTAAATCACCTTTGCTCAGTCTGAATAATATTATCCTACTTAAGTCAACAGCACCAAACAAAATAATGCGTTTTACATGCAAGAGAAGTTCGACTTTCAGTGTATGAAGACAGAAGGTATCAACAGAATCAATATACATGGACCAGAATCCAGGGTCGATCCCTTCAGAATCGCTGCCTGGAATCACTACTGCATTCTCAGCATTCTGAAAGAAAATTAAACGGTAGGAAGATATACAAATCAAAACAGAACCGTGTGCCAGTTAAATGCCTAATATTCAGATCAAATGTTGGGAATGAACAATTATGCACTCGTCACAAATCCAAAGGGTTAACCACTTGGCGCTAAGATCTTCATTGTGGTCTAGTATTTAAACAAATAATAGACAGTTTCAGCAAGAGCCAAGTCAGCAACTTCCTGAGGATTTCCTCTTTATTTTTCTTTCCCTTTTCCTTCTATCCCATTCCTTTCTCTTCATTTCATCTACAGCAGGGTTTTCTTGCCCATTCAAAGTTGCGCTCATCCCCCTCTCACTCTTTCTTACTGTCTGTGGCAGAAGACTGATCCCCTGCTCCTCGAAGGCTGACAGAAGTAGGCTGCGGTATGTCAGAGCCCAGGACCAATCAGAGCCGATATGCATAGTAATAAGAAGCAGGGGCGGGATAATGAAGTTCCCAGCTTGCAGCCTGGAAGGGTATCCTCCGGTGTGCGCTGTGATTTATTTCCCCTGTCAAGAGCCAGGACAGCCAGGACTTGTCCTTCCCCATGGTCCCCGAGAACGGCAGTGCAGCTCCAGACCAGATCTGAGAAGAAAGGTATACCAAGGCTGGGCGTAAAACGCAGATGCCCTACATTTCACACTTGATTCTGTGTAAGACGGAACTGTCAGAGAATGTAATGTGAGGTTCTGCGGGGCGATGATTAAGACATCAGCGGTTTAATGATTCTGACTTTACCTGCTTATGTTGTCTTTTTAATTTAGGTAATCTTAAAGTAGGCCTAATTTTTTTACGAGCTGACAGCTATTGCGACTTCTTTTCCGTGGTGTCTTTCTCAAATTGTAATTGCATATTAGAGGCTGTCTTTCCCCACTGAAACTACATATTAACGAACACTGCTGGGAAAAAACAAAAACATTAAAATCAACATCACATGTAAATGATTAATTGACACATATTGGCTATTCTATTCTATTCTATTCTATTCTATTCTATTCTATTCTATTCTTATATATAATGTTTTGCCATGTAGGTTGTTGGATAATATTATATAGCCAGATGCCCATTTTATCATTGTTTTAGAAAATTCTAATTCAAATCGGCCTCATTGTATAACTCAACCTCTTCCTCATTAAATATCTTGTTACACTTGTGATGGTGTAAACACTGAAAGTAGGGAGCAAAGTGAATTTCATTTTCCAATGCAGCATTAAGTACAAGACACATGGTGTTCTTTTTTTAATTCTCATAATACTGTGTTATATTATGATTTTATGCCATTGTTATGCTGGTGTATTCTTAAGTGCATCATATGATGTACAGTAAAATACAGTAAAGATGTTAACTGGATGTGCACTAAATAATATTGCTTGCAAAACTGGATGTCAAACCATCTTTAAAAGTACAAAGAAAGTGATTAATTAAGCAAGTATCTGCTAATTAATTTTATTAAACCATACAACTATATTGTCTATTTTTGCCTTCTTCCGACTAACCCATCTTGTTCAGATGTGACACCAGTGGGCTACTCAGACCTCGTTTCACTGGCTTTCTAGGGTCACATTAAATCTTCGTCAGGCTTGACCTTGGCCAAAAGTGTTAAATTTGTCCAATGAAGCACTTAATGAGTTCATTTAGGTAATTAAGCATTCAGGTGGAAGAGAAAAAATACAGCCCTATCATGCCTGAGGTTGGCTGTACATCAACTTGGCTGAATGATGAAAATGCTGAAGGAATCTAATGTTTTTCATGCATTTCAGTCTGTTGGCTTATTCTAGCAAATGCAATGTCTCAAGTTCATCAGCACAGGTCACTATCACCGGACTGCTGAGATTATCACCATGACAATATCTAATTATCCTCACTCATGCTAATTATCTCCTTTGTATAAATAATTATAATTGCCATTTGTTAATTGGATAGACTTGCTTTTGTTCCTCAGCTGCAGTTCTGAGTGGTGTTTGTTTAACCTCTAAGTCTTTGTACCTTTAAAAATTCAGATGACATTTTTCTTCAATATTTTTGGGATATTTTACATTTCTACAAATAGAATGCAAATATCACAGATGTCAAGACCCCTATAGCAGATTTTTAACAGTCCTTAAAAAGTAGGAATGGCCCTTGGCTTCACTTAAAGGATCATTTACAATTAACTTATCTTGTAAATTGGATTTAATTTATTAATTGTAAACATTAATGATAGAAGTTTTGATCCATTGTGTATGCATGGCAACACTGATGAAATTACATGATGTGTAAATGCTTATGATATGGGAACTGACTGCTGAAAATATTCAAGACCAGTGTCTTGGCAAAGCTTAGTTCTTTGCATGTCCCTGCTAGCTGGTTTGGGGAGGACAAAAACATGACATATGGACAACTGGACAGCTCTATTGATGACAGAAACCCTGTGGAACTGAGCCACTTGGACCAAAAAAAAACATTTTTTTAATTAATTTATTTAAAAAATGTAACCTGGCTAGAATAGAATGGCATCTGGAACTGCACATGGTGGGGGTCCGTCGTGAATTCCATAGCCTTACCACTTAAACTATCTTCATAACAATGTCCAATTATTGCTGCCACTTATAAATAGTACCTCTTTTCCCTTTTCTCATCTTATTAACTGTAATTATGAATATTGGTTGTTGTTTACTGGCTGTTGCAAGTATGGTGTGGAAACTAAAAGGCTTCTGGTTCGATTTCTGCATCAACTTAAACCTGGAATGTCTTTTAATGATCTTTCAAGAGTTTGCGCTTTCTCAATAATAGGAGAAAAGAAAAGCTGGTTTGGCGTGCTGTCGGGGGCGAGCCGGGGG
>JAUCMU010000097.1:15544330-15569897 GCA_032275025.1 Enteromius treurensis | reverse complement strand
TCACAGGCGGAGCGTTAGCTGGAGTTTGAGCGGCAGGAGGCTGGGCTGCAGGAGGCTGAAGACTGGCCTTCTTTGGGGCCGGGTCTTCGCGGGCATAATCTGAGGAATCAGAGCTTGCCATGTTTTTTAGGTGTAGTATCAGCTAGATGATTCCGAGGAATGCAAAAGCTAGATACTGCGGGGAAGGAAACTGGTTTATTTATAGTGGATTTGGGCTGGACGGCTAACGATATAGGCGGTGATCATTAGCTGATTGCTAACAGCTGGGTAGCGTTTCAATTCGCGCTTTCTCTCGAAATTGGTTAAAACTACATTTATTTTGGGGCTTTGTCTGCAATTAATTAGGTCAGCGCATGATGTGATTCATTTGATTAAGTATTTCATTGCATTGACAGTCCTTGTAAAATGTGGTCCACAAAGCAAGGGAAAACCAGCTTTTGCTAGTTGTTTGGATTGCCTGAGTCATTATCTTGCTTGGGTTGGATAGTACAGGGCTCTTCATAAATTATAAATGCACATCAACCATGGTGATACAAAACAAAAACTCATCTAATGTTGCCAGCTATAGGCTGAACAGGACTGACAATAACATGGCACTGTAAAGAGTGCAATCTCATACAGTGTGAATCCTAACATTGTGCAAAACACACACTTATCTCTCAAGACAAACACACACTTGTGCTGCTGGCCACAGATGAGGCCCAGAGCAGGTCCCTTAGAAGAGGCTAAGGTGACAGCGTCAGCTTGACTTCACTAATGAATACTTCACTCCTTTTGGCTCCCTCTCTTTCTCCTTTCTGCTCTCCTTTCCATATCCCCCTCTGGCTTTGGCCATCCTCCGTTGGCCCTTAGCAAACACAATCATCTTCAGTGTGACCCTGTGGCCTCTAAATGTCGCCTGAAGACTTACTGTCACTTTGACTTTGTTGGGGAGAAAGGGGGTGAAGAGATGGTGTCAACTAGAAGCTAAGGGTAAATACATTAATACAATATAATGAGAGATAAAGAAGCACTAGTTTAATAGGGTCAGCGTTTTGGACTCAAGGTCATTTATACAGTAGCTTTTAGCATACTTTATCTCAAAGATTCTTTCCTCCAAAATGAAAATCTAATCACCTCATGTGGTTCCAAACGGACTTTCTTTTGCGGATCAGAGAAGGAGAATATTCAAATAATGTTGTGAATGTTGAGAACTCACAATAATAGTTTACCATCAGGCTGAGTAATTGATTCCAGAATCAGAATTCCTATTTGGGTGAAAAAGAGACTTCTCTATTTATACAAACTCTATAAAAAAAAGTGTTTGATCACATACTACCAACTTTTTTTGGCTAGTAGATAGTAGAGTCTTTCTTAAGAGTCTTACTTTGGCCCTCCCAGAGTCCTCTGAGGCCTCTTCTTCGGCTGCTGGTGTTTTAGGAGCAGGTGTCGAGGTAGTGGTTGTGTTCTGGGTTTTAGCCACCAGGCTCACGGCTCACATCTGTCTGTCCCAGTCAGCCTGTGTCCTTAGTGACCACACAACCAACAGCTGCTCAAATAGGTCACTGATGGGTGGATGCTGTAGAGATGCTCAGAGCTGGCCGAAGGGTACTGGGGACACGCATTGGCTTTTAAACTAAACTTTAAAACTCTTTCTTCAAGCCACGTAATTAGGGGATAAAATAAACTGGAAGTGCTGCGTTTGAATTGTAATTAACTTGTGTGAATAATTAATGCAGCAGCTATATACCTTCTAACTTCATGTCACTTGTTTCACTTCATGTTTCTTGTTCGCTTTAGCAAGCACACATGGTGCCATCTTCACCATCAGTTACCTTCCCTTTTTTGAGGTCAGTTCCATTATTTTATGGAACAACTTATCCAATGCTCCTTTGACTATTTGAACATTAAGTATATAAAATGGAAACTTAATCTGTTTCTAAATGCATCTTATTCTATTGTAAAATTTTTATTTGCTTCTCCTTGTTGGCATATGCCAGACTTCAGACATCTGTCTTTAGTTTAGCCCTTTCTGGTTCGTCTCCATTTAATCTGTAACTACTAAGTCTTATCCTATATATTTTTTCTTCTCTGATATTCGGTTATACTTAGATAGAAGTCACAATGCATTCAATCAGAAAACACCTGCTGCAATTTCTGCTTCACCGCAGCTTTAAAGAAAAAAAAAAAAATAAATAAATAAATATATATATATATATATATATATATATATTTATACATTGTCATGCTTACATTTCATTTTTATTAAAATTGTTCTATTATTATTATTAAATTACATTGATTCAATTTATCTATTCTATTGTACTTATTTATTATGTGCCATGACATGAAAGTAGTTATTGCCTTAATCGTGAATACAGTCAATGCATTACTATCAGTTTGAGCCAACGTTTCAAGGATAACATATCTCAAGGGTGAAACAAATGTGACTAAATATGTAATTTTCAAAATGAACATAAATCTATTAAGACACTTTCTGCTTTGTCTGATCTTAATAGAACATTTACATAGTGTTTGTAGCAGTTGCTGTAAAATGAACTGCGGTTGCTCCTCTAACAGCTTTATATGTCTACTAAAAATCATCTTGTAACCACTTTGCAAAAGTACCAGAAAAATAATTCATTCTGTTTTCAATTTTTTTTATAAATATATATTTATATAAATTTATATATATATATATATATATATATATATATTTATAAATGTGGTTTAAATGTCTAAATTTTAGTTGAGGTCACTAGAAGTGTTACTGGCCCTCATCTGCATAAAGAACCCACTTATTGTATGGCAGTCAGACATAAAAGAAAGATAACTCTGATGTCTATATCACTTGAAATGTCTTTGCCATGTCTCACTCAGACAGTTCCAGCCACCCCCTGCCAGCCTCTCCTGGAGTCCACCAGCTGTCGAGGGAGTTGTAGCAATAGATATGGATGGGGAAGGTCATGTGGCATCACTTGCAGTTGGGTGATTGTGTTTATATACTGTAGTTACCATAGGGAGAGCGACTAGGGTGTGTGTGTGTGTGTGAGACCTGAAGTGGGTATTGGATAATGACAGCAGAGGCTTGCGTGGGTGAGTATGAGTTTCGCACACATATATAATCGAGCGCATGCCCACCGCACGAATGCCTCCATCTGTCTCTTGGGTGGGGCTGCTGCAGGTCACGGCCTTGCCCACCTACAGCACAGGGCCGTGGGCCGGGACTTCCGCCGAAGCAGGCTGGGAGGGGAGGGACAACCGAGTAATTACACCCTACATCTGAGTGAAAGGCATTCCTGAGGTCTGGTGTCAATGCCATTACTCCACCCCTACCCACCTCCATCTACGGCTCACCACCCCATACCTCCACCCCACCCCCAGCCCGACCATCTCCCCACCAACCCCCCACGCCCCCTCCCTGAGATGGCCACTAATTGGCACATTCCCCTGCCACTGTGGGTGCTGGGAATGTCAGTGTGCCACATGTCCCAGTCGCAAGCGGCAGGAGAAAACGTCTGCCTTTTGTTGCTGAGCAGGGCCTGTCCGCAGCTGAGTTGGTTTCCTCCACACTGCATCACCCTCCCACCCTAACGACAAAGAGAGAGAGAGAGAGACAGACAATGAAATGCTAATTCATCAAAGACGGCGGCTGGTGCCATTTCCACAGGGGAAATGAATTCATTCATACATGTATGATATTATATCTCGATGCTGTAAAGCCCTGTGAATTAACATCAAAGTTTACTAACGTACATATAATGACAAAATTTAAATTGACCTGATTCTGGATTCAGGTTAAATTAAGTTAAGCTCAGTCAACAATCTTTGTTGCATAATGCTGATGACCTAAAAAAAATGTAGTTTAGAAAACTTAAAATATATAAAAACTAAAAGACAAGTCCTTTTTAATCAATTTCTATATTACCACTGTAAACTGTTTATTTCTTTCCTTTTTTAGATTTAGTTCAGTTTTAGCTTATTACCAGTTTATACTTTTCCATCTAATTGTGCTATCTAATATTTATATTTGATTTAATTATTTGATTAATTTGTGTGGTCTAATCAACACTATGCCACAAGTGCGGTTGATTGAGCTTAACTTGATTTGAACCCAGGATTTTCCTTTAATAGCCCTCTCTACACATGTGTCATGCCTCATCAGCTCATTGTGTCATGTTTCTCTTAGAGTCCCCAACCATTTGTATTAATATAACTCAGGCTTAATTACTAGCACCACAATAACAATAGAACTGTACTCCAAATTAGGAAATACAGTTATGTAAAAATGTCTCCATCCACCAATAACTTTATATTGAGGAAAAATAAATTTAAGCTTTGTGGCTTAAAGTGGACACCCTTGTGTCTGCTTGCCAGGCAGATAAATAACTGCCTTGTTAAAGTTTTTCTGCTCTGTTTTTATGGTGGTGAGTTTTATGTTTGAAGTCTTTTTACGGGCCTCTTGTCCCTTTTTTATGAACTGCTCCTGCCATCTGGAAAGTTCCAGCTGTGAAGCTCCATGTCTCATTTATGGCCTTTTGTCTGTTGATCTCAAGAGCTAGTGTGTGCCAGACTTTTGCCCACGACAGGAAAACACAGTGAAAATGTACATACAGTACACAGTACTTGGAGACAGTAAAGCAAAGTGTAATGCCAAGTGCATATTAAAAGACAGAAGGTTGTTACACACATTTAAACTTGCCATGAAAAAATAATCAATTTTATCCTATTTAAAAAAAATCTATTTTACAAGTGCATGGTATTTGCCTTTTTTAATATGTATAATTTAATTTTTATTTATTGTTATTATTTTTTTAATTGTAATTTTTACAATTCAAGCCTCTGTCTTCTAGGGAATTTACAGTTTTCTCTCAGGTAATTTACCACATTTTTCTTCATTTAGGCTGCTTAAACTTCTGAAATTGACTGCAAACATTCACATCCCACAGTCCCACCTGTATGTTTTGCCTCTGATGTATTAAAAAAGTCAGTTAAACTTTATTTTGATTGTCCATTTTAATCATTCTACTAGCTATTAGGGACTTTGTAACTACATGTCAACATCGTGCCAACTAATTCTCATTCCTTTGTAACTATGTTTTCTACAGGTATCTCTCAGAGTAGACCGTTAGGGTAGGTTTAAGGTTAGTAGAATAAGTTGACATATACTTGCAAAGTTTCTAATAGTCAGTATGTTGTATGTTGTGGACCCATCAAAATAAAGTGTTAGAAGATATTAATTATATGGTCTTCTAATACTCTAATGACAGTTGACACGTACAGCAGTTGCAAAGTTAATCACTGTTAGTAATACTAAGTGGACTAAATCCAAATAAAGTGTTACCAAAAAGTCATACTGTATGTCTCTATTTCTGTTTCATCACAACTTTTGCATTGATTAATCACATAAGCTTTTATGCATTTATACCACCTTTTGTTTTGCACCGACTGGAAAGTCAGATGTTGGAATTGTTCTTGTAGTATAAAGTTTGTTTCGCCATGCTACTCGTTCCAGCAAAAAACTGCCCACTTAGACAGAAAGAGAGCGTCTGACTGTCACGGAAAGAGAGGAAAATACAGTTTGTTTCGTTTTTACGTGCCATTTATAGCTGTTTAAACCTGATTGTACAGTACTGTACCACAATAATAGACTGTTGAAGAAAAAAAGAAATCTAAATGCAGTGCCAGGCTCAAAATAATATCTGCAAATGACTATGCAGAAAACACCAAGAAACGAGTGTAAATGTGTGGATAGTGATTTTCCACAGATTCTCTCACAGTCACCGGTTGTTACCGTCTAAGCCAAAATTCTAAATATCTTTAAAAGATATGAAGGTACAAAACTAGGAGCTTAGGTGCTGGTGATTTCTAGTTTTGTATGCAATATGCATCAAGCGCAGTGGGCGGGCCACGAGCGTGCCTTCTGAGACCGAGGCTAGTAAAAGCTTTGCAGAGAGCAGGATGACAGTTTTGGGCAAGCGTAACCAGGTGAGTAGAAGGTGTCATGTAAAGCGTCATGGGTCCTGAGCTGATATAGCACTGAAAGCCGAATGGTTACGGAACATTTTCCAGTCAACATATGAGTCACTCTGCAGAGATGTACTCGAAATAAATGGCCTTCCTGTTCCAGGCTGAAACCACACCCTAGTGCGGTTTTGTGGCGGGTGAGCCTGGCCTGGGCCTCACGGCCGACCGTGGCGAGCCTCTCAGAGGCCAGACTGAGGGGTTGAGCGGGTGCGTGTGGGGGTAGCATGGGGGCAAGCCTAAAAACGGACTTATTAATTTTTTTTCATTGTTTATTGTTTACCCACAGTAAGGAAGTGTAAGCAATGGAGTGCCCATCGCCGGTTGCTCCGTGGTGGGCGTGAGGTCTGGCTGCGTCCCCTGAGGTGCCCTCCCCCTGTGGAAAATCTTACTGGAGCTCCTGGCATGCAAACAAGTATGACAGCTGTCAATTGTTGAGCTGTGAAGGAAATAGTAAAAGCTGCACTCCCGGGTTTTGACAGCACACCAAGCGGTTTAGGTGGTCAAAGGTCAACAAACTGGAAAACAAGTCTTTCCTTTTCTAGTTTTTTTTTTTCGCATCGGAGGAATGAAGCGAGGCCTAGCGGACAGATGCGAGGAGGGGGGTAAGGCTCTCAGCTGGATGTCTTCTGTGGGGATGGCAGGGATTTCGACAAGCTTTGTTAGCTGTCAAGTGTCATCTTTATTAGTCAGCTGGGTGAGTCAGAGCTGAGATAAGGGTTAGCGGAGCCACCTGCGGGAGCTGCCGTTCATTACCGCCGGCCGCTGAGGTGTCACAGTCTCCATCTATTATTTATGCTCTTTGCATTTGCACTGCCACAATTCAGCTCCTTCAGTCTGAAGAAATCCTGTGTATGCTTAAAGCAAAAAAAAAAAAAAGGATTTGGATGCAGATAAAATCTTGATATGAATGAAATTCTTTATACATTAACAGTGATCTATAGGACAACTTTATGAACTTTAGTTTGATGTCTCCTGAAGCCAAACATGTAATTCTAAATTTAAGAAAATCCTTGTTATTCCCATTTTTAAACAACTTTTACCAGTGGTTTTAAATGCTACTGATTAAATTAGTCATCACAACATTTTAATGTACAGTATGAAAAAGAATATAAATTTTCAGATGTGATTATGATTATGTGTAACAGTGTTATTACTTTCTAATTTAAGATTAAGTAAGCAATAGATGTAGTAATATAAATTTACAGATTCTGGAAATAAGCATTAGAAAATAAATACAAATTATACATTCTGATTTTGATAAGATACGGAGTAATATGTCAATACATTAATAATTAATTAAATAATTACAATTGTCTGCGAAAAGAGCTGGATGTAGATTCTTCTTTTTGTGCTCTGTGGTTTGAGACAATATGAGCGCAAAAAAACAACAACAACAACAGTGCTTTCGAACATATGAGCCCAAATGAATGATATGCAAACATTATTATTAATATTGCCGTTATTATCATTATTATAATTTTTTCAAGAGATGTTCAATGCTATTTTATGTTATTGTTTTTTGTATTTTCTTTCCATATCCGTGATCATATCTTTCCACAGAGTAGGAAAGTAAGCTTTGCCCTTTGGGAGTACAGAGTTGAATGAGAAAGGCAAAAAAAAAAAAAAAAAAAATCAAACACGAATCACACACCTCCAACCCAAGCATGCAAACAGATGCGCACAGATACACACATACATATCCAACCATACACATGCCTGTCTTCAGCAGCTCTTGATTTGTGTTGTAAGAACAGGAGCAATGACAACAAGAAGGCCAGGGATAAGAAACAGCAAGTCTTCTTGACTTGAATTACAGCGGGAAAGTATCGTCACTTGAATGAACGTAACGCTGGTTCCACACAAACAAGAAGACCTTCTTGCTTTTCCCCTGAGGACCCGCCACCTCAGAAGAAAATAATTGACGAGTTCCCTGATGTGAAGGCAACCTCTCTCAGAGACAGAGAGAAAGAGAGAGAGAGAGAAAAAAAAAGAGACTAGAAGGTAAAAGAGTGTTGTGAAAACTGAACACAATCCATATACAGAAGGCTTGAGAAAGAGACCTTGCTTAATGAGAATGTCTTCTGCTTTTGTTTGTTTTTGAAAAAAAAAAATTATAATTAAAAAAAATTATATATATATATATATATATATATATATATACACACAGTATATATTGTATCCATTTAGTTATTTGCAGACCAGTTTGTACTAACCTAATCTAAAACACATTATCTGATTTTAAATCCGATTATAATATGATTTTTGCAAAAACTTCACCGTTTGAAGGCACAGGTGATGGCTGAAGAAAGACCCTTCACATGATTGTAAAGCACATTGAGTGTACAGCAATACACAATAAAGTGCATTATAAATGCCACATTCATTCATTCATAGATGATTTATTCTTTTCGTTTAGGATGTGATGTAAGTTAACAAGTGTCCTCTGACATGTAAAATGAGAGAATGGCATATACTTGTAAATGTGGGTGAGGGGTTGTTTGTCAGGGTTACTTATGCTCATGATTGGGTAGCGGTCAGTCACTGTGTGAAGTCATAGGGTCCTGCTGTAGATGCATGTGTAAATTCAGCTACACCTCTTTTATTATGTGGCAAAGGGTGTGAAAAGGGGGAACAATTTTCAGTTTTCTTTTTTTATTGAGAACAACTCTAGTGTGTCCGTGTTTCTTGTGCTTCTGGTTAACTCATTACTATGGCAACTGATGTAGATGCTGTATATTGAATACTTTCAACAAACTGCTCTGATCACTTACTAAATATTGTGTACAGTCAAAGCCAACCAGATTTATGTGTATAGTTTGAATTTGAATGTTGTTGATTCTGATTTCTCATTAATATGCATTTTCTGCTTCTTTTATTGAAATATTTTCCTGCATATATTGGGAAATATATTTGGCTGGGTATAGGGTAAAAATAATGCACTGTAAATCTGTAAGAAGGAGAATCCAGAGGTGCTTTTGATTTACTATTTGACAGACACGTTATACTGAATGTTCAATTCCCTGCAGAACAAAGATCACATTTCATTTAATTAAAGTGAAACTTAGTACAAGGGCATATTCTTGCATGTTTCTCATTTACAGTATGATTCAGTGCCGTTATTTAATGCAACTGATCCTTGGAAAAAGAAAAACAAAAAATGATGAGGCTACTTTTTGTCGGCAGGCGTTATAAAGAAGGACATTTGTGAATTTGAAAGTGAAAAACAGTGAGAAGTGAAATGTCTATCTCTGAGCAATGACTAGTGTTCCTACAATAGCAACATTCAATTAGGAGTACTGGGCTGCCTTCAAGTGCTGCCAAACACCGGCTATAAATACCAAAAATAGGCCGATCTGGTTGTCTGTGTCAACATTTGGACAAATTTTAGAGTTAACTGCTAACTGCTGTACATACAGAATGTTGCTTGTTTCACAAATGGATAGAGGATCTTCGCCATGTTAGGAAACTGTTCACAACAGCCCTCCTGAGACAAAATTATGATTATGCCATTAATCACTTTTATTGCATGTCTCTCTGGAATACTTGATTCTAACCAGGGTGTTCTGCAGTCTAATATTTTTTTTGTATAGAAACCTCTTATGAGGATTGGGAAAGGTTCCTGATCAATCTGTCTTTGTTTGTTTTGCCATAATGATCACCTGACTATACACTGTCTATTACCTAATTAACAGGAGACCCTTTCTGTCAATTGAATAATGGTACAGGGAAAAAAGCTTCAGCTTATATATATATATATATACGTGTGTGTTTATTTCTGTCTTTTGAGGTGTAAGTCTAGGTTAGTGAATAGAAAATATTGTTTGGTCAGTATAAAAACAATCTATTAATTCCACACAAAGATGTTCAAATGTGTGTGTTGTTTTTATCTTCTTGACTGTAAAACTGTAATGTTTTTTTTTTATTATTATTTATATGCTGTGTTTAATTATCAATTTGATTGCATCACATCTTAAGCACACAGAAAATCGTCTGTTTTGGTTGATGCTACAATTAGTGCAAAATTCTATTGCTTTTGTAAGACATTCTTATATTCAAAGGTGAATATTATTTGCAGACTGCTACATGGAGCAGTTAATGTATCATTTGATCAACAACATTAGACTGCAACCTGTTTTGGTGAAAAGGAAGGCTGGAGCACCTGTGTAGAGAGAAGAAGCGTATGGAAAATAACTGGGCTAATGATAGCTGCTCTTTCACAATTAGGAAAGCAGTGGTCAGTGAAACCGCAGAGGTTTTTAACCAAATGTATTTATGACCTGTGGCTTGTGTGCACACACGCGGACACCTTCAAACACAGTGACACACGCCATAAACACTCATCCTTATTATCGCCGCGGAGCATGGCATCACACAGCCCCTCGGGTTAGCGGTCAGTCCCCTCTCCATGAGTGCAGCAGTGTTAGGCCGAAGACCACACGGTCCAGTCGGGTCCAGGGCGAACAGGTCAGCGGTCCCGCTCTCAGAATGGTCCAGTTAGTTCTCTGGTACCGGGTAGCAGCGGGGCTGAGCGAGGTGGTTTTGTGTATTTTCAGTATGTATTCATTACCGAGTCAAAGGGTTGCAGTTGGGCTACACGATTGTGGCGCCAGCGTGCGATTGTGGCAAGACGGCCTGACCACTCTGAAATCGCTGAGCTAACAGGGACTGGGGCGGTGGCGCGACAGACGGAGCAGACCAAGTTTACACTCGCCGCTGAGCTCACACACCTTATAATGATAGATCATTGCAGGCAAAAAACCAAGCAACCCACCCACGGCAAATGTTTGCGAGGAAAGAAGTGAGAGCATGCGTCGAGGTGCCAAAAGAGTAGGCTGCTATGTTCTTGCGCAAACTGACAAACTTCAAAACAAGACAAGCCACCTCGCCGTCCTCAGAACAAAACTCCTACACAGACTGAGTGGGGAGATTGAGGGAGAAAGCGCGAGAGACGCGCACACACGCACAAACGGAGGGAAGAATCTCGAGAAAATGGCTTTGTAACTTTCACAAACGCGCAACAGAGCGCGTTCTTTGATGGCTGAGGGTGTTTGATACCACATAAACTTTGCACTTCTTCCACCTTTGGCTCTGTAACGCTTCTGTCATACTATAGAGTTTTTTTGCCGTTCCACACCAGAAAGATCAGCGCGCAAGTTCATCCCCTGCCTGGAACGCACTGAAAATGCCCTGAAGGGAAGGTAAACGGCATGTAGGGTTCAGCAGCGAACAAAAGCCTTCTCATCTTTAAGCGGCAAACAGACCGATAAAAATCAATGCGGAGATGGTTTGTCAAGTTTTGTAAGAGATGCGTTCAGAAGGAATCCCTTGGTAATAAGCAGTGCAGTTGCGCTTTGGCAAACGCCATGTAATTTTGCTCCAGCCATGAAATCAGCTCAAGGTGCAGGATCGCTTCTCTCAAAACACTGTTTGGTTGGCTCGCTGTGCCTTTGTTACATGTGAAGGCCGAGGCCGGTTTCTCTCACTCTCTCTCTTTCTCTTTTTCTTAAGATAATCAGCCTTCCTAGGAAATCTAGCCTGCAGCGGTGCTACCTCAGAGAGGGAACTTGGTCATGTCTCATTGGTTCCTTGGTACAGGGTGGGTCAGAACAGCACGGAGAGTGTGAGGGCACACAGGGAGAGGGAAGGAGGGAGGAGGGAGCCAAGGGCAGTGCCCTGGATCCTCTGTAGGGGGCAGTCTTTCCTTTAATCATCTGTGCAGGAGGGCCCTTAGGGTCTGTAACGGAGCTCAACAGGCCAGCGAGACTGGAAGCGATGAAGAGGGGCAAAAGTAAAGGAGTACATTTAAGAGCTCTGCCTGTCTTGTGCAGTACAATGAACAGAAGTTTCACAACACCTATATGTGCTGAAGGGATTCTGTCTGTGAATTTGAGATTTTCTTTCATTCTTTAATTAATTAATTTATTTGAATAAACCAGGACACCAGTTTAACACATTAATTTAGTGTTGCTAATTATATTTAAGCTTTGAATTAACATTTAACAACTAAACAAATATGTAATTTCTGGATGTTAACGATTAATCAATGATCGATTTATTGTCGATAAGAGATGTAATCGATTAAAGCTATCGTGGTCGATCAATCAGTTTCATTTTGGGGTGCGTGTGGCTCATGCGCAAACAGCTGTGAGTGACCGTGAAGGGGCTGAATCTTTCACAAAAATAATTTACTTTGTTGCCGGGCACTTCACTTTGACAGGGTTGCCGACGCAAAAACAGCACAGCATCATTAACTTTTCCCATGAAAACCCATGATTTAACTTGAATGCGGGAACAATTTAAGTGATAGTAACAAAGTTTACCACATTATGTGAAAAGAGACATCGAGGATTTGGAGGGAAAAAAAATCAAATATTATAAAATTCATAACCATCCAAGCGGAAGACACGTATGACTTGATTTAAATGCATGCGCTCAGATTGGCAGGAATTCAAGCTATTTGCACATGCCCTTGATATACCTCTGCAATATAATGTAAGGTTAACGATTAATCGATTAATTGAGTGTTAATTTAAACGACAATTGATTGTGGAAATGATCGAAAATTGACATCCCTAGTGCCAATCAAGTTGCAAAATCTTTACTGTGGGCAATATGGCAACGATAGGCACATGTTTAATGATAAAAAAAATGAAGAAACAATGATTGCTTATTACCTGATTTATTTACATTTCACAATATGTTAAAATGTTTCCTTCCAAATGTTACTGTGTCTTCAGTTTTAGACCCAGTTGTAGTTAACAATAACAACACGGGTAATATATTATATTGATTACTCCATTGACAGTTCACATATTACTCCTGTATTAAGTTCACTCCAGGTGTACATTCATTACAACAGAATAATACATATATTTTCTTGATCCCAAAAAAAATGTTGCTACCCAAAATATCCATATATCAAAGGAAGAATGACTTCAGGGTCCCAGAGCATCTCCTTGTCTTTGACACGCTGCTAAAACCAAAGAAGAACCAAATGCTAATCTAGCGCTGTTAAAAGCTTTGCTTTGACGCATTTTGTGTGCTCTTGTTGCTGAAGTCACAGCTCAGAGGCTGTCGTGATGTTGCTGCCAAGTTTGGTGTGGGGAATAACACTCGCTGGCATGCCGTTTGAAAACTCTGAAGCACCTGTCATTCTGCAAACCTGCAACAGAGAACATTTGGTTGGTCACATAGTTCATATGGCATGTGGATGTTAGATGCCAACACTCCTGTGAAAAAAAATATAAAAGATTGATAACCGAGTAAAGTGTGGAGACAGCACAGAACAGAAAAATATGAGTAGGTAGACTTCATGACAATGAAACCAATAAGACACACTGTTATTAAATCAAACTGCTTGGAAAAATAATCAACGTTGTTGTAATGAAACTAAAAATCTTTATTAGAGTGTTGTTTAAAGGGCTACAGACCCCATATAGTGATTTCTTAAACACCACCCCCTCCAGTATAGACGTGATCTTTGTATCATTAAATCATGCACTCTATTTCACTAGCAAAACATTAGTTACCTGCTGAGTGCAACTAAGATGTGTGTTACTTAATTGGAACTGTATAAGGAATAATAAACCTGAAGAAATTTAAATGATTTCTTCCATTTCTTATTCAGAGGAAACACGTGAAAGAATTCAGCTTGAATAAATAGGGGATTTAGTTTTGTAATTGCTGTGATTCCAATCCATGCAGTACATGTTTATTTTGCCATGCCTGGAATTTCTGAAAATGATTGATGGCATACTTAAAATATGCGGCGACCAGCATCCAACTTTAAGTCTCTGTTCAGAAGCAAGCAAAAGATACTAGTTCAAAGGAAGCGTGTTCAACCTCAAGTGATTTTCTTTTGCTGGGTTGACTAGGTTCAGAGGGCAGAAGTATAGCTTACAGTAAAGGTGCCACACAGCTATAATCAAAGCACATGTGTATACTCCCATCACTTAACATTTGTCTTCACATTTATAGCTGGCCCCAAAACTACTACTTATAAAACCCCAAATACAGGGATCAATTACCAATGCATTGTGTAGGCTGTAATTCTCTTGGCCAACAGTTCATCTAACTCTATCCAAGAAATCTTGGATTGTGTTTTCTCCGTCCCTTTTGAAGTCTACTGGTCTTCTGGAGACGTAATGGAGTAAGTGTTCTGTGATCATTCTGCTGATGTATGATATTAAATATGTAATTACACTTACTGTACACCTCAATGGAATTGTTTATATAAAGTCAGAGGATTATTGCCAGTGACAATGCATGCACTACATGATGTATCACACTGAAAAATTCAAATGAAGAGAACAATTAAGGATCCTGAAATCATCAAACTGGTCTCTTTTAGAATTTTTAGTTCTCTGAGGATCTCATATGTTTCTTCTGCAACTCTGAAGACCCCGTTTTAAACCCATAATAAACAAAAGCCTTTGGATACCTGGAAGCTCTCCAGTAGCTTCTTCCATTGTGTTAGTTTGCAAAACCTTCTATTTTGCTGTTTTATTATTATTATTACTACAAAACAATTAATCAATGATTTGTTTCTTCATTTTAGGTACCTTACTGCATGTTTCGATGCATCTTCAAAGAAAAAATGTCCACTGACACGGAAAAAACCTATATACACATATATGTTTTAATATAGGTTTTGATATATATTGGGTTTTAATATATGTGACATATATAAAATTGGCCGTTTTCCTATATTATATGTACATATATGAATGTATATATGTGTGCATATATGCACCTATATGTTCACATATATGTGTACCTATATATTCGTAAAATTATTAAAATATATAAAAATTACTTTTAACCCATCCAAGTGCCTCACCTCAGTCCTGGTATTGAAAGTTTAGAGAGAGCTGGTTATTCATCTCCATCACCTACAATCCCTGTCAGACCTGGGACTTGAACCCCCAACCTTTGTGTTACAAGTCCAATTCCCTATCCATTAGGCCACAACTTTTTCTTTTAAATTTAAATGATTAAAATTTTGCCTATATGTGGCATATATACGCATATATGCAGCATATATATTATATATGTGCAAATATACTGCATATAGGTTTCATATATGCGCATATATATTATCATATATGTGTATATATACTGCATATAGGTTTCAAATATGTGCTTATATACTACATATAGGTTTCATATGTGCGCATATATATTATCATATATGTGCATATATACTGCATATAGGTTTTATATATGCGCTTATATACTGCATATAGGTTTCATATATGCGCATATATCTTCATATAGATTCTTTCCATGTGGGATCACACACAGGTATAAAAACAAAAATAGTTGTTTAAATGGCACATTACTCTGCTTCAGCTGAAACTAATTGACCACAATCCATCTTCTCTCCAATCAGAAAGCTCCACTATGCCTTTGAGGAGAATCTCACCACCCAACGGTGTGTCACAGGAGCACACGGCCCCCGTTTCGAGGGCGATGCCACACCTGCCAATCACAGCTACCACCAAAGTGGCTGACTCAGCAGTTATGAAGAGTCCTGAGTCACCTGGTAGCCCGATGCAAGCCACACCGTCAGCCATAACAGATTTGCTGACAAACAGTCAGCCGGTCAGCAGTAATAACCAGCCACATCTAGAGTCTCCGGTTCATGCAGGTATGACTCTATCATAAGTTCACAAAGAGAGGCTACAGATGAGTCTTTATGCTGTCATCACCTGAATGTGTGTGTGTTGGTCTTGTGGTTACAGCATCATCTGTGAAAACATGGGCTCCGACTCCTGCCAGGACTATGGGTTCTCCACGGCTTAGTGGTAGGACAAATTCAACATGTCTCTGTGACTCAGAGATATAGAGTACATGCTTTTATCATAAAGCCTGACTCATTGTTTGTGTTGCTACATGTTTTGTCGTACAGAGAAAGCATCTTCGGCTCCGGCCAAGTCAGTGACTTACTCCGGGCTTCTCCCACACAGTACAGACCGGTGAGTCGAGTGTGAATATATCTAACTCTCAGTTCCACTGAGAAAGGTAGTCTTGGTATCACTTTACAATGAGGTTGGATTAGTTATCATTTGTTTATCTCAGTTGATGTAAATATCTAAGTACGCTTCTGTTAAAAAAAAATACTTTTACTCAACAAAGATGCATAGCATCAAAAGTGACAGTAAAGATATGTATAATGTAACAGATGCTTACTATTTCAAATAAACAATGTATTAAAAATAGATGGTATTATTGTAAACTGTAATAATATTTCACAATATTACTGTTTTTTTAATCAAATAAATGCAGGTTTGGTTAGCATACTCTACTTTTAGCAAACTTTTGAACAAAGTGTATATTAAAGTATTTCTTAACACTTCAAGTTGTATAAAATTACATGATGTTTTGAGAACAAACATGAAATAACAATCAATAGTAGTATATTTATGAATTACCATTAACTTTGATTAATTATTAGGCCATGATATATAATTATTTATTGTCATGTGTTATCAGTATTGTATTTTTATTTGTAAAACATAGTTTCTTTCCCCTTCTAAACTATTTTTTTTATGGTAAGTGATGTAATATTTAATTAAAAGTGGTGCTGTCCACCACACACCTGTGGGTGAGTTAAGTCTTGTTTCAAGCAGACAGTTTCCCCAGTAAAAACGTAAATTAGGAAAATGGTCATTCAGAATGTTTATAGGAATTCCTGGCTTTGTTAAAACCGGACCTAGACCCTTGGATTAGACAACTGTGAAATCTTTAAAAATCATAAAAAAAAATTATAAAATGCACAACATATTTTATCATGAAGGGTTGCCAAAAAGTCTTCATATTGCACAGAACTCTAATGTTTATGGGCCTTGTTTTTCTGTATCAGGAACGTGGATACGGCAGGAGATTTATCCTTTGGAGGTATTGAGCGCAGGCGGGAGCTAGTGAGGTCTCAGACTTTACCTCGAAACATTGGAGCTCAGGCTCGCAGGTCCATTTTTGAGAGGCTGGACTCTGAGAACAACAGGTAATGGAATCATCTGCATGTTAACGAAACCTTTTTTCATGCTCTGAAAAGTCTATCACAATAAAAATCTCTTCCCAACTAAGTCGGCCCAAGCCTGTGGACTCCAAACCCAAGCTGAAACGCTCTCAGAGTTTTGGAGTATCCAGTGCTAGCAGTATCAAGCAGATTCTTCTGGAATGGTGTCGATCAAAGACCATTGGGTACCAGGTAAGCCATTCATCATGCCATCATGGGATTTATCTCAAATCAGCACATTATTAAATGTTATTCTCTCCGTTAGCTTTACCATATCAATTTTATTAACATCGACAAGAGAGCGAATCAACGTTATGTGTGGTATTAGTGTTCCTGACTCGAGTGCAGCTTTGTAAACCAGCCCATGTGGCTCTAGTTAGAGATAGTAATGTAATGGTCAAGCCTAATTTAGAGTCAACAGAGAGCCATACGTAAACATGAGAAGCAGAGCAGACAGCTGACAACACGCATGACGGTTTCCATTTCCCCCAGTGACACACAATGTCTGAGCCTGTCGGATTTGCCAGCTACGGATGAAAAATGAACACCATTAAATGATGAGGTGTACAGAAAATTCCAGCATGTGAAGATAAGAGCCAGACAACAATAAAACATCTGCTCTGACAGCCACAAGCACGTCTGCAGACTCTCTAAGAAAATGATTATTGTTCTGTGCCTCTCGCTTACCCACGGTTTAGGAGAAAATAAGGATTCAAGAACCTTCTTTTTTAAATGTATTGTTATTCATTATTATTATTCCCTTAATATTATATTCTTCAATTTAATTGATGAAAAAATATTAATTCGGCACACCACTTCAGCAAATAAAATAAAATAAAGTTTCAGTTATTTTATTTACTTTATCTTGTTTTATTCAGTTTCTTTAATTTCAAGTGATTTATATATATATATACACACACACACACACACACACACACACACCTACATAAATGATATATTGTTACACATGTATTTTTTTATCTGTTTTTATACAGTTATTTTGATGGAAAATGACCAAAAAACAGGCCTTTTTTGAATACTCTGCACATTTCAGAAATCATATGAAGTCGAGTTTGACTTTGTGTTGAAGGGTATGGGAGCAAAACCTCTGTGTGCCGTGAAATATAATAGGTTCACTCTCTCCCGTTAATCTGCAGAACATCGACATTCAAAACTTCTCATCCAGCTGGAGTGACGGCATGGCATTCTGCGCCCTGGTCCACTCTTTCTTCCCCACAGAGTTTGACTACAACGTCCTGTCCCCTGCCGACCGCAAACACAACTTTGAGTTGGCATTCAGCACTGCAGAGTAAGTGACTGGAATGGAGGACGTTCTATTTAGACTTTTTACAATAGCATTGAGATGTCAACACATTTCATGGTGCATTAACCACTTAAAGTTGAGTAGTTTGTCTTGCTGTCACCCCATCACTCGAAAGGGTGGACAGCCAAGAAAAACTTTTAATTTGCAATTAACGAGAAAACTTATATATTCACTGCTGTTCAGAACGTTGTGTCATGCTTTTATTCAGAAAGGATGCGTTAAATTGATATATTTTATAATTTTACAAAATATTTCTAGTTAAATTAAATGGAAAACAGTTTTTCTTTTAGCATTGTTTTGACGAAAATATTAAACAGCACAGCTATTTTCAATATTGTAATGGTAAGAAATCTAATTTCTTATCATGGGAGACAAGTGACTGTTGAAAATTCTGCTTTGCCAATGCATAATTATAGAGAGAGAGAACTGAAAAATAATATTTCGCAGTATTACTTTTTACTGTGTTTTTGATCAAATACATACATACGCATAACAATTTTAAAATTTACTGACCTCGACGTCAGTGTAGTTTTTTCCATTGTGTTAATATCACATTCATGTTATTTTGTACTCAAACCCGTAATATCTGTCAAACTCCAAAATACACAAAATGTATAAAAGTATCTAAGAATGGTTGTTGTAAAAAAAAATCTGCATTTACTTTCTTTAAAAAATAAAAAGATTGTAATGATATACGGTGTGGGCAAATAACGACAGCATATTCATTTTCATTTTCAAAGCTCTAATAAAGCATTAAAAGTCTTTAAATAGGAATAGACCGGACAGATGAGATGTGAACTTAGCGTGACCCGACCCAACAAGCTGAACAGAATGATTCCAAAATACAAGTTGACACAAATCATCTGCAGTTGTGCTCCACATCACCTCACAGTACGGCGCAGAAGATAAAGTTACTTAGTTTCCGATGCGTCTGAGTCTAGGGTGTCCGTAAAGCGCACTTTAAACCACTAACGCATGCCAACAAATCCCTGTTGAGCTCAAAGAAACCTCCCCTTCCCCTCGAACGGCTACTCCGACCTGACAGCCCAGCAGCATGACATCATGCTCCTGCAACTCCTGTGCCCCAATTCCCACATCCTGAAATATTCACATAGACCTAAAACTGCACTACCAACGTCATCTGAACATATGTATTACACTCATCACAACTTTTAATAGTTAGCGGACAGGGAGAATGAATAAAAAACAGCCCCACACGTCCAGCCCTGTTAAATCTGCTTCTCTGTATTTCCAGGAACAAGGCTGGCTGCGATAGGCTCATTGAAGTGGAGGACATGATGGTGATGGGAAGAAAGCCAGACCCCATGTGTGTCTTTACTTACGTCCAGTCACTATATAACCACTTGCGCAAGTTTGAGTGAGATCTCGGCCTCTCCAGCCCCAGCCGAACACTCTGCACTGTCCCCTGCAGGACAAAACTGAACTCTGATATAGTGACTGTGGTAATGTCTACAGGAGCCCACACTATTTCAAGCATGACGCGTCTACGGTTGCATTTTAGTCAAGAAAAGGTCATTGACTATTTATACGGTCCTTTGAGACATGGCTTTTTGTGTATGGCACGCTCTGGTGGCCTCTGATTTATTACTAAACAGCTTGAAGTTAAAGGAATAGTTCAGCCGAAAATGAAAATGCACTTATCTTTAGGCCAACTCTGATGTGGATGAGTTTGTTGGAAAAAACGTTTTGGTGAAATGTACTTTTCTGAATCATTTGTTCGCCATGGGATACCCTGCAGTGAACGGGTGCATTCAGATATTAAGAGCTCAAACAGCTGATGAAAACATCACAATAATCCACAAGTACGATCACCACGGGATATAAATCAAGGCCATCAATTAACGTCTTAAGTGCTGCATGTTTGTAAGAAACAAATCCATCATTAAAATGTTTTTAACGTTAAACTGTTGCTAAAATATGTGTCGTCTGTCAGAATTTTGCTTTCTCGAATGAAAAGGTCGACTTGTCTTAGTCAGGTAAGAAATATGCATAGATTAAGCCGTTCTAAACAAACATGTTGGTGCATTTTGATGTGAGAGAAGGATTTTTCACTTCACCTTTTCAACACAGAATTTCTTATCATGGATTATGGCCAAAAGTGATAGCAGTTAAGTTCAAATGCCTCGATGGATTTGTTTATCAAAGCATGCAGCTTTATGATGTTAATATAGACTGGACGATGTCTGACGGCACCGATTCACTACGCAGGATCCATTGGTAAGCATGTGATCTAATGCTAAATTTCTCCAAATCTGTTCTGATAAGAAAACAAACTCAAGGGTCAGTAAATTTTTGTTTTTGGGCAAACTATTATTTCATGTTCAGTGGATCATAGAGCCATTTTATAGACTGCAAAGATAAAGACACGGAGATCTTTTAGTGGATTTCATACTTGCTAATGAAAGATAAAAAGAAATAGAGATGTACAGAAAATAAGGTACAATATATCTTTTTTTTTTCCATATAGGCTGGCACATTGTTTTTTATACATTTTTTTTTTTTTGTGGCATGAGAGCAGTGTTCCATTCGCCCACCAGAGCTGCACATTTCTGGTTGTCTTTTATACTGTGCTTCTGTAGCTTTGCCAGATCTCAGATACACAGGAAGTACAGTACACAACTAACAGTAAGCACTGGATCTGCGTTATAACCAGGTTAAACAAAGCCGGACTCTCAAAAGTGAGCATCACCAGGGAGTGTGATATAATAAATGTTTAGTTTTTCTTTTGAATGCTTTCGAGTGTGTTTTTTATTATTATTTTCTAGTAAAAAAACAAAACACTTTTCAGTCAGTATCACAATAGACCTCTAAGCACAAACCATTTGCAATCATGTTTCCTAGTTATAAGTGTAACCAGGAATAACATTCCTCTCGAGGACATCTAAATAAATACGAACATAGATACAACATAATCATAATGTACCGCCAAGTGTCTTGAACTCAAAGCAGCGGTAATTGATTCATTTATCTTTTAATAAATTCAGAAGTGTTTGATTCATTCTAATATTGGGCCGTACTATATTGAAGCTGTACAGTGAAAAACACACACACAAGAATATTGAAGTATTGCAATAATGGATGATTTTAGTTGGTATCAGGGCTCTCCAAGTTCCCCCTCCATAGTCCGGACCAGAACATAAAGCTCAGCCAGACCAACAACAGACGCAGCGATCACTGCGGCTATTACTCTCTGAAAGAAAATGCATAAAGAGACATTAGAAATATGTGTTTGGCTCCAAAACATTGTGCATTGATGTGTGAATGATGTGCGCAATTACCGCTGTTGTCTCTGTGAAGATATACTGGCTGCCCAGATATGAACAGGCAAATGCTGCAACTACAGTTACCAGGAAGTTGAATACAGTAACAACAACTGCCTTCACGGAACGCACTGCAGAACACAAATGACACAGAAGTTGAAGACAGAGACAGACAGGCTTTAAAAAATGAGAAGAAAAAAAAGGAACATCCTGACCTTGTCGTCCAAAATCTGCTAAAGTTCCGTGGTGACTCATTTCCTGTCGGGCAAAATATTAATATACTGACATGATTTTCAATAACAGCAGAGTATGTTGTTTGATATTAAGACTGTAGAGGAGTGTTCACCTGTGGATTTACATTGCGTGTTATTCTCTTATATTCTTCATTGGCAAGTTTTGCTTTAATTTTTTCTAAGCGGGCCACCAACTGGGGGTTCTGTTGGGTGGAAATAAATACATTTATCCAGCTATAATTTCTTATATAAATACAAAATATTTTCACTTACCCTTGGAGGTGGGATAAATTCTGGAAGATGAAGCGTGCTGTCCTCAAACAGCTCATGAAGATGCACCGGATGTCCTACAGTTACATCACACTCGGCTTGTAATGTGCAATAAGTGTCAAAATGTTTAAGTGCTCTATCTATAAAATGCGCACGGTTCTTACCATTTTCTTGAAGAAGCTTGTGTAGTTTTCTCACAGTGTTGAATGGTATGATGGACTGGTCTGTCAGAGCCTTCAACTCTTCCTTCAGCTCTTCGGATTCTCCCGAAAGCAAATCTCTCGCCTTCTCCCGAAATCTCTCTCCGATTTTAAACGAAGTAGCCATGATAACAAATGTCTACTAAAGTTCAGTACGCCTTAACGTGCGCTTAGTAGTATATCTCTCAGTACTGTTTGGGGTCGTATGAACACTAAATAGAAAAGTAGCAGAACGCAAAAAGGAAATTCCTCAGATGAATTAGCTTAAACTAACAGTCGAATTAGCGCCACAAATTATATAAGTATTATTAACAAACTCAACTACGTTGTTTCAAAGTTACACTAATATAATATTTCATCTTAATTGAAGCGTGTTTCCTGTTTACAGCCCTACCATCAGCTGATTTCTTCTTCGGTGTGTTTGTAGGCCGGTTGCGAACCAACTACACAATCGCACAGCGCCACCTACTGTCAATAAATATTTTCAGAATTTTTATTTTTTTAAATATTTTATTCTTAAAAGCTTGCTTCAATAATGAATTCAATTAATTATAAAGGATATGTGTTTAATAGATTAGCGCTTTCTATATATTTTAATATTTTCCTTTGAAAATGTACATTTAAGAATGTAAAATTTAGCAAGGAATAACCGTAAATTAATCATAAATTTACAATGAAAAGGATCAAATTTGAAAGAGAAACCAAAACAAAAACCTTTTGGGGGGTAAAAACCCCAAATTAATTATTGATTGTTTCCTCAAACTGAGTAAAAAAAAGAGTAATTGGAGGAAATATTATGATTAAATTTAGTAATTTTGTAATTTATCGGATAGCAATTATGAATATTTTTAATAGAGACTTCAACAACTTTATTAGATAAAAGGAATTTTAAATTTTAAAGGAAGCCAAAACATTTCCCTTCTACGTCACAGAACGTTAGCATGACCCATGACCGATGTGTAGTATCGACGTTTTCCGGTCGCAATGCGTTATGGGAAATGGAGTGCCAGATTGTAATGTACAATATTGCAATAATAGAGTAAAAACTTAATAAAGTCTCATTTCAGACTTGTGCTTCTGAATATTCCCGAATTCCACGCGCTTTGCATTTGAGTTTTGGGTTGAGCATTTATGATATTGACTTGTGTCCGTGTGTTCATGTGCAGATAGCTAAAGGAAGATGGCAGCGTGTGCAATACGTCGGGGCTTATTGTCCACCGCTAGTAAATATAACCAGCACAAATGCACTCACAGAATACTGAGTGCAATAGACTTCAGCAGCGGATTAGATCCGAGAAGAGCCCAGCCGTTGTGTTCAGCATGCAGGTTGTTCAGTTTTCAGCAGACGAGGTTCATGTCATCACGGTAAGAGCTCCTAAAACCAACGTCCTACCGTGTCCTCCTGTTACATAACTGTTGCTAACCAGTTAGTTACTGCAAACTATTTTGACAGCAGATACTTTTATGATGTATCGATGAAATGCATTCATGTTTATTAAGAATGTAATATCAGCTGCCATGGATTTTATATTAGCTGTTGTTATAGTTGGAAGGCTTCACATGCTTGCATGTTTTAGTGCTCAACTCTGTAGTTGTACAGTTCACTTTTTTTTTTACTAAGCGTCTGAGTCAGATGTGTTGATGACATTACTTTTGAGTTGTTTTTTAAAGTCCATTGGAATAGAACAGGTGTCAATAGACAAAATGAGGCCTACAAGAAGGACAAACCTCAGCCTTGCTTTCAAACCCCCAAAGCCATTCTTGATTACATAAGTGACAGTTTGGGCCTGAGCCGGAGCCAACAGACAGTAAACAAGTCCTATTTTTGTGGTCAGCACATGTCTTTCTCTTTAGTGCATCATGAAACTTTCAGGTTCAATGTGGTCTGTGTCCAGATCCTTTTTTTTTTTTTTTTTAGATGTTGCGCAATATTCAACCATGTTGACCACATGTTACCGGGATGTTTAATTCACTGGTATCCCTTTCCAAATAAATAAAAATCGAATATATTTTAAAATATGTATATTTCCATAAGTATATTTTTGCCTATGTTGTGTGTGTGTGTGTATATGTATATATATATATATATATATATATATATATATATATATATATGTATGTATACACACACATACACAATTATATTTCAAAAATCAAAAAAAAAAAAGTTTAAAGACATTATAATGTTTAAAGACATTTCAAGCTATTCCTACTTTTTGCCAGTAGTCTAAATGTAGGCTACTGTGAGACTGATCATGTATTTTCTTGCCTGTAAAATATTTTGTTGCTATATGGGATCCCAGCTATGGGATGTTACAGTTTAGGTTTTTGTAAACGGATTCATTCTTGGCAGAAACAGACCGGAGGGGAAGATACTTGAGCCTGTTGGAGTATTCGAAGCTCTGAAGCAGCATGGCAAATATGAAACTGGCCAGGTCAGTGATGACTTTTATCGCTAATCCCTTAATTCTTATTCCTCTGATGTCGATATTCTAACTCTACATGTGAAATCCACAGTTATTCCTGCACAGTGTGTTTGGTTATAGAGGCATTGTGTTGTTCCCCTGGCACGCTCGTCTGTATGATCGAGACGTGAGTCCTGCTGCTACTACTGACACGTATGTAGTGGAGGAGTTTTTCTTAGGCTTATACCTGTTTCAATGACTAAGTCTGTGTTACACCTCAATGGTCCTGTCTGTCATGTGCTTTTCAGCAAGCCAGACTCCACAGCCCATGGATCAAAGGAAGTGAAGGGCAAGATGCATACATACTACCAGGTCCTCATAGACACCAGAGACTGCCCACACATAGTAAGTGGCATCAAAGACATATGCAAATAATGAATTAATATAATGTGTGTATGTTTGTCTTGGATGACTTAATGATTTTAGTGCAATCATGAAACCATTTTTAACCTTAGTAACTGTTTTTGTCACCATTAGTCTCAGCGATCTCAGACCGAAGCAGTTACGTTCTTGGCAAATCACGATGATAGCAGGGCCTTGTATGCAATTCCAGGTAACTCTCACAATCCGTCACATAAGGATTCAACTATCCTTAAGTGGATAGTTCACCCAAAAATTTAAATTGTCATCAGTTACTCACTCTCATTTTGCTCCGAACCCGTAAGAGCTTTGGTCGTCTTCAGAACACAAATTAAAGGGGTCATACGGTGGTACATGCACTTTTTCAAGCTGTTTGGACTGAAATGTGTGTTGGGAGTGTGAGTACAC
>JAUCMU010000097.1:15531535-15544230 GCA_032275025.1 Enteromius treurensis | reverse complement strand
AAGGCGTTCCCCTAGCGTCCTCCGACGCAGTGTTCGTTCCCTCAAAGAACCTTGGTTATATTCATAACCTCTTCGTTATTGTGCAATTAAGAAATATGCAAGGTAGTCATGGGGCACAGATGAAAAACTGTTAACTCAAGGCCTAAACATTCAGTTAAACCGACTTAGTAACTGAATGAATTAATTTACTCTTGATTCAGTTTTAATACTGAGTGTGTGAATTAGTAAGTGTAGTGTTCTAACTGTACTTAGTCTAGTCTTTACAGTACAGGGAAGTTCATGAAAGAGCCTTTACTATGCTAGGTTCTAATATGAAACTTTTACCACAACAAAGGTTCTAAAAATAACTACCAAATAACCAGTGGATCATTATAGAACCTTTAAGTTCAACTTTGAACCTTTTTGATAGCTAAAAGTTCAAATTTGCACTTTAAAGTTCTTTTTTGATCTCCAAAGGTTCAATCTCTTCTAAGTGTACATGGCTGAAATGACAAAATTTTCATTTCTGGCCGAACTGTCTATGACAAATCAGTGCCCAAGCATTTTGTTAGTGTGTGTCGTGAGATATGCAAGCAATAATCTATTGCAAATACATATCAATGTGTTTCCGAGGCACTTAAACTCAAAAGACAGCAATGACATCAGCAACAATATACCAATGATTACACTGCCTGGAGAAAACAACCTGCTAGTTTAATAGTTTAATAGGTATGTGATTGTTAGGTGCAGGAAGCAAATAAAGAGGAAAATAAAATAAAGGATAGCATCAACTAGATGCTGCATGCATCTTTCCTAATTCTTATTGTTTTAAGTCCTATAGATAGTTGACTTTGTGCGGATGTGTATTTGAATTTTATTTGAAATATTTTTGCATATATGAAACATCAACAATAGCGCATGTACAGTATTTACAACATGGGTCATGAATTGTTGGATATTTTGCGTACATGTGCATGTGTATTAGATTGATTTCTGTAGGATAATGTGATAGTAATGGCTGCTTAAAATTCAGCTTTGCCTAAAATAGAAAATATTTCACAATATGACTGTTTTACTTTACTGCAAAGAAATGCAGCCTTGGCGAGCAAAAAGCAATAATAATAATAAATAAAAAAAAACAATAAAAAGGTCCCAAACCTTTGAAATGAAGTAGCTTAAAATGTGGGGTAATGGTTTGAGATTTCTTGAGGTTAACGTGGGTGTGTGTGTTCATGTACATTCAGTGTGAGGGTTTGTGGTTCTTAGGCCTTTATTGTAATGGTTGAGAAAAATGAGGGAGAGAGAGAGAGAGGAGGGGGTACCAGCACTTTCACTTCCCCAATTTGGCATCTGCAACTGTCCATTACTGGCAGCTTCCCATCTCCGAGCGGCCGAACAGCTCTCCAACCTCAATAAAGCCAGACAGAAGCAAAGAGATGTTTTACCAAATGCAGCAATAAACCAACTGTCATTCTTCCATCACTCTCGGTAACAGAAGTTAAGTGAATTAAATCCCAGTTTAAGAAAGTGAATTCATATTGCAATACAGCAGAATGACTTTTTGCTTTATGCAAACATCTTTTGAAAATCTCCAAAACTATTATTATTTACTTAAAACATAAATATAAAAAGCAATTAATTGTGTTGAATAGAAACAGGGTTTTTTTTCTTTCAGTTTAAGAAGTGGTAGGCTTTTGAAAAAACTGAACTGTGCAACCCATGTTTGATTACTCTAAAACCTGAATATTTGAAGTACAAATTATTTTGATTTGTATTTTTTTTTATTCAATTATCTAAAAGAAGTTCAGCTATATTAAGATTTTGTCAGAATGTGCCTACGATCTTAAAAATAAAGCTACCAAAAGTGGGTTTTCACAGCAATGCCATAGAAGAACCAGTTTTGGTTCCCCAAAGTACCTTTTAGTGAACATTTTAATAATCTAAAGAATATTTTTCCTTGTAAAGAAGCTTGTGTGGAATGAAAAGTTTACATAAAGGTTTCTTTGGAACCACTGATGCTAATAAAGAACCTAAACAGTGTAACAAATACAGATAACAGAAAAAGACAAAGGCCTCATGAAAATTTATCAGACATTTCCTTATAATTGATTTAACATTTATAGTAAATCTGACATGATCATAATACATGTCATATTTAGTGCTCTCAGGAACTTTATGAATTGTAAACATGAGCAGGTTTCTCTCTGAATCAGTGAAAAGCACCACTAAAACAGTCCACTTCGTCTTGTACAACAACTTTGTGTGTTTTTAATCAGGATTCACTTATCATCGCTGTCAGCCAGTTCATATCGGTTACATGGGCTACTGTGATGGAACTGTACCATTTGTTTTGGCCATGTGGGACTGTAGTTTGAAGTCTCTCCAAGCTGTCTGGGGTGGGGTTTGTGTGTTTTAGTTCGTGGCTACTGTGTGTGTGTTGTGTGGGTGTGTGAAAAGATCTGCCACGGTCCAGCTGCTCAGCGCTCGACCCAGCTAGAGCCACCACACGGCCGTCCTCTTGGCTGACTCGCCAGGAAGTGCTCCACAAATCAGATGTGAATCTGGCCGCGTACCCTGTTGTTTACAGGCCATTGAAATGTTATTTGCTTCAATTCCAGGAGCGTTCTGTCCTGAGGAAAATGAGCTTCTCAGGAAGCTCGTTAAACAAAGCTTGACCACATTCAAAACACTGCCTCATCCACAACAGACATTTGTTTGTCCTATCATTTTTGCACAGTTGTGCAAAACTAGCTGGTAAGAATAGGCCTTTTAAAAGAGCAGCTGTCCATTTGAGGATATTTCATAATAAAGATGACAATTAGCAACCATTTTCTATCTTCAATTTTTATGCCTTTAAGTCACTAAATAAATGTTGATCATACCCCCACACTCTGAACAGAGTGTGATCAAAGCACAAGACTTTGTATAGGAGTAGCTTCCATCCTGAATTTGATTCTTTTGTGATAGAAAACCCTTTTATACCACAAATTGTTTAATGATTTTCTTTCATGCCCCTCCGGACAGTTTTCCAATGCTAATTACAACCGGACACATCACAACTTTCCCCCACCTTTCTTGAGAGCAGTCCATTAATGTTGTATCTCGTAAGTGCTCGTACATCTTCACATCAGAAGTACGGGTCAAAAGAAGCAGGAAATAAAGAAAAAGAAAAGATTGTACTGAATATTACTACAGCTGAGGTCATTAATGAGCATTGCTCATGCTGCCATAGCAACCATTAGCGCAGTAATGTCACTAATAGCATTGGAGACAGAGCTTGGGAGTGATGTGAAAATTATTGTCAGATTCAATTAGGATCCTTCCTAAGTACCCAGCAGGTCCTGTCCGTAGCCATCATTGGTTATACCCTTAATTAAGGGTGAAAAAAATGTGTGAAAATGCTTCCAGAGTCAAAATACAGAACACTATAACTTATTAGAAATTGAATTCATCCAAGTCTAATAACAATAACACAAGACAGGATAGCGCACCCAAAAATTATATTTAATAAATAAAAATATTTACTCATCCTCGAGTTGTTCCAGACCTGCATGAATTTCTTTATTCTGCTGAACACAAAGCAAGATGTCTAGCAAAAAAAAAAAGTCTTCTCTTGTGTTCAACAAAAGAAATAAATGAATGCAGATTTGTAACAACTTGAGGTTGAGTATATGATTACAAAACTTACGTTTTGTGGTAAACTATCCATTATCCATTGTCCTTTTCCAAAAAACATCTACATTTGTATTCTGAAGATGAACAAAGATCTTACGGTTTGCAACAACATGAGGGGAATTATTTAATTAGAAACTACTGATTATTCTCAATAATCAGTAACTGGAGAACTGGGTTTATGTTTGAATGGTAAATATGTTGATATCAACTGGAAATCACATGCTGATGTCTGCACAGGTGGTTGGTGTGGCAGCAAGTGAAACTATAAAGATTTTACTGGATTGGGTGGCGGCATCAGATTGGTGATTCATGTTTGGTTAACATGTTTGGACACTATGGAATGTGGGCGGCTGCAGGGCTGCCACATAAAAGCAGACGACTAGAAAGAGGCATAGCTGTGGCCAGACGTTGACGGTACTGCCAACTGGTGTCAGACCCTCACACCACCCTGCAGACTGGCTTTCTACGAAATACTTTATTTTACAAGTTGTAGTTTATGTGGCCAGATTAATACAATTCAATGGTCACACCATTCAACAAAATCCTCCTCGCGGCATCATATCGGATTTCTGGCAAAATTTAAGCTAAGTCTTTACTACAGCAGTTCAGGGTTTTATACCTTTTTACCTAGCTCTGTGCTCACAGTGTGTTCAAGATCATTATGAAAGCGCCTTGGATGTTTTGTTAAATGCTTTCTGATTAATTTACTCAGAATTCAAGGAATGTTACACCGTCTAATCTGACAACCAGCAAGCCCTTTTTATAGGGTGGATTTAAAACTGTGATAAGGGCTTGAGTTGAGGTCCTCACCTCGGCACAGTAATTAGACCTGCCTTATTATGTGTTCTCGCTCCCTGTCCAAGAGGTCGGAAATGACATATTTTGTTCATTTGCAACCAATTTTCTTCCTCAGGCAAATTAATCACATTGTTTGACCACCTCTGACATTTTGTTTTCTCAGTTAATGAGCCAAGACCTTAGACCTCAGAGTTTTTATCGAGGCCAACCTGAAGAAGACTCATTTCTGTGGACTTGACATGCCACTCATCCATTCAAGACTTTATGTTACCGAATATTATATCATATATACCGGACAATGATTCATCCGCAGGCAGTTCATTCTGTAATAGCCTGTACATTCATCATCCTCACAGTATATCTACAGAAGTGTATGACTGAGCAAACATAAATAGCATTTAGGGGAACATTCTGTGTTCAGAACAACTTGTGCCAAATCATGTCTTGTGCGCTTCTCTTTGGAACTAGATTCTGGCCATGTGCCAACATCTCCACCAAGACCATGCTTGGGTGGAGTGCCTCTCTCCTGGGTTTCTATAGTCTGGGAACCAGTAAGTCATGGATGTTCCTATGGGACTTACTGGTTTTCAGACTGGGTGCAATCTTGTGGTTGGTTGGCTAGTTGTTGTAGTTGTCTACTCTGAGAATGATCCTAATGTATTTGCACAAGGACCTTTGTGACTGCATGTAACTTTTTTGTAATAGCTTCTTTAGTAGTAGTGGACAATTTCTTAAAAAACTTTGTGTGTATTCAAGCTGTAATATAATTCTGCAAAATATTGGGGATGCTGACAAAAACAAAGTGTCATGTTGGCAAGAGAGAAGAAACTGGGACAACCTTGTTGGAAAACGAGGCATTAAGTGCATTAAGTATTGGCTACTTATAGAACACATTTGTATATGAATGCACAGACATTGATAACTGATGTTTGTATATAGTAGATTAGCGCCAACACAGTGCATAGGACAAATTTTAATTTCATTATGTTGCGACTTGTTTCCGTTGTGTTGCAACTTATTTTCATTGCCTTGATTTCAGTTTTTTACTACTTTTTCCTGTCGTCTTGGGGTAATTTTGTTGCATTTAGGCTTGTTTTTATTTAATTTTATTTAAAAAAAGACAAGGTAAACTTTTACTGTCAGTTAAACTTTGTTTGTATTGAAACAGAAATACTCTTTTTTTTTTAGTTGGGTTATAGGTTCAAACATGTATAAATAAAAAGCAATTAAAGCAGTAAAATGTAACAGTACATTTCTGTATTAAATAAATGAAGACATTTTAGATGTTGTCCGTATTTCAAACATGCAGTACAGAAATGCATTTCTAAATACCTGACTAGAGACAATATTCCACCATTGATTCAAATATGCAGTATATTTAAGCGCATTGAAGGAGGTATGGCAAGAGTTCATTCGACTCATGTTAAAACAACCCCCAAATGGTGCGTATCAAATGACCTCAATTACTCCAGACTCGTCCACAATGCACAACACGCTGCACTTTGCACGAAAGCATCTCATTTGAAGTGCACGCTTGCAATTCCAGGGCCAAAACCAAAATTATATGAACTGCAACAAATCCACAGGTTTTGTGTGGATGGTAAATTCCTTCAATTCTTGTGGACACTTCTGAAGGTTTCGTTTTTATAAAAAGCATTTGTGGCAGCTGAGCAGGACGGGTGCATTGTAATTGGCTGCATATAAAGAGATTGAAGTAATCTTCGTCTTGGTGGTCACAAGAAATGTCCTGTAGACATTAAAGATTGCTTTTTTGTCATTGTTTGAACGCTAAAGCAAATTATTTCTTCTTTTTTAACTCTACTGGGCTGCTTTACATTTGCAGCTCACAAAGAGCAGCCATTAGGTTCATCATGTTCCTTTTTTATAACAATAGATATTAATCAAATACACATGGCAGAAACTGTACCAATAAAAATATACATTACAGCTGTCATGCTTGTCACTCACTTAGATAGACAGCAGGAGCTCATTAGAGTTTATCCAGTCTAATATTATTATGGATAAATAAAGAGGTCTCCCTATACCTGTTATTATCCCATTATGCAACCTGACCCTGTGCTGCAGTCTTCAGAACTTTTAGACCTCAACTGTTTGTTCTGGGTCATATTTATAACTTTCCCCCTTGTGACTAATAGTATGTCCTAAGCAGACAGCATATGTCAGTGAGAAGCTGAGAGATGCCTCGGCCAAAAATGGTCGCTAGCCTCTCCTTTCTCTTTAACACTATTTACAGAGGCATTACACACGAGCGCAGAGCTTTAGCTGTTATAAAGAAAGTGTTCCCAGAAGCTGGCTGCAATCTCTGTTGATGCGCAGTGGAACCAGCTCAGGCCGCTCTCACCCAACTCTCTGCCACACAAACCCATCTCACCCCTTTCACATAAATGCTCAGTACTAGACCTCCTACTGAAACCGAGTGCCATTCTGTCCAATTGCAGCCACATTTAGCCTTCTTGGAAGGCGAAACAACACAAAGGCATGTTAGTTTCTTTTAGTTTATTTGTTTTGAGCCTGATCCTTACAGAAGCTTACATTGGTTGCTTTGGTTTGCTAGGAAGCAAGTTACATTTTTATGTATTCATTTTTATTCTGATGCACCATAATAATGGTATAATTTAATATTTATTAAAAAATTAAATGACTAATTAATTAATTAATTAATGACTAACTAGCTTTATTTTACTTTTTTTATGATTTTAAATAAAACTGTATCTAAACTCCTTTCAGAATAGTCTTCACTTTCAAATACACAGTGCACATGTTGCAGTTTTATTTTAACATTTTTATATACTAATTCAGTTTCATTCGTATTTATTTATTTATCATATTTTTAATTATTCATTCTCATTTTATTATAAATTTTTGGTAGTTATTTTGCCATTTTAATTTTTTTTTTCCCGTATTAATATATATGTGTATTTTTTTTTCCAATTAGTTTTACTTTTATTTTGTTTCAGTTTCTGTTCTGCTTTATTTTAATGTAGCTTCATTTAAAATAAGGCAATAATTTTGATAGTTTTGTTTTGAATTTTAGCCAAAGATAATAACCCTGTTTAATTGTTGTTGTAACATACACACAGTGTAGCGCCCTCTACAAAACAGAAATACTGGAAGCTTGACTGATGAATGATAAAGAACGTGTTGGAAAAGTGCAGTTGTGCTTAAGCCACAGGGTTGGTAACCTTGGTTGCACATACTACTCATTGAAAATATTGTGCTATTTGGATCATTGTGGAGCATTACAGAGTGCTTAGGGTGTAATAATTTTAAATGACCAAATCCAGGGATTTAATCTACATAACAAAAAGAAACTGGTTACCACATTTGCTTCCTTGGAAACAAATGTGTAAACACACTTGTAGATGATGAAGAGATTACCACCTCATAATGCAGGTATACTGTACATATATATATATATTAGCCTAATCAGAATATCCGTTCTATATACAATAGGTAAGTGTATTGTTTCAGACCAAGTGGCGAACAAGGTACTTCTGCCAAATAACTGTTAGTCAGTCTGCCCCGCAGCCGACAGCGATCCTGTCTTCTGCATGTCAGCCTAACATACGGAATACTCGTTCACTGCGAGATACCGTCTCAGACCACCAGCGCTGGGCTTTCCCTGCAAGCTGTGCTCTGTTTTTCTGCCAGCAGAAGAAGTCAAAGACCTTCTCTCAACCCCAGGGAACCGGACATTGAACAAAAACCAGCTCTCTAGGCCCAGACAGCAACATAAAACTGAAGGACGTTTAAAGTCCATTTCCACAACTGCAATAAGACAGATTTTTTATTCATCCAAATGATCTTAGTCTGGATCGAAAAAGTAAAAGAAGTTGGCCCTGTCCAACTTTTAAAAGACAAAGAAAGTGTCGCCGTGTCTTATGGTTAAGCTTTTCTGAAAGTCTAAATCGTACAGTAAATGTCCTATTCCATTAGCAGTACTTATAGCCACGAATGTTCATTTTCGAGGATGTTTAAGTGTGTTGATTTTTCATTTGCGAGCACGAAATGAAATTGGTAATTTATAAGAAAGCGAGGGGAAATGAGAATGGCTTTGTGTACACATCCCTCTGGCGAAGCATTCCATAAACTGAGGGGTAATCACAATAATTGTCTGGTGACAGAATATGCTGATTATATGATTATTTATGCATGTAATTGGCATTATTGTTATTTTTAGCCAGAAGTTAATTGCTAATGTAGATCCTGTAATTGGATCAGCATATTGCAACATTGCAATTCTATTAGCTCCTAATAACTGCCACAAAGTGGGAACACTTGGAGTGGGTGGAAGATGTTTTTTTCTCTCTCTCTCTCTCTTTCTCTTTCTTTTTTGGAGGCTAAGTATCTGTCTCTATGGTACAGGAGAAAAATTATAATACTTAAAAGAGTTTAATTAGAAAATATTACAGAATGTTTTGCCAGTGGAACCAGGGTTATTTTGCACAATATTTAAGGAATCGTGTTGTTTTCTTAAGCACAGATATTCAGATATTGTCTTGTTAATAGGCCAAGAGACAGAGAAAGCTGGTTGTGTTACCGCAATCTTTTACAATCAGATCAGAATGAGTAAAAAGGACGGTGATGTCTCGGTCAAAAGATAAGAGCACGGACTGAACTATGTATCATTTGACAGAGGAAAGCTTTGTTATCAAATGGAGGCAGTGGAGTGCAAGTCTCTCTGTCACACAGGGGACGGGTCCAGTCTCGCCGCTGATATGAAAGGCTCATTACGGGACTCTTATCGTCCTGGCATGGGGCTAATTGACCAGGTCTGTTAGTCAGCAGTGATTGTCTCCACCTTCTGCTGTGGGATATGTGTCTTTATCAGTCATCTGATCCTTGACTAGCAGACTGCAAGGAGAAAGGGACAGTCGTGAGCGTGTGGTCTCTTCTCAACTTGTATCTGTCTCTCACTATCCATCGCTCTCTCTTGCAATACTACGTCTGACAAGAGCTCTCCTGGGATGCAGCCTGTCCAAAAGGCATCAGAAAATATAACGGAATACCTGTGGACATGAGTTTGTGGCATATCTGTAGACTGCTGCTGAGGTGTTATAGTACAGTATGCGTGTCAGTCGTGTCCAGAACTCTGAGACCACTGTTTTTTTTTTTTTTTTACCTTCGAATAATCAGGTTTATTATAAACAAAGTTTTAATATTTAGAAAAAAGAACAGAAATAGAAAAAGAGAATGGTTAAAAAAAAGAAGAGTTATGGTGTTAAATAAGAAAGAAATTCCCCAGGTTAAAAATAGGTAGGGGTTTCAAAAATGTACTTGAAATTCTTGGTAACGAATATATGCTTACTACTAAGCGTACAAATTTTACTCTTAACTAGAACTGTATGTATCTTATTTTTTTGTAAACCCATATGTTGACCTACTGCGAAAAAAAATATTTATGTAATGAGCATGTGCTTCAGCTTGAGTTTCAGTAAGACACAACAACGATTTTCAATATATTTTATAAAGTATATTAATTATTTATATTAAGTATATGTAATATCCAAGTGCATTCTTACATTGTATCAATGTTTAGAACTAGAATTTTGTCAGCTATAACTTAGTAATAGGCACACTTAACATCAGTACTGTATGTTGTTGGGTTTTAATTGTTTACTTGCTTGTACTTAAAGTATACTTAAATAGCCGTATTGTAATACCGTAAAGATAAAATTACTTGTACTTTTAAATACTATAACTATTACATTAACTATAGCTAATATTTCATGGTACTTTCCAAAAGCATTTCAACACAGTATAGTGCAGTGCATCATACTTTTTTTTTTCAAAGATATGCTTAAAATCCCTATTTATTAACTTGTTTGTGTACTCAATTTCAAACAAACTCAAACATGCGTGGCAAAATCTGATAATTTGATAACTGCCATATGTGGCTGAGATGGTTACCATCCCTTTTTTGCTGCATGCTCTATATTCTAGAATATATTGTAACTGCAGTTCAAGATGTATAAAAGTGTATTTTAATGTGTTAAATGTGTTAAGCTTGTGCAGTTAAATTACACTGAAGATACATTTTAACACAATTAAATATATTAACATATTGCAATTTGCTTAAAATTGCTTTTGAGAATATCTTAAAGGACACCACATACTTAAAGTTCCAGAATTAAACATTTAATATGCATTAAGCATAGTACAATTAAAATATAATCAGTGCATCAATATTAGTACAAGTTAAGTGTATTGCTTTTCTTTTTTTGTTCTTTTTTTTTTTTTTTATGTTTAACAAAACTGCATTTAATTGAACTAAATTACAGTAAATATTGTGAAATATTTTTGCAGCTTGAAAAAAATATTTTTCTGTATTTTTATATATTTATGTAATTTATTCCTGTAATGGCAAAGCTAAATCTTCAGCTGAAGATTATTTGGTAAATTAAAAAAACAAACAAACAAACAAACAAAAAACATAAGAACAGCATTTATTGAAATTAATTTTAGTATACTGTCACTTAAGCCATTACTGCCATTTGGATCATTTCATATGCTAATATAAGATACTAATATAATTGATAATAAATATAAATAATATAAACTGTAAATAAATTAATATTTCATTAATAGTATGTATGTTAGAAGAAGAAAAGAAAAAAAAGATTTATCCAAAAAAGCATTTTCACTAGTGTCTCCACTGTACATAAAATAGACTGGTAGAAACATATGAAAACATTTTTATAGAAATAATGCATACAGAGGTTACATAGTACGGGTTCAATCTGGAGGTGGAGTACTTCAAAAAGATGTTAAAAGGAAAGTGAGCTGTGCTGTTGGTTGTGTGTTTGTTTTCTTTCAAGTGTGATTTTTCTCATGTAAGACATGGTATTGTTTCACTCTCAGTCAGAATCAGTGTGGAGGTCTGAGTAGATTTGTTTGAAAGTAATGCTGAGTGAGTTGGGTTTGAGTCTTCTTGTGTGTAGGTTTGCGTTGACAGTGTGAGGACATGAAAAATACTGTAATAACACCTTGTCATTGTGAACCTAATGATGCATGTCTGTCCCCAGTCCCCAGACTGGCAGGGTGACAGCCTCTCTCTCTTTCCTTCTCTCTCTCTCTGTCTTTCTTCCACCACCCACCCCCATGTGTGCGCACACACATACACAATCAGACTCCATTTTGTGACCAAGAGAAATGACACAGCCATGACACGTTCCTTCATCAAGTACCCCCATTAAAACACAATTTCTCTGTTCCAAAACCTAGCACTGCCTCTGTAGACAGCATTTAAGGGCATCATAGGTGCTCCTGAAATGAATATTGTTCCAACAGATAGCCAGTTAAATTATACTGCCTTTCAACGCCACCTGTCTTTAACAAACGACAGCCTGGATGAGAGATGTGTGGAGTTCTTATCGTATGCATGTACAGAATCTCTGGGCTTCAAGTGCATTAAATATTTGAACTTTTGCAGCAAGACTGCCTGACTGGATGTGATTCTGATCAAAACTATGAGATTGTTGGAAAATACAGTAAGAATGACCAATATTTCTTTCACTAAAGCATATTTTGTAAAATAGTCTGGGATGAGTTACTTTGTATGAATCACTTTGTTATTTGTGTTGATTAGCCCTAGTAAACTGTATACGTCTTTTAGAAATATTGGCATTCTTGGCATACACTAGGATATTTTATGTGATGACCACTGGGTGGTAAAACATGACAGTCATACATGAATGTCAGAGATAAAGGAAAAGTGGCTTAAGAGTCTACATCTGAAATGTTGATATTTGCCTCCTGCGTGTAATTAAGTTTGTGCTATTCTAATATCTGTGTATATGTATATCTTTTTTTTTGCCATTACCTTAGCAAATATGTAAAATTCAATTGCAAGTTAGCTCTCCTGCTCTGTCTTGTCCCACCGATTGAGTTTTGTGTTTCTATTATGACAACTCTGAGAGGAACTTGACAATGTGTTTGGCGGTATAGGTTTACACTGCTGCTGCAGAGCAAGTACTGAGCCGTTCTACTGCCCATACATTCCCATGTGAGCATGTAAGAAACATACCAATATAAAGCATACATGAATCACCCATAACAGATCTATACAGGTGGAGTAAGGGGTTTCTGAAGCGTACTTCAACTGCTATAGAAAGCACTAGCCAAGGTTCCCTTTCAGGAACTCGAGCTGCGTCTAGTACGCTTTGGGAACGCCCTCCAGCGTGACCGCTCTGAAATGTGTGTAAAACCAGCCAATCGTGAAT
>JAUCMU010000097.1:15494510-15528910 GCA_032275025.1 Enteromius treurensis | reverse complement strand
GATACCCAGTGATGAGAGTGTGGACAGGAGGATCTGATGATTCACCGTGTCAAAAGCAGCAGAAAGATCTAGCAAAAACTTCACTCTCTATTTGTATCAATCACTCTTCAGAAAGGACAATTGAGAGCATCAGACTTTTTGTGCCACTGAGTTTCTGTAGGAATACCAATCACAAGCAAATCTCTGTGTGACATGTAGAAGCGAAACTTAGCGAAGCACACCTCAGCTTCAAAGTGTCTGTCTTTGCTCCAATTAGCTCTCTGTCTTACTTTCCCAGCATCCGTCACATGTCCAAAAGGCTCCACCGACTGTTTTTTTCTCAAAAAATAATTGGTACCAACAGAGATCGTTTTAAATGTATTTTTAAGGAGAGACTCACAGAAGAACACTCGCAAATTTGAGGTCTGTCCCACAAGCTGTCATGTTACCAGTCGCATTTTTCCTTTTTAGGGTACAAGTTTCAGTAAGTCAGCAAGACCGATTCATCAAGCCAACACTGGTGGAGGCCTGCATTTGCATTCCCTCCAACAATTATTTCACAGTTTTTGCTCCTGAGACTCCTGCGCCAGTGAGAAACCCACATTCATTCATATCAATTAGCCGCGGGTCTGTCACGGTTGTTTACACAGCCAGTGTAGCGTCACGGCGTAAACTAATGAAGTGACCATCTGGATCTAGGAGACCCGCGAGGAGGTTCTGGAACACCGGCAGTCATGAACTGGAAGAATAGTTTGAAAATTCTTGTTTTCGGTAAATCCAAACAGAATATATTGAAACACTTTAGACAGCATAGAAGAAACTCTCTTGGAATAAGCTACCAGACTGTCTCTGTCCATCTCCAGCTGGTGACCTTTAACACTTATTAAAATGCACAGTGAGTTATGTACATTCGTATCTTAAAAAAGGCATCGGGTCTAATGATGGAGCGCTCACTTCAACATCAACTGCTGACAAAAAGGTCAGTGGAATCCAATGTTACTGCAAATGGTTAAAGAAATAAACCATTTACATCTTATCTTTTTGATTTTATTGATAATTGAAATTACCATTTTTAGTTTTTCCCAATGTTTTACAGGTTTACTTGCTGGTGACTTGCTGAGTGCAGATTACTAGTAATTAAAAACATGTATGTAAAGCTATTAATGCAATGAATATTTCATGACTTTCTTTCAGTTTAAATCTTCAAGCCCTGTAGCCTCTAGAGACCAGAGTCCATGTCGAGTAATTGAATCATGTCTTTGCTTAACAATGTAAAATCCATTTGAATCTCATCATGATGTCACGTTTCTTTGAATTTACAGGCGGTTGTAATAATTGAATGATGATTTTAGTATCATGACTATATAATTGTGCTCTGATAGATATCTTGTAAAGGTTGAATACAACGTTTATACTACTTTTTTTAAAATTTCTTTACATTTTTAGGCATGTGAGGTGAAATGGCTTCTATGCACAGAAGTGCATTTGACAAGGATTCGAAAATGGATCTGAACAATTGCCTGGTGTTTCCACCTCAGGATTAAAAGATACTCTTGCACTTATTGTTAAATTATTTGTTTATATTAGGGTTAAACTTATCTTAAGTACTTGTTCTCCTTATAGAATATGCTTCTAAGCAGCAAACATAACTGTGACTTTTTAATGCCGCACAGAGCTGGTTCGAATGTATTTACACATAAACCAAAAACAAGAGTTTGCCAGTTAAGGACATGCACTGCTTGCAGAGTGCATTCATTTTATCAGTCCAATATTAATTATTCCTTATATTAAGTAATCTAAAAATGGAGTAGTGCAGCGTTGTAATATTGTCTACAGAGACCATGTAATTTGAATCTAATCTAATCTGAGCAAGATTCCCTTCAAATGGGCTCTTCTGTAATTACACAGCATTACAGACCTATAAAACCCATGAAGGACATCAAACAGTGATTTTGACCCGAATTGAGAAGCGTTAGAAGCGCCACCTGTGCCCAGTTCCAAAGGTCATTGTAGGGGGGCAACCTTGTCAATCAAACCCCAGGACCACCCCTTAAACGAAACAGGAGATGAATTTCACATGTATATTTTAGGATGTGACATGTTTGAATACAGCTTTTGGGAGTCCAAATACTGATGAGTGCTTATCTTTATATCTAGCCTGAGATTATATTTAGCTACCAGACGTTTAGATATCAGGGGCAACATTGTTAAAATGCTAATAGAGATCTCTGGTGTTTGACATGTCATTAATAATCGGCATGGTGACCTTTTCAAATCCAGCTTGTTCCTGCTGCCTCATATGCACTGACTCAGACCACTGGAGCATTTAAAAGCAGCAGTGGTGTTATAGATGTGTGAATCACAGTATTTGAGATCTCGCAATTGTTTTTAGATGTCCAACTGAGCAAAGCGAGAAAATTGCCTTACTCTTTTGCCGGCTGACCACTCCTGCTGTTTTAATAAATGTGAACATCTGAATCGGGCCACATTCTAAAATGAAAAAAAAATCTCACTATTTTAATTATGAGATCAATCCATCATTCTAACATTCAGCAGCCTGTCTATCCATCCATCCTTCAAATCATTTTCAAAAGGCGTCACACCTATGTTTGTATATTGTGTTCTTCTACACCTTACTATTTCTTTATTAACCTCCCCTTGTGTATAGGAATAGAACAAGACCCTCCCCAGGCACTGACCATAAAGTTGCGTTCATACTATATATTCTAGTAGTGTTAAGATTTGTCTTCAGAGGTTTATTAGTTAAAGTTGTCCACATATTTTTTAGTCACTTAGTGTTAAATGGGGAAAAGTTGAGTATTTATGTTATTAATTCATGTTGTTTTGGCCCCATGAATAGATCATAAACTCTGCAGTGGAATATGATCAATCATGCAAGAGATATGTTGTAAAGAGATGCTAAAAAGTGAGTTTCACAAAGTATATTCCCTTTCTCATTCAGAGCATTAAGTTTGTAAATTTCCACATCAAAGATGCCCGAAAGCAATCGTATACTCTCCAAAGACAGCGTGAACTTGGATGACAGACAGTATAAAATGTAGTGCCTGGAAGTCAGATATTTACATGCAGCTTCCCCAAACATAAGTGTCTTTTGATAATTGTTATTGTGTCAGAAAAACAGATCATTTGCCTTTAAAAAAGGAAATGTTGTAATTGTTTATTTACTCTCATGTGAATTTGAACTCTTATGACTTTTCCCCCCATTGAGCACCAAGAATTATGCAAATTACAGAGCTGCTTTTTTTTTTTTTTAATTATGAAAATGCATGTTTTAATAAACTTGGTTTATTAAAAAGATTGCATGTTGGGTTAAGTTAAACACAAATAAAAACAAATACACTAACAATATCTCACATCTTATGTTAGGAAGTAATGTTAATGTTTTCCTTTTATCTCATAGGACATCAGCTGAGCCAAGACTGCCACGGATGCCCACCTGAAGAAAGTAAGCAGGAAAAGAAAAGATGATATCCAAGTGCTAGTTAAGTAATCAAAAAACTAAAAATAACAGTGCATCTCAATGGCTATGAAAATTGCATGATACTTTTTTAAATACGGCTCCGTCCGTTCGAATATGATTGCAGTGACTAGGACATAATCATGTATTTGGACTAAATAAATAGACAATTAGGCTGCAATAGACCTCTCCCCCCAAATTAAGGATTTATTGCTTATTGAACCAGATCAAATTTTATAGAGTCTGGTGCGATGGCTCACAGTTGCACCAAACAAGGTCAGTTAGCGGTGCTGGAAATGCAAAGGATCATTAAGTTTTAAGAAGTGGCTATCATCATTAAACCCATGAAATTCATTAAAGAGAGCAAAGCTTCAATCTGGCCTCCCCCAGTCTGGCACAACCACATCAGGGCCATTTTCAGGGCGAGCATGGTGGTTGCCATGCATCCTTGAATCTTATGCTCCTTTTAAGGCCATTTTCTCAATTAACTTTAATGGTCAATTGTGTCCGTCCGTGCTTGTCTCCCCCACAAGTCCATCTCGCATATTGTCTTTGCTCACCTTCTCCCACATCTCAAGCGTCAGCTGTTTAAACGGATTGCCCATCCAGCCAGTTAACCTTCCTCGGCGATGAGAGCTATAATTGGTTTACTATAGAAATGGAAGGGGATAATCCTTCTGTTTGATTAATGCTCGTCTAATCAATTGGTGTCTGGCAAAACCGCCCCTCTGGTCACATTTTGCAAAAAGGAACAGCTGGTTTTTCAAAAGGTCAGACTGATGCAGGGCAGACGGTGTCACCCAGAATGATAGATCGAGCAGTGGACGTCAAACCACTCAATGATTTGTAAGAGGATTTTGGCACGTTTGCTGTTTTTTGATCCCATTCACGTTTTTGGGTGGGCCTGTGTTTTGCCACCCAATATTATAACAATCTACACAAAAAACTCCTGTCTTTCCGTTTTATACATGGTGCAATTCAAGTAGTAATTTGCCTTATATTTGTTGTTGTATATGAAGGCATCTATGCAGGGTTTCTATAGATTACAATACATAAAACAGTTTTTGAGGGAGGAATAGATTAAGCTTCATTAAAGGAATAGTTCACACAAAAATGTATTTCTTTGTTTTGCCAAGGAAGATATTTTGAAGAAAGTTTGTTACTAGGCTGTTTTGGTTCACCGTTGACTTCCAAAGTATTTCTGCTATGGAAGTCAATGTTGACCAAAACAACCTGGTTACAAACAGTTTCAAAATATTCTCCTTTGTGTTTCAACAAAACCAAGAAATTCATACAGGTTTGGAAGTACTTGAGGGTGAGTAAATTATGACACCATTTTCATTTTTGAGTGAACTTTTCCTTTAAATATCTGTTGGCATCTATCAAGTCTTTCTGAACTAGAATTTGAGCCTGGTTGTCTTTAATGTTTTCTTTTAGAAATCAAAAGACTATGATGGTAATGCTAAAGCTAACTGCATATAATGATATATCATATATGAAATTATATATTTTATTTATGTTATGTGTTTTATTTCATATTATCTCATCATAATATTTTTTTAATCATTCACATTTTTTTTTTTGCACACAGATTTCCCTCAATGCATGCTGACATTTTCTTCTCCTCAGTGGATGGTGCATACACTGTAAAAAAAAAATATATATATATTTTTACGGTAATATACCGACAGCTGGGGTTGCCGAAATTCTTCCGTTAAATAACGGTTAAACCTTAATTTCTTTTACGGCAAATAAAATGAAAAATATAATATAAAAAATGTTGTTTTGTCAATAGTTTTCCGGTTTTATTTTAAATAAACTGTAAACTGTAATATTTGAAATAACGTTAATATACCAAAATGTTAAAATAGAGAAATCCATTTTGTATCATTGAATAACACTGATTACTACCAAATGCAGGTGATTTAGCAAGTAGCTTTGAAATAGTAAAACATATAGAAGGTGCTGAGTGTCATTCACACAAGCACTTAACGCCATCATGGTAAGAATTATTAAACTAAAATGGGCAATAAACATTCATTTAACAACATTAAATGTAACATACAACCCTAATAAACATAACTGATACAAAAAACTAAGAAGAAACCTAGTTATTTCAAAGAAAAAACATCAAATTCTAACAAAAATTAAAATGCAACGCAGGGAATTCTGGGAATCTCAGTTTACGGTGTTTCATTGTTAATTTAACAGGAATTTACCATTAACCATTTAACAGGTTTTTACCGTAGCATTTTCGCTGTTTTTTACAGTTAAATTTACGGCCATTTTTTACAGTGAACAGTCATGCCTGTTTTCATTATGTTAAGAGATAAATTAAATCTTGCATAGATATTGATTTTTCTTTCCGTACGAGTATATACGCAGATAAGTGTGCATGAGTACCTTTCTTTTATACTGTTAGTGGATAATTACCTTTCAGGTTCTCTGTTCAACACTGGATAGAAATGTGTACCTGCTGAGAAAAAACCAAAGTTTTCATATTATCAATAATAAAATCCTTTCCCCCTTCCAAACCCACCCTCTCTCCCAATATTACACTTCTCCCAGGTGGTCGCTAGGAAGCTGAGTCTGTGTCTTTTTTTTTTTTTTTTTTTTTTGCTAAAATAAGGAAAGAAAGAAATTTGCCATTTTCTCCTCCCTCATTTGAAAGGGCTATTTGTTTTTGCCAGGCAGGAAATGAGTTTTGACATAATGGATTTTCGCCATGCATTGCATATACTGGGAAAGGGTCGCTCTGAAATAAGGGTTCTCTGCTCTTTGTTTGCTTTAGGGCTTAAGATGGAAGAACTCCTGAATGGGTTTGAAATATTTCAGTGGCGGTACGTATGAAATCGTTCTCAATGTTGTAAAAACCTATAAATAATCTCATCACTTTGGTAGAGCGCATTATGTTCTGTTGTGCGGCATGCAAAGTATATTTATTAATTCAAATTTGCTTAACTAATTTGTTCTTTAACCCGATTTTTGTATTGTGGGGCAGTGTTTTGTCTTTTCTTTTTTCGTTTTTTTAAGTTTGGCGTTATGGGTTTTTGTGCTCTTTGAAGTTAAATAGAGGCCGTACAATTAATCAATTTCCTTGCCTCAAATCTGTTCTCTTAAAATAATGAGGAAAAAGGTTTTATCAATTTAAGTTGATTTTCACTCTGGCCAGTGTTCTCAGTGGAGGACAGGGTGTGAAGCAGTTCCCCCTTCGGTAATTTATTCCCAATTTTTCCAACCCTTTATCTTCCTTCATTTGTTATGCTTTTGGAGTCATTTCATAGTGCCTGGATATGAGTTTCCTTTGGGAGAGATGATATGGTCAGGGAGATACCATCTGCCCATGGGGGAGGGGTAGACTAGTCATTTTACATTCTGTCTTCATGGTTTAGCTTTAATGACAGATTAAAATGATGGGCTACGCAGAATGTGTAACAAAGCAGGGTGGTGAGAAAAAGATGGGTGGAACTAGTAAAGCACATTTAGAGTAACACTTTCTTCTCCTCTTTTGAATATTTGCAACCTGAGATCCAGTATGGCCCTCAAAGAGTGTCAAGAATCAAAATCTACGCAAAAAATCAAGAATGGTCATTTTATCGCTGAATGATCATTTCAGGAATAAAAGATGATCTTATTTAAGCAACTTTTATGTCTATGACATAGTTAAAGTTTTTTAAAATCGGGGCATGATGAGAGAGGCATTAAACAGTCTAGGACAATGCATTGTCATCTTAAAATTGATTTATGTAAAGAATGAGCTCATAAAGTCTTGGGTTGAGAAACCTAGTTTAATATTTCTTTTATTGGAAAGTCTGGCATATCTAAATATGTCAATATTGGTTTGAAAGTGAGAAATTAACAATTTATTAATTTTATTTATAACGCTTGTAAATATATTTAATTTTACAAAAATGGAACCATTTAACTGGCAGTAACCTTCCACTTTAATTTGGCATATGTTTTATTTTATTTTATTTATTTGATGGTTTATTTTTTATATTGCTATGACTAAGGCATATTAGTATACGCCAAAACGGTTTTTAATGAAGCAATCCAAAGGATTATATTGTCCAGGGATTAGATTTTCTTTTCCTTAAGAGCAGTTTTTAAATAATTATACTATATCTTTGCTTTATTTTGCTCTTTCGTCATGCTAATTGGACATACTTCAAAATAGGGCAGTCTTATGCTTCACTGAAGGACTTTTTCTATGAATTTCCCAAGCGACATTCCATAGGTACGGTTACGTGACTGAACCCCTCATTCCTCCCTCGTTCGCTCAGTGTTCGTTCCAGAATGCTTTCTCTGCATTTCTTCTTGCTGTCCTCATTCAATCTCACCAGCACATAATAACTCTGCCAACGCTCAGGAAAGAAACATAATGTCTTTCTTACAGCCACATGAAATCTGCCAAAGTACAGTAAGGAGGGAAACCAGAAAAAAACTGTCAGGCTTTAGATCCTGATTGGGAATATCGTGCAGACAGAGCCTTGCAGACAATTAAAGATGTAAAACAAAAGACCGTAAGGACTTCAGTACTCATCTTTTTTTGTCACAGTTATTGTCACACTTGCATTTTCAGCTGAAAGAATGGTATGCGGTGTGGATGTGACTGCTTCTCCTTATAGACCACCCCAGTGCGATCACATCTTTGACAGCTGGCTCTATTAGAGGATTATGAACGCGGCTGTGGGTGGCAGAAGGCCATGCTAACAGACCTGTTACTAAAACCCTATATACAAATGACTCCGAAAACTATGAAAACACTTAAACAAGCCAGCTGAGTTCATATGGCCACTCGGCCTGAAATGAAGAACAACGTACCGTAACAAAGAACTAAAAATACGGCATTGCCATGTGCTTTTTTTCATGACGTGGTTAACCAATAAGAGCAGAGAATGGGTAACAGGTGACTACTGACTATCAATTACGTTTTAAAAGGGCCACAAGGAAGTTCAGCGTGAGAAGTGAGGTTATGTGGTCTTTGGCCTGACCATAACAGTTTGGTTGCACAACAGCAGATTAAAGGTGTTTCGGGAACTGTACAGCGCTTGTGACAGTATTGAGGTTTACGCTGCATGGATGTGCTTGCGCAGCAGTTAAAGTGGTTTGTTCAGCATGTTTTAATTTTAGACTGGAAATCAGGCAACTGATTTCAGAGGTCCTCATTGTGGCATCAAGCTGGCAGGGTGATCCGATTCAGTTTGAAAGCAGAATAAGAAAGGGCTGCACAAAAAAAAAAAAAAAAATGTACACTTTAACCGCTTTAAAAGAAACCCAAGGTCCCTTTAAGATGATGATGTTGATTAAATATTATAAAGCTTTGTTATAAAATTTTATTAAATTAATTCAAATATATATTTTTTTAACTGCTAAGGAAAACATTTGTTTTTGATTTCCGTAGTTAACTAACTAAACTCAACTTTAACTAAAAAAAATTTAAAATAATAAAACAACTAATTAACAAATGTACAAAAATAGGAGGAAAAAAGAAAATTATCTTAGCTATGTCTCAAATCTATTTTTTTTTCTTTTAATGTATTTTCTCTATTTATTTATTTATTTATTTATGTATTTATTTGTGTGTGTGAGTTTGTTATTTTTTATATTTACTATTTACATAGTATGTACAATATGGGCAATTTAAACGACTTCAAATAAGATATTTTGCTCCCCTTGTGCTGTTTTTTTTTTTCCTTCCAAATAAAGTTGATTAAATATGTTGATTCCAACACAAGCTGATAACAAGTAAAATGGATTAATTAGCATATTTGTTTATAATATTTGCTCATCAAAATGAATACTATTTAACATGCACAGAGAAAATAATGTCTGGTATGCAACATAACAAACGCATAGAAACATGATGTCAGTCAGCAGAATAACTGACAAGAGACTATTAACGACTATTCAGAGACGTCATAGTATAGCCACGTTGGGCGTAAATAACGTTATCATGCAGTGTTTTTAGTTTTGTGCAGCGCAGTTAGGGTTGTGTCAGCCTTAACGATTTGAGATGAAACCTGAAACTTTACTTGCCCCACATACGTTCAAAATGCACTAAAGGGATCTGACGTATTTCAAAAAGTGTAAAAAAAAAAATCGTTAGGCAGAGAAAAACACTGTGTGTGCATTTGTGTATGGAGTGCAAGTGTGCATTTTCATCTATATGGACTGTGTGTGTGTGGTGACTCAGGAGTAGATAGATATCCAGGATGGCTTGTAATGGTTCAGATAGGCCACTCTTACCCACAGTGACAGGGAGATTGGACAGTTAGGAGACAGAGTGCAGGCAGAAAGACCCTTACACAGCCTCATTAGCCATGTAGAGTTATCTCCCAAGTGTCAATACAGAGAGCGCAGCAGAGAGAGATAGCAGGACAACAGGGAGGGGGCCGGGGGGGGATCTTGACTAAGAGAAACAGGATGACCGAAACCTTAAAGGAAGAAAGCAGGTGATAGAAAAGAGGGAGTTTGCGACAGAAAGCATGGAGAAATGTTGGTGTGGATGCAGGTGGAGGTAGGGGGCCGTCTCACACACACACACACATAAATGTGATAGAAGCTGGCAGACAGTGGAAGAGAGAGGGATAAAGCTTCATACGCTCACAAAAAGTGGTTTGCTGACAGAAGAAGGGACAAACTCTCACACGCGCTCTCTCTCGCTCACACACACACAGGAGCTGACAGAGAGAGGTTGCGCTCCCCCACCATCCCAGCACCTGTCACACTTTGAGATAATCATCCATCATGGCCGGCCGTTGGCCTGTGTGGTCCTTTTTAATAGACACTATTGACACTAGTCGTCTCCTCTCCCACCCACAAGCTGTCACCAGGTAGAAGTGATGTGTGTGCGTGAGAGACAAAGAGAGAGAGGAAGAGCTCTGGATTTTGTTGCCGACATCAAAACACTGGCAAATGAACGCTAAACAATTTAATAGATGATGCTTTAGATCAAAGGTCTTAAATGTAAATTACCTGAAGTGTAGCCAAGTGATTTATTTATTTCATTATTTACTACTGTTTTGAATGCACACCGTTATAGAACAGTTAATTGGTCATTCTTGAATCTGATTGGTCGAGCAGCTTTCCAAGTGTTTTGAAATGCAGTCTATCTATAAAAAAGTTGGAAGATTCTAATTCACTAATATTCAAAAGTTAGTATTTTTGATTGAGTTAAATGTATTTAGATTTTAATAATATTTTAAATTAAAATAAATTTAGTAATTTTATTACTGTTATATTGTATTACTGTTGTTATTGTATTTTTGTATCATCTGAGACCCTTTCCAACCTCACACGTTTGAACGGCAATGTATGTATAAATTTATTTTCAGTTAGTGACGCCTAATGCATTAACTAATTTTAACTAGTTGAACCCTATGGTTAAGTGTTGCACTGGGCTACTGTTTAATAAAGGCTTATGTGCCAGTATATTAGGGTGGCACATCAATTGAGATGTGTTATGAAGGCATTGACCCTGACACTGTGATGGCCCAGAAGGTGCAGACAGTGGGGGAACGCATGAAGCTGTTTGAGAGGACTCTAAGTGCTCCATAAAGGACATTTGGCACAAAAACAACTGGCTTTTACAAGCGGCCAAAGCTTAGTTAAACTTTGAGCAAACTTTGGGTGATTCAGACTCGTAGGTCTAAGAGCATATGCAGTGTTAATGTGTTTGGCAAGCACTCTTCATTGGATAACGGGGAGCAGCTGAAACTGTAGCTTGCAAAGTTTCAAAGAACTTCTTAAGTGGAATTTGAATGCAATGAATAGCTTATTATATATAAAATTGGTCCATTGAAGATAATACAGGATAGCGATAAATAAAGTAAGCATACTTTAAAAATAGACTATTTTACCTTCGTTTTTATTTAAGCTTGCACTAATTAAGATCAATCACTTTTTATTTTTATTTGAAAGTTTAAATCAAAAGGAAATAACAAAAGCCTGTTATAATCAGTGTCACATTTGGCTTCATTAGTATATAGTGGAGTAAACTGGATGTGCTGAATATTTTTCTGTGTCATTACCTCTTATAAAAACACTGTCAGCGAGAGCTGTTTGTGAGTTAAGATGAGTGGAAGAAGAACCGTTCCTATCCTACACATCCTTTTTTCCACTTCAGAGGATATTATAGTATACACATTCATGTTCACACTAAACACAAATAAAATGAATTCACTGGTCAGTTTACTCACTGTCTTGTTGTTCCATGCCTGTACAATGCAATTTATAGAATGTCATTCAATAGAATCTATTGTCCATATAATAGAAAGTTCCTTAAAATATCTTCTGATGAAGACCGTCAGACGGAGGATTGAGAAATGTTTATAGAGTTGTTAACAGCTCGTCCAGCTCTAACCTCGGTTGTCCAGGTGCACCGTGAGGAGGCCAGACACGCGAGCGGAAGCAGTGGAGGCTAATGGAAGCTCATGGTGGGCCAGCAGGGAAATGAGGGTCTGGGTCTGGGCAAAGGGTCTGGTCCCAGGAGGCTCTGGAAGACTTTAATAGTGGAGCCAGGGAGATGCCTGCCTGCTGTGGTTTCTCGGTTGCCGATGATTTTAGTTTCAGGTGACGTGCATCATGCTCTATTAGCGGCCTCTTCCGACCACAGTTTTCTTTGGCATGTGAGAGGCGCGCTGGAGCTCCGCTCTAGACGCGTAGCTTTTCAACACACGTACACACACATACACACCGATACACGTTTACATAGATGCAGGTCTGCATCTCTGCAACCAAACACAGGAACGATAGACTGACACAAACACACACATACCTATGTGCAAAGGCTTTCAGCTCCTCATATTTCCAGCTTCCCCTAAAACACACATACATACCGGACATATATACAGTATATATATATGCCCTTTTACGAGTGATTCTATCACTTCAAGTCAGTCAAAGAATAAATACGTTTGAAAGGCGACTTTAATAAATCCTCTTAAAGGGACAGTTCACTCAAAAATGTAAATTCTGTCTTTGTTTACTCACCCTCATGTCATTCCATTCCAATGCAAATTTTGGAAACACTTTATTTTACGGTTAAACAATTTAATTGCTTATTAACATAAAGTAAGACAATATAGTAAACTATCAGTGAATAAAGGCATTATTGATCCATAAACTATCTTAAGAAATTATCAAATGACCGTAAGTGCAAAAAGACACTACTGCTCCATAAGTTATTGTAAGAATTTATCATACGTCTATCAGTGGATTAAGTTATTATCAATATTTTAAGACGTTATAGTAACACTGTCAGTGAATACAGACATTATAGCTCCAGAAAGACTTAGAACAAGAGTTAAATACATATTTTTGGAGTGCATTTTGGAGCATAGCAGCTGTGGAGGGTCATTTTATGCATATGGTTTTGTAACAACATGGATGAGTCAATAAAGAAATAATTTTTGGATTTAAAAAAGATGTGATGAACAACAGATACCGTCTGAAACCGAATAAGTTGAAATGGAATTTAAATGATCTGGATATTCTGCATATTCTTACTATTAGGATTTTAATAAAACAAATGTCTTAGCTTGTAAAAATAATTTCAAAGATTGGTAACACTTTAGTTTAGAAACTAATTACCACGGTTAACTTGTTTCTTATCAGCATGCGCATTACCAGCATATTGGCTTTTTATTAGAATTTACAAAGCACATATGACATATGACCATATTCAACCTCCTAAATCCCAATACCTACATAACAACAATCTTTCTATTTGCAAGCGGTAATTAGGAATTTTAGATCTTGAGATAAAAGAGCAATCTCACATGCACAGCAATGACTTAAACACTTGTCTTTGGCAGTGGAGTCAGATGAGGGATCAGGCAAGAGTGTATTTACACCACACAGAGGTGTATCCACACGTCCCGTAGCGCCTGTGTGAAGTGGTCGGATGTTGGTCCCTCATGCGGTCCCTGCAAGTCTTCCAAAATCCTGGGTGGCTGTGAATTTCACTGTAGCTCTTTTTCCTCCCCTTCTTTCCTACTTAAACCGAACTCCTCTTTTTTTTTGCTTAATCGAAATGAAGGAAATTTCCTGTCTAAGGCAATTCTTTGTTTGTGTCCTCGGTTGAGGTGAGGAAAAAAAAATAGTCTGAAAGAGGAGGCAGAGCTCGCATGACACTGCCCAGCTAAACATTACAGAGCCTAATGTGTCATCTGAACAGGCCCTGAATGGAAATTTACAGTGGAAGATGTCAAAATGGGCTTCCCTCTGAATGAAACCCTGTTTTTTAGCCGCTCATTAACAGATTATTACTTAAATGCATGAGTACGCAACCCCATCCTGATTATGCGCCCATGAAGGCATTCGTATATGTAAACACCCGGCACGAGTCACAAAGGATTCACACACAGCAAAGAACTGAATCCAGACACAAAACAGAACTGTTTCTCATCTGAAACGGCTTTCATATTCTAATAAGAGAGCAGTCAGAACATCAAAGAGCCTTATGCAGATTAAGTCATTAATGTAGAGAACCTGTTATTGAGCTCGCATGTGCGCAGATCATCTGTGCGTCACGCTCCGCGAACCAAAGTGAGAGACAAATGAGCCCAGTGGAAAGTCTTTTTTGCGTTTCAAGCGACTGGAACGGGTCGCACGAAGGGTGTCTGTTTACACTTGTCAAGTTTTGAACTTATATATTCTTACAGAGCGTGTCAGGGGCAATGAATAACACGGTTGTGACAATTCGAGCCCACAGTCCGTAACCTAAATGGCAGGGAGTGAGTGAGCTGTTTGGTCAATACACCAACTCCTAAGCAACCATTTCTGTGGCTAAATGGAGGGAATTTTATGCTCTGGCCCCCACCCAAGGCACACAGAGCTGACTATGACTTCATTGCAGCGAGTATAAAAATCATTTATTCTGGCTAAACCATTTCGCCAAATCTTTTAATCACCGCAAAGGCCTTTCAGTACGTGTTATGTCGTAGATTCCTTTCAGATGCCTATGTGAAATATTTATGATGTGTTCCTACGTGGCACGTTTAAGGCTGTGATTTATTTTGCAAGGTGGAGGGGGATGCTGTAACACTGGTTTACATCGTAGATGATCCTAAATCGTATTTGACACTCGCTGGTGATGCTTCAAGAGCTTGTGAATCATTTGATGCAAATGTCTTTGGAAGCCGTTCGCTGGGATTGAACTTTTTAAACTGAAGTGGCCTGTGATTCTGGCTCCAAACTGGTGTAATTTAGTTTATAAACAGTAGCCTCAGTGAACCATTAAAACTTGAATCAGTTTGTATCCTTATGTTTAAGAGAGTCGTTGCATTTAAAAGGCAGCCCAGCCTGTTGGTCTTGGCAGGATGGCGGTTTTTCTCTGCTTGAAATACGGCGGTTCAAACCCCACTCAGAGCTTTGATGTGCGACTGTTATAAGTCTGTTCAACTGTAATATATCTCTGTCACCGTGTCTCATAAATTTCCTGCACCAGTTCTGTAAAATCAGAAAAATGGCACATATTCGCTACACCCGGTTCACACATACATATTTTTGACATTATCTTGTCTGTATGTGCAGAAAACACGTTTTTCCACCTTTATGAATAATGCAAAGGAATCGCATGCTGTCTCCTATATTTAAAGAAACGGTCAAAAACATCTCATCTCGTTAGGTAACCCTGTTAACCTCCGGTTAGAGAGTCACGTGACTCACGCGGCATATGTTATTTATGTTCACGGAGCGGGAAGATGTTTGCAGAGAAGGATAATTTGACAGTCCGATAAACCAGCAGTCAGACAGATAAACAGTCTGCCTCATCGCCACAGAGATCTCATTGTCAGTCTTACTGAAACCCTTGTTTCTCACTCCATCCCGACAGCCACGGGGCAATATTTAAGCAGACAGTCAGAAGACGTCCAAATATTGAACAACATTTTCTCTTTATTTCTAACCCTTTCCCTTTTTTTCTGTAACTTCTGTAGCTGATTTTTTTTTTTTTTTTTTTTTTGGCTAAGACCACAAATCCCAAACAAACAGGACGGCCGAGGAGCGGGAGAATGGGCTGACTCATCAGAGAGAGTGAGAGCGAGAGATGGAGAATAGCTCTCCATTCTCGATGAACCGGAGCAAAGAGGACCGACCGGTGTTCCGCGTGCATGCTCACGGACCACCCAGATCTCTCTACTATAAAGTAATATTGCTTTAGCCACCTACTACACCACTGGTTAAGCTAAAGGTATGAGGTTATTACAGCCGTCTAGAAAATACTATGCATTCTAAATAGTACTGACCTCGACAACAGAACCTTAAAAATAAGTCTAAAAACAAAATAAATAATCCTTATTGTTAGTAGAAGTGTTTATTTACTTATTGTTAATAACATGTACAATTTTCTATATTGTCTATATTTCTTATATATATAAAGATAAGTTTATTTATATTTGTTTATGTGCTTTATTAAAGATTAGAAAGAAAAAAAGGACAATTTGTGGCTAGGCTCTTGTTTTTGAAGCTCCCTGAAAGTGGTTGCCAATAATTTGATGATTATACATTTGCAGTGTTTGGTGTAGAGTCTCCTCTCTGCAGTAATTGTCTGTCTGTTTTGGTAGGCACAAATGTCATTGCTATTCCTTTTTCTTTTCTTCTGGTGGCCTTTAGGGGAAAGGCTAATATCTTGTGTGTCAATTCACAGCATGAAAACTTTTAGATCTATATAAGGTTACTCATTTCCAAACTTATTTTCTAAGAGAAAGGGAGGGGAAAAATAAATACATTATTTATGAACATATTCCCAGTCCAATGGTTAATTGTTTATCTTTTCACAATTGCTTTGATGTAACCAGAAACGTAATCCATAAAAGAAAGAAGAAAGTTTTCCTGTTTTTTTTTTTTCTTTGTGTAATTGTTGCTGCATTTTTCGCTCATTTCCTTTTAATGATTTGTGACAAGAGGACATATGGGTTATTGTAAAAATGATTCCAGTTTTTCTCTCTATTATGAAGGCGTGCATGTGCCCCAAAGCCTCATCAGCTTTGATTAAGAACAACTCTTCAGCTGCCTGCTCTTATTAAAGCTGCCATCCGCTACCACTGTAAACTTATTATATCTCTAGCTCAACTGACCATGTCCAAAGAGTTTTATAATGTAAGAAATTAAACATTCCTGGGTTTGTTTTTGGACTTAAAACACTGCACACTCAGCCTTTTCATGCATAGCGGTGGAGACAAATTCACAGCAGAAGTCAAACATGGATAAAAAGGCTGAAACAACAAAATTATCTGGCAGTACTAACCTTAAAAGAAAAAGAGAGAGAGAAAATTGTCACTTTGCAACTTACAAAATAAAACTATTTTTTGCTTGCCAGGTGCACAATATTAGACATTCTGTGCAGAGACAACTGTAGTAGTCTCTTAAGGAATATGGTGAGGTCTGTCTCGCCAGCGGAGCTGGCAGAGTGTGTCCAGTATATGGCTGCATATACACTGCTGTCTGTTTATGTCAGAATGAGAGATGGGGGATTTTTCCTCAATGAGTCTTTTGTTCATGCTATGGCAGTAGTTACAGCAGAGCTTACAGTATATGAGCCCCATGCATTCGAACCGTACGATGCACTGCAAGAATGTTAGTGGCATGTATTTTCAATGCTAGTGTGAGTGGATATGCCATGTCACCTTATCTACTCGTAAGCGTTTAATTATTATTTTATTATAATGATTAAAAAAAAAAAAAAAACAAGGTTTAATGCTTTATGCAAAGATTACAGTATATTCCAAGCAGCAGTTACTGCAAAACTAACAACATACAGCATGTTAATTATTGAACATTACATTATTAATTATGATAACGTGTATTAATTAATTTTATACAGTATGATAATTTGCATTATGTATTCTACCAGAGTTAACATCAGTAAAACATGTAAAGTTTAAATATTTACAATATACAGGTTAATAACAAATCATTATTCTTTTTTTTTTTGCCCTCCTGTTTTTCTTTTTGACTATTCAACAAGTATTTCTTATTTAAAGTTTTGTCAATTTCCTTACCTTTTATTCTTACGCTTGTCCAAGTGGATGCTGCATATGATTGCTTTGGGTATACAGCAATACATTGGGTAAGATCTCTCTATATATAGAACATACTGTAGAAAAAAAGGCACTTTGTGGACATAAGAATTCATCAAAAGTAGCCAAAACATCATATACAATATGTAGTCAGTTACCTTATTAAGTAATATCCAATACGCTGAATCTAATGCAATGAACAAATCAAAATGATTTTTGCCAATATTTAACACTATAATTGTTTTCCTAATTTTACAGGATCCTTTTTTAAGGGATTGCAATGCAAACTGACGTGTGCTTTCTACAATATGACATCACCGAACACATGGCAAAAATACTTATATACTCCAGACAATTGAGAATTTTGCAAAGGACAGATAAATTACTATAAACTTTAGCATTTTCGGAAAATGCAAGACAAAATTCCACTAAAGTAATGACGTCTTGCTTGGGCTGTGCTAAACATGTCCTTGACCATCAAATCACCCCAGACAGCATTACCAGAACCATTTTCTGGTCTGCGGCACAATAAGAGCACAGCCTCGAGGAGTGAAGCGGCCCTATGGTACGAGTGCTGAAAGATGTGCTCCAACATGGAAACTCTCAGTTTATCAAGCATACCCCTGTAGAAACGCCTAGACATTCGTGTTCGTTTCTCTGCTCAGTGCTCGCTCAGGTAGTTCCCGCTAGCCCCCCTCAGAGATGTGTGGAATATGCTCTCTCTCTGTTTCCCGCTCTTCTTCTTGCTCACTGTTTGAGTCGTCTTCTGCCTCTCTTTCTCCACGCTTTCATTGTGCTTCTGTGTTTTTTCTCCCTCTGATCTTGTCTCTCCTCTAGACATCAGTGTGGTAGACTACGCAGGGCTCTACGAGTGAGTCTCTTTCTAAACCGTTGGCTCATTAAGCAGCATGTTTGTATAGGCAAACTTAGTATTTTTAGTGTGTTGTTTGTTTTACGTGCCCTCTGTTCTCACAGTGGAAGAGAGGATGCGGCTTTTTCGCTACGTTACGCTCAAGCCGAGTTCTCTGCGCTTTTGCCACACTGCAGGGAGGAGAATTGCAAAACTTTTTCGCCTCTCATTACGGCTGTGTTTCAGAGCGACTGAGAACGCTGCGCTGATGGCACGCCTTTGGTCGCTTCCAAAATTACCCCACAGCAGGTTCTGTGATGTGGTGTTTTCTTGTAAACAGGTTTGAGGATGGCTGTTCCATAGGCTTGGAAAAGTAGGTTTAGTGTAAAACTTTCACAGACGTCTGACTTCTCAGCACGCTCACCTCCAGGCGCTGCCTACGAGCCAGGCGTGTTTGCGAAGGCCCGAGGTGGGAGTCCTGACGATCTGGAAATTCTCCAATTCAGCGATTACTATTGCCACTGCCTTTTGTGATATGAAAAGTATGATTGAAAACAACTAACTGCATTAGTCTGCTGTTTCTTTGCAAATGTGTCACTTAGCCTAAGTAAGATAAATTATTGGTTGGTTTTCGTTTCAATTTAGAATTCAGTAATTGATTTAGCAAAAAATGGTCATACACAAACACACACACACAAACTAGGATTAGGTTATAGTTCAATCTAAGTAATTATTTTATAAATGCGCCTTAGAAAAATACATTACTGTGTGCAACTTTAGAGTGTACTGATATGTTTTAGGATCAGTCCAAGCAAGGTTCTTTTAGCTGAAACAGCTCAGACTTAACTTTTAGTCTGGACTAGGCTTAAGCCTTGTCTGTAAAACGGGGTAATGATAAAGGCTATTGTAGCTAGCATAGCATCATTTTGTTTAGTTAATGGTTGATTAAGTAGAAAAGTAAAGAATCACTTTCCTTTAGTCACCAAAGGCATAGAAATAAATATTTAACAAGACGTTCATTCTTGTATGTTGTCACAAGACCACATCCTCCTCCTTAGCGGACAATAGACTAAATAATGGGCTTTACCATTACGGCAGTTTCCTTCAGTTTGTGGCTCCAGCAAGTGGGCCGGGGAAGATGACGTCTACATAGGCATTGTAACCTCACCCTGTCCCACTACGGTTACCTGAAAAGCTAGGCCAAATGAACAAGCCCCTGCTCTGATCTGGTTTGTTCTCATTCATTACATAAATGTTTCACATCAGACCCTCTTTGTTGAACTGAGAGATTCCTCCCTGAAGAACACAGCGTTGTCCTTTATCCACCAAGCATTACAAATCACTTCAGTAATGACTGCAGTGATCTTTGTGGCTGTAAAAGAGTCGTCCTAGTTTGTTTGCTTTTTTAAATTATTTTATTCGCATGCAGCTGTTTTCCGAAGCATATTGTTCCAGGGCAAACTATTATGAAAAACCTTACAGTACAACTTGACTTGTATGAACAGAAGTATCTCCTGAATGGAGAGAGTCTTGCTGGAAGGCTTGCTGCAACCAATCAATACTCCATGGCTTCTCTTGTTGCCTGAGGAAACCACAAGTGCTCTCAGATACCCCAACCTTCCTCTCTGATGAGCAGTTATATGTTTTCTTTTAGGACCTTAGTTGAATTGTGTAAATCCCATTTAGGTTACTAAACTAAGTAACATGCTGTGTTTTGTTTTTTACTTTGTGCTGAGGCCTAGAGGGTAAAAGACAGTTGTGACAGCTTTATAGGAGTGGAGAGATTCGCTTTAAAGTTTTGCTTTTTATTTTCATAATGGTGACACACAAATAGGAGTGAATCTTTGAATTGGTGACGAATCAATTTAATTTATGATTCATTGAATTTTGTTTGGTATATATCTATCATAAGATAATATAATACAGATTGTGTTGTACTTTGTTGAACTCTCTTTGTATCAAGTGAAAAAGTAAGGCAGTTACTTGACTTTCTATATACAGTATGCTATACTGGCATTGTTGCATTGATTAGTGGCATTGTTACTTGAATTGTTCCATAGGGAGAGCTATTATTTCTTGCATTTACAGGTCTGATTTTTTGAATGTGAAGTTTTGACATCACCAGGTAGACTTATGTGGGAGGACACCTGTAATTTGTATCAAGGTGAAGGCGATGGAGGAGGACGCAAGCGTTGTTGAGATACACAAGGAATATTAAATAGAATAACACGGCCAGACTAGCACAGCGGGTTCTCGGGCCCTCAGTACTTTAACTTTTATTAGAGAGCAATTGGTCATGCTCACAGCAGGCATCGTCGGCCGACTGCATGGTTGAACATTGTCGGCGGTTCTGGAGTAAGTCGAGTTTTTGTTGATTTCTATTTCTCTCTCTTTCGCATTCTTCATGTGCTCAGAATGGGACAAAAACAAGAAAATAGACGGAGACTGAACATGGATCTGTGAGATTTAAATGCGGCTTGGGCGCACTGCTGTGTCCTTGAATATGGCCAGTCACTGAGAGCCGTAGGCGGCTGGTAAAGAGAGGGGGTTGTGTGGAGGGTCCCAGCAGGCCGTTTGTCTGGACGGGGCTGTCTAACCCTCCCCCTCCAGCTGGGCAGGGCTGAGAGAAGTAGAGCCCTCACTGACTGATTAGGTCTCATGTAAAGTACCACCTGGGGAGCCTATTAGAAACACCAAAGTCAATGACAACGCAGACGGATGACGCACCTGCACGGCCACTGAGCATCCATGTTCCCTCTATCACTTTGCTATCTGCTGGTTGTTCAGAATGGCTCTGCAACCAGTGTACATTTTGACAGGGTTGTGCACCATTTCAAAAGAACAGCGTTTACATGAAATATTTTTCTAACATTATTTATAAATGGATTTTCTAACACTTTCTTATCAATTAAATACATCCTTAAAGCATTAATGCCTACCAAATAAATAAATATTAACAGTAGTATATGTACTAATATTTTTAACATTCAAGTGAGGTTGGATGGATGGATGCACTGAATGCACTGCCTGTGCGGAATTTCTGTAAATTACAATTGGTTGAATTTTCTATCTTGTCGATCCTGTTTGAATTCCAACTGAACTTCCTGTGAGGCGTTGCCGATTCCATTCAAGTTCACATCGACGAAGTGAAATGAAGCCAGTTCTGCAGGCCGCCTTATTCATCTCCTCTCTCTTCCTGTGGCGTCTACAGTATAGAACACAGTACCTCTGTTTATCAGGAAGCCGTTGAACAATGAACTTCTGCCCAGCCAGATCTGTAAGCAGTAAAAGACAACCCTTTGTTTCTAAAATAAGAACTGTTTGACATTTGAGAGGAGACACAGCCCGTTCCTATGAAGTTCTCCGGCATCAGAGCACAGACCGGAACCCTTCAAGCTATTTCCAGCCTCGGTGAATACCAGTTATTGTGAACGTGTAATTACAGGCCTAGACGCTGCACTTAATTCCCAAACAATATGGTGTACTTATACACAAGGACGTCAAATTAAACTCAACCCACCATCTAAAAAATGCTGTCAGAGCATGGATGCCAAAACTACCGTACAGTGGCCAGCCAAACCCTCTGCCACCACCCTCTTCTGCTTTCTCATTATCCAAAGGCCCTGCTCCACGGACCTAATGATGATGATGGAGAGGAGGCTGCCTCTGACTGACCACAATGCCTTTCACAGCTCAGACAATATCATGCCTATAAAATGCTGACCAAAATAGACAACACAGCTTGTTTGTTTTAGGCGGAACATTTAATTTCAGCAAAGTGAATTTATACCTATTGCAAGAACCTTTGTTTTTTTTCAGTCATGAAGTAATCAGAGTGTTTTGAACAGTCGTTTAGATTAAGCAGCTTGCCAACAACATGAGAGATGCAAAATCCAGTTTGAACTGCTCTTAAAAAATGAAGGACCATCGTAACACAGCAGAAAAGTATGCTATTTAAAAACAGTAGCTATGCCTATGTTTTTGTAGTGAAAATGAATTGTCTCCTCATATAGCTAATGCCCTTTACTTACAAAAGACTCAGGGGGCTCATTTTGAATATAGTAATGGAGGACAATGACAGTTTGTTCTGGGTCCCTCCTCCTCTGAAATGTGAGTTAATGTGTTTGCTTTGCCTCCCTGATCATTTAAGCTCTAACCTGCTCTGGTGTCAGGAGGGCTGTATTGAGACTCCCTCAATTTTTAGAGAAAATTACAAATACGTACGACTATAGAAGAAGCGAAATGTGAAGGGACACGCATCAGAGGTTTCAGGACAGGAAATAGGAGGGACTATTATGGTGTCGTACAAAGGATTGAGTGTTTCAAACGTAGTGCCTAGCACCCAGCATTTTGAAGGGAATGGAGAGGATTCTGGGACTTTTTTTTCCCCCTTGAGTTTTGTCTCTGTTACTTGGACAAGCCGATGAGGTTTCTGGATTGCCAAGTAGCCCAACAACAAACCCCTATAATTTCCCCTATGCCTCACCAAAATCTTGTGTCATTCAAAGGATGTCTGAAAGAGAAGTCTGTTTAAAGGGCCCAGGGTTTATCCTCAAAGCCCATTTCAGTAAGAAAAGTCAGCCCTCTGCCCTTAATCAGTGGAAACGTTAGCAGCATTCGGGTTCTGTGTACATCGTAGAGGGCAGCAGGCAGATGACAGTCGCCTTTGCCAGCTATTGCCAGCCCATTGGCTCGGGTCTCGCCTGTGCCACCAAGCTGGAGAGGCTGCCAGTCAGCATTAGGCCAAGGATTCCCTGAAGAGACAGCCATTTCACACAACCAAGAAATTATGCCGTTTGAGAGCAGAATTTGATAATATGCTTATTTTCTCCGCACAGCCGCAGGGAGAGAGAGAGAAAGGGGAGTGGTGGAATTATATGCTACGTTAACTTCGGAGACATCTCTAAGGCGGCGAAAAACGTCGGAGAGCATTTTTCTTTTCTCAGACTGGCTGCTGTGAATTGAGAGAGAGTCACTGTGACTTAAACGTCTCTGGAGACTCATACACCCTAGTTCTTTCTGTCCTCTAGAAAATGTGCATGTGGTTTGTGTTCTTTGAAGTGACACAACTCGGCTCTTGTATTGACAGAATGCGCTCATTTTGCATTCTTGGAATTGCTGTATTGAAGCAGAGGTTTGCTTTGAAGAGTAACTAAATTAGTTATATACTGAGAAAACACAGGTTTTTAGTTTTTATTTTGATTTGGTGAAAAGACAAAGACAATGAAAGCACGCTCATAATGTAACTTTTACAGATTATTGTCAAATCAATATTTACCATCACATTTACTTTTGGGATCCAGATCTAAACCATTGCAGTACCATGTGACTTGTTCTTGCTTGAATACAGGTATTGAGCACTGAATTCCAGTGGGTACTGGACTTTACTGCACATTCAAAATCAACATGGGCTCTTCAAGGTAAACATTACTTCCTGCCAAACGAAGTCAAACATTTTGATTGAATTTCTTTTCTGTAGTTTTGCTTCAACATTGATGTCTTCTAACAGACATACACACTCTCACACCAGACTAACTAGGTCATATAAGAGCTGCCAGAAAGTCTTTCTTTACTGTTCCGAGCTTGAAATAAAAGAGATTTGTCCGAAAAACAGGTTAGCTCTGAAAACACTTCACAGAACACAGAATTAGTCATCTACAAGCAATCAAGCTTCATTTTCGAGCCATCAGTCAGGATTAGATTGAAATGCCAATGCCAATAATTACACATTTTTACCGTGGATGTATTAATTTATTGAAACTGTTAAATGGTGAAATAAGCAGAAATATGTGAAATTTGTGCAATTCATCCTAACATTGCGGAAACTAGCTTCAGCACAATTATCTGAGGCACATTTGGACATAAACAAAAGATCAACACAAGGCTGTGGAAAAGACAAACACGTGCTGGAAAAACAAACAAAACCACAATGTGCTGTTGCCGTGCGGCTTTATCTCCATGTGTTTCTGTTTGTTTGTTCTGCTGAGCAGAGGGCTGTGGATAAAATGTCATGAAATGATAAGTGAAGAGCTCTTGATTGCACAGCGCTGTCACTCTAGGCATCACAGATCCCATATGGCTAATGAAAATCGTAGCATGAGACATATGCAATTTTCGTTTACCTGATCTGTTCGTGTGCAAACAAGAACAGAAGCTAAAATGCCATCGGCCCTCCATCTATTTATTTTGATTACATCTCTCTGAATTTAGATATATTCATGGCAATGGCAGTTTAAAAATGCCAGTGGACACAACAGGACACAATCAAAAAAATCCATGTGGGACAGGCTAGCTGTCCTCTCACCAGACCATAATGGGGTCACCTGGGAAAACCTGTTGAGTTTGACAAGGTGAATAAGTCCCAGAACGGCCAATGGCAGGATGTAAAATAGAAAATTGCCAATATTCCAGCCAAAAGGAGTGCTCCATGAGATGGTGTTCATTAGAGTAATTTTACAGTGATTTTAGACGGCGCAAAGTTTAAAAAAATCTTTGACTTTGATTGTTGCGCATCCAGTCAGATTTTACTACTGAATATGTTTAATAAAACCAACTTAAATGTTTTTTTCCCTCTAGTTCAGCCAAAAATGAAACTTCTGTCATTATTTATTCACGCTCACGTAGTTCATTTTGGTCTGTTCACCAATGTGGCTTCAGAAGACTTTGAATATAGTTTATAGGTCATGTGGAGCACATTTATGATAATTTTATGGTGCTTCTGTTTCCTGTTTGAAGCTTGAAGGCTTCAGTCCTCGTGCATTGTATTTGCACAAACGACCAGCACAGTTTTCAAAATGCCTTATTATTTTGTGTTCCGTTGAGGAAAAAAAAGTCAAGAGGTTTGAGTGATTGAGTTTTCATTTGTGGGCGAACTAACATGAGAAGTTTTGATTTCATTGACCTACATTTTTAAAAAGGTGTAACCAAGAAATTCTAATGAGCACTTTAATATAAGTAAATTAGGTATATTTACTAATCGCCTAATGTCACGATTGTTCAGCGATACACGAAAACGGAAAAAGGATTAAAGTCGGTCTCCCTCCGCGTGGGCTACAGACTTCATCAGGTGCAACAACTGATCAAGAAAACTCACGTATCAGCCAGCCATGGAGCACAGTCCAAATGCTTCAACATTAATCAAACATAATTGGTGCTTAAAGTCTTAAATTATTTATTATTGTGAGATCTGACAGTGCTGCTCAGAAGCAAATTGGGATCATCTTCCATGACCACCAAGGATTTGAAGATTAAGCCAGAACTAAGTTTATTTCCTCCATACGGCTTTTATCCCCGCAAACGAACCGTTTAAACGGATCACCCGCGACAGATAACCACGTTACTGTAAACGAGAAATGAGGCTGTTCTTCTTAAGATCCTCTTCTCTTTTTCCCCCCCTTCACCCTGGTCTAATTGTGCCGTGGATCCCCGTGGGTTTAGATGTTTGACACTGAGAAATGCTCTTAAATCCTCCTCGCTTCTCTCTTCCTTGCGCTGCGCTCCCTATCTAGAGCCAAAAGGATGTATGTCGAATTCATAAATTTATCACTTTGCAAAACGGTGCATTAAATGAGTACGGACACGCTCTGATTTGAAATGCTGACTTAAGAAAAGAAGTTCTGATGTTTAAAAATGAGTTTGGATCATGGTGCCAACCCTCCCCTCACACCCTCCTCTGCCTCTCCTCGGCCTGTCTTTTCGTTTCCCGGCAGCAAATATCTCAAGCCTTTCTCAATCTGAAGAAGTCTGCTGCTTCCACTGTGTCCAAGTAAGCAACATCCTATCTAATGATTAGCATTTATATGCAGCTGCATAAACCGAAAATGTAAGTAGATTAATTAATTAATCTGATGCTTTGATGTTATTCTGATGTAAAGAGCCCATTATGTTACCGCATACTCAAACATGGCATTACAAGGCACCAATGTTCACAGTTTTACTTTACATGTAGATCACTACCAGAAGACAAACAATCTTGTAATCCGTCTTAATCCATCAAAACTACTGTTAACTAGTACAAAACATGCAGTGTTAGCTTTATTTTCAAAGTGTAATCCTCTTGGTGCTATTCCGTTGAGACAACGTGAGCCCAATGGCTTTTAAACATAAGAAACTCTGTCAACTAAAAGTCCAATGAAATGTGGAATTTATGACATAGAAATTATCATTATCTTTTATTCGCAACATATGTATAAACGGATTGCTATTTGATTGAAACATTTTTTTAATGTATAATTTGATCACTGGGTTGAGTTTTCTATCATTTGTACATGGTGATTAATTAGCTTAAATCTGTAGATCGTTTTACTTATTTTTTTGTCTCAGAAATCGACAGAAAAAGTGGCGGTAACTCAGTTAAAGCACTGAGCCAGCTCTGCAAAGCTCACATAAAAAAAGCTATTTGCTTTCTTTGGCGGTAAGCATACTTTCCCTCTGATATGTTCCTTCTTGGATTGCAGATAAAGTTGCTTTATAAATCATGCTTTCTGAACCTCTCAAGTCCCAACCCAGTGAAAAGAAATCTGTATAAAGTGTGAGTGAACTTCTGCCATAGATTCAGCATTCTCAAGAGACTTTCAGACAAGACTGTGAAAGGCTTTGATGACAACCAAGACCAAAAGCCCCCTTTTCCCGGACCGATTTACACTGAGAACGTTCTCTCTTTCTGAATCTTTGGTCATCACTGCATTTTTTTATCTCTCTGTTCCCTCCGTTTGTTTAGACAGTGTACAAGAACTGCTACATGTCCTAGTCTGGACCTGTAACCTCCCTTGCTTTGTGTGCAAGGTCATGTTGGACGCATGATATAGCTTGTGTAGCAAAGCAAGGTCAGAACCAATGGTCTGTATAATAATATAGCGTCTAATACACATCACTGTCCCATTAAATCCATACCCTAAACTAAAACGCTGCTGCTTGGGACGTGCTGAAATGATGTACTGAGATTCTGTGGCAGAACCTCTCCTGTTTCCACAAGTAAACAAGCCATAATTAATTGTACAGTGTGTAAATTTAGCCCAGAGGCACGAAGGCCATCTAAACCCTTACCGCAAGCAACGGTCTTGGCAAAAAGCCATGCAATATTTTTAATGTGACCTTTTCCTGTTATGCCCAACAACTGGGTTCTCTGTGCAGATTCTGTAACATCCAGACCTTTTCTGTCATTCAAGCTTATAATGATCTTACAGTGCCACTGATGTGTATATCGATGATTCAATATTAAGCTTGAGTAACACAACAAGACTTTGAATCATATGATGGGCACGACCATGGCAAAAGTGAGAACGATGTCATAGATAGCTCTCACAATGTTTACAGTTTGTGCTCTCAATATAGATGTTGTTATGTGACAGCGTTTTAGTCAACATGCCGAGACATGCTTATACATGCATTCACCCACTTTCCCTTTGCATGCATGTATATTAATTTGGAGTTCAAATAAAATGGTCTCTAAATTTCTTCTCTTTACAAGAAACAGTACATAATTAGAAAATGCATTCAAACATACATTAAGCAAGACACCAGGTTAAGTCATATCATAATGCATTTAACCAAAAATATTTTTTTTGCAATTTCTTTTTCTTTTTTCTAAGCAAACTAACAAACTATTCACATTGAAGGAGTTTCCTGAGGTAAATGTAACATGTTATCATCCAGCACCTTTTTTTTATGGTCATTTATGTTTTGTAATACAATAAAGCGGAAGAAATTATCAGTTCACTCATGCATCATTCTGCCATTCTGAAGGCGACTACAGTTCAAAGAGACATTTGTTGTTTGCATTCCATAATTAAATTCCTTCCTGTAGATAAAATAGTAGAGCATGGTGGTAGAAACATCAAGGTCATGGGTTCAAATCCCAGGGAAAGCAAGAATTGAAAAAGAAAAATGCATAACATGAAAACAATGCAAGTCCCTTCGGATAAAAGTGTCTATCAAATTCGTGAACGTAGAAAGAGTGTAATTAGAAAGCTCAGAGTTTATCTGAAAGTAATGATGCACATACAATGGTGTTTCTAAACATCTTTATGCAACTTTAAGTGTGTTGCATATTACACCTGCATACAAATGGTTTAGATAAACTTATAAACTCTAACTACATATGTTCTTTTCTTACATGTCCTACATATCTCAAATTTTGTGAAAAGTAGTGCACCCTCAAGTGAGGCTATGTCCTCAAAAACTCGATCAGGTCATCTGGCTTCAGTTTGGTCCTAAATCAGTACAAATGAACTGATTATTTAAGCGCAAAATACGGTCTGTGCCAGGTGCGTGCTCTCAAAGGTGCGTTAGATGGAGCAAGTCAAGGCGTTAACATAAGGCCGGAGCGTGGATGTAGCAGCAGGGTCTTTGAACCCTCCAGGTGCAGCTGTATGTTGACTGATGGAAACAGGCTTCGGCTTGCGATCGCATCGCCTCGGATGCACCAAACAGGTTCCGAGAGGATGTAGCGTTACTCTTTGACTTGTTTATCAAAGAATAAGTTCCTGAACAATGCATTTTTTCCAGGAGATAGCTGAGGTCGAGAGTGTGTGTTTCTGCATGTCTCAGACACTCCAGTGGGGTCTTATTTGGCAGTGGGAGAACACGACTGCATCTTTTGCGAACATCCGCAGGCAAGTTCGCACTGTGTTTTCCTCTGTGTGTATTTGCGAGAGCCCTCTTTCTTTGAGCAAAGAGTGTGTGTCAGTAGGTTTACGCACATGTGCGAATCCCACTGGGCCTGTAGTCTACGCCAAGCTCCATTTTATCCCCTGTTGTTTTCTATTCAAAAGCTGCTGTCCTTGTCTATATCTTTGTGCCCACATACTCATTAAAAACAAATATGTCCTCATTAGCAGCAAGGCATAGATTACACGTGTACACATCAGTCTGCTGAGCGCGTTCGCGCAAACATAACAGCCCTCCTGTCATGGATCTCAAAGCTGTTTTCCATTTGACTCGTTTTATGTCTCATACGGCAGCATGATGAACGCATTAGCGCTTGGTAGAAACGGTATACCTCTCATCATTTTCACCTTATTTCCTTTCAAATAAGTCGCAGGAAATATAATTAGCGCAGGTTGCAGAACTCAAGTGGAACCGTGGAACGGTTAGCATATAGCTAGAGGGCCCTGTCAGGTCAGTGGGGCTGGGGAAGAGCGGGGAGGCGAAGGAGGTGATTGAAAAACTGAAGTAAAGCGAAACTCCTCAGCTTTTGGCCTCTCTTTACAATTTCCCTCCTCCAGATCCATCCTTACCCCGCAGCACACCGCTACTCTTTCTGGGGGGGAATTGAGTAGAGCAAGGAGCAAGCGTTCTGTGCGCTCTGCACTTATCGCCTTGGGCCGCACTGTGATTTCCTTCTCAACCTCTGTGATGCTTCCAGTGTCTCTTCCTGCAGATGTTCAGGAACATCTAAGCTCAAAGAGGAATAGCGTTTTCGAGGTCTTGTGTGACATGGATACGTTAGCGATGTGTGTAAGCTCGATGAATACAGTAGATAACATGAGGAGAGTGGTTGAAGAAACAGCAGTTGATTGGAGGGTCGCCACGCTGTGCGAAGGACACAGGTTGAGATCAAGGCATGGGCTGTAATTAGCGAGGCAAAGCTCTGAATACGAGCCCCACTGTGCAGTGTGGGGAAGCAACATGTTAATTGCTACCTTTATCAACGCACAAAGATACAGCAGGAAGTGTTCAGTCAAACCTTACGAACACACAGAGAAGGAGAAAGTTTGATGTGAGGACAATAATGGACACACTGTGTTTGGGTGATATTGTTGCCTCACTTTGAACGGATGGCAAAGGGGGATTAAACAGCTGCAATGTATGTAACAAAAATACGTACTGCATCTTGCATGTTGAGATGATTAATTAGCTCAAATATTACATCAGTCTCATTGTATTTTTGACTGTTATATATGATTGTACTCTGCATGTGATTGGTGATTGAGATTAATGCTTTTATTCAATATGATGCATTAAAAGCTACACCAAGGACTTTTGTAATTTTACAGAATATTTGATTTTGATTTGATTTGATTTGTGTTGTAACTGCTCTTCTTTTAAACTGTTTATTCATCAAAACACAAAAACATTTATCAGCATAGCTGTTTTCAACATTGAGAATAGTAAGAAATGTTTCTTGACCACCAAACCAGTGTATTTAGTCATTTCTGAATGATCATGTGACTCCTGAATACTGGAATAATAACTGCTGAAAATGTAGCTTTGCCATCACAGGAATACATTTCATTTAAAGAATATAATAAAAAAATAAAATTCTAAAAAGATATACATGCATGTGTGTGTATTTATATATACCTCATAAATATACAAAGTGCACACACACATATATTATGTAAATATAAACCTTTTTATAAAAATAATTTAAAAAAAATTCATAGTTTGACTGCATTAATATTAACAATAGAAAAGTAATTTTAATTTGTAACAATATTTTACAATACTGCTGATTTTATTCAATTCTATTCAAAATATAAAAATTTTACTCTACATTTTTTTTTCTTTATCAAAAACTAGTCAACTCCCTTTCTATGTATTATTTACTTCAGGCTTAAAAATACTCTTTCTGCCACTACAATATATATATATATATATATATATATATATATATATATATATAAGATATATAGACTTGGTAGTGCTATCTGAAGACATCTGACTGTCTGACAAGTGTGACTGTGTCATACTGATGTACTCATTTTTTCTGCTTCTCATTGGCATTTTAACAAAGGTCTCTCGTGGGCCCTCCTGACTTGAAGAACTTGGCCATGGCCAATGGCATGCCTTCGAGCGACATACTACACTCACTCAACCTCAAGACTGGAGAAACCCTCTGCAGAGATGTCAGTCATTGATCCCTCTAGCGTGGACATGGTCAGGGGACAGGAATATCATGTCTGAGCTGATTCTGACTTGCCCCTGGAGACTTTAGGCTGGTTGTTTTGTCTTGGGAAGTAGCGCTCACTGCTATGATGGAAGCCAGTCGGTTTGTTGACATGGTGGTATGGAATGTTACACCTTGTCACGTTGCTCCTGTAGAAGTAGTGTCTTTCAGCGACTGTGTAAAGAGATGCCTGAGGATTTTCTTTGTCAAAGATGCATCAAAGGAGGTGTTACAAAAGAGTTTTTTTCGAGGTCTCCAGAGAACGAATGGCTATGGTCTGTTCTGATGTTCTCGCTCGATATACAGACCGACTAGACCAAACATGTAACACTTCACTAAAACGCTGCGATTTTTAATTCAGCAAACTTTCCAAGCATGATAACAAGCTGGCAAAAACTGTAAACAGCCCACTTACCATTAGGTAATTGAAAAAAAGTCAGTTTCCCTCTGTGCCACCCTCTCTCCTTTTTTTGACATTTATCTTTAGTTAGAAAAGGCGAGCATGTAAATTGCCAGAGACAAGTGTTTGCAGGATTATCTTTACGTTCTCTAAGATTAGAGGAGGATGTTATGGCATGGTTGTCAGGAGAAATTAAAATTAATAAAACAAAGGGCTAATGAGAGTATGGTGGATATCTTAAATACCTTCTGCACCTAGGTTAACTGGGTTTAAAGTCCTTTTGAATTTTGTTTTGCTCTACTTAGAAATTCAGCTTTTTGAACCGGGTGTAAGAGAAAACATTTCAACAACTTTATAAAATATGATAATATAATATAATACAAAGCAGGATATAGAATTAGGCTTATTATGTCATTTATATTAATGAATAAAACAGCTTTTTTTTTCTCCTGCAAAACACATACAATAGAAAATGACTGATACTTATATTAATTGCTTGGCTTGTATTAAAAAAAGAATAAAGAAAGCTCAGTTCTGTTTAGTTTGAGTGCTAACACATTGAATGTTTTAATAATAAGGCCTCTTGTTTTTATACAGTTCCTCATTTGAGTTACATAAATCATTAAATCGATTATGGTACACTGTTTAATTTACTGTCTTTTTTGTAAGTAGAGTAATTAATTGGAATCAATAACTGCTCGCTAGCTTATCTGTGGCAAAGGAATGCCAAACTAATGCTTTTTGCATTTCGTCTATTGTTTAAGTATAATTGCACTTTATCACGTGTAATGGTATTTGATGGTTTATGAATAATGGGCTTTTAACAGTTATACAATATGTCCTTTATTTTCTATGTGCACTATTTTTTAAGAACTGTTTTCTAAAGCATATGATAAATGCAATTCAGATCAATAAATAAAGAAATATTGAATTTTAGCTCTGGAGCACTACTACAGAATAGCTGCACAAGAGCATATACCAGATCAATTTGGAAACTCTTAAAATAAACTCTTGTGACCAGAAAATCTCTCTCTCTGCGTCTTGCAGGCACAGTGAGGAATCTGATGAGGTAGTGTTGCATTTTTGTTTGTGGGTCTGTTGCAAGTGCTGTCCTGGAAATCTCTGCGGCACCATGATATATAAATATAAACTACGCTGTAATATCATTAAGTCTTCTATTTTTAGTCTAAAATAAATCGATTTTTTTTAACATACAAAATAACCTGAAAAAGCAGTCTGTATGTGCATGGCCTCGTGGCAACTGATTTGATGAAAGGTGTCCATGAGCACGGCAAACTCCTTATAGTGCTGTTCATTATCATGTGAGAAACACTTTATGATTGCATCTTGCTGCTGTGTGAGCCAATCATAATGAACAACACTGGTACTTCTAAATTATGCCATAATTATGCCTTTTTTTAAACATGTATGCAGAGTTTTGAATGTGCATTTTTTATTAAAAGCCTTGAGTTATTTGTCAACCTGCCACTGTTTAATGATTCTCAAGCACAGATTTCAAACAGGTGGTGTAAAACACACTATGCCGCTAATATTTTAAACCCAAAAAGCCAGGGACTGAGACGAACATCAGTACGGATCTCGGCACTATTTATTACCCCATTATAAGAGTGCCCTGGAAGAGTGACGTTAAGTATAACACAAAGTGTTGGCTTAAAGGATGTCTAACAGATGGCTTACAAAACCCAGGATGTTTTTGAAGGGAAAGACCTCAGCTTACATTATTAAGCTGTCACGTCTGTGCATAGCAAATATGCTGGCAGGGATAAAATCAAATGAACAGAGTAGTAGCAGGAAGGGAGCGATATGGTATAAGGGAGAAAAAAAAAAGCCCTGAACAAATCTCTCTCTTGCTAAGTTAATTCGCAGGTCAGCATTGCGCTTGCCAAAGCCAGACGATATGAACTTTGCATGCGTCAAGTTCATCCGACGTTCCTTACCCATCAATATAGCAGCTCATTTAAGCCTTCATTAGACCCGCAGCGAAGCAACCTCAGCCGATGTCATCAGACTCAGGTTCATCTCGCGTGGCCTGGCAGCCTATCGTGTGCAGAGCTGATGGCTTGGAACAGGTATTTGGGACGAAACCGAAAGCAGATGTTTCGCTTTAAGACCTCTCTTAGATGTCTAATGAATCCGAAAGTTAAGGCCCGTTGATCCAGAGCTGTTTGATTTGCCAGTGGAAATGGGGCATCACATTCATAACGAGCAGCATTACCTAATCACAGTAAGGCAGCGTGGGCTGTGGGGGAGTTGGGGTAGGAAATGAGTGCCTCTAATGCCTCCTGAATGTTGCGAATGAATCACTGGTGCTGAGTACACGCTGCAGAGTCCAATTGATGTCTCATTTCCTTTATCCTACTGGGACGCAGAGTGCACTTCAACCTTGCAATCAGGGACACCTTCGAGAAAATCACTGAGACCTACACAGACCTTTAGAACGGCCATGCACCTGAGTGTGTGTTATGCAAGGTTTGTGAAAATGGGATGGTGAATATGTGTTTGTTTGCTATATGTTTAAAAAATTATATTAAATATGATTGTCATGTATTGTAGATGGCACAAACAATTTTATTAATTTTACAAATTTATAATGTATTACATATTAAAAAAAGATAATAAATAAAGTAGTCAATAAAAAAAAAAATAGAAACATTTTATTTTTCTCAGATTTCATGTATGGCGCTTTTCCACTACACAGTACCAGCTCGCCTCGGCTCGACTCGGCTCTGTTTGGTTTTCCACTGTGTAAAAGTTGTACC
>JAUCMU010000097.1:15440775-15483661 GCA_032275025.1 Enteromius treurensis | reverse complement strand
ACAATCCCTGCCGGACCTGGGAATCGAACCTGCGACCTTTGGGTTACAAACCCAACTCCCTATCCATTAGGCCACGATTGCCCCCCAACACGATTGCCCCCCATTTTACAGTGCGTGTGTGTGTGTGTACACATACATATGAAAGACTTTGACATTAGCCCTTTAAGAAAATATGAAATTTTATATTTTTGTTTGATTTCCTATATATATATATATATATATATATATATATATATTTATATTTACAATGTTTTTTAAGACTCAACGATATACGGTTAGTTTTGACATAAGCTAAGTCCTCTGAGAATAAAATCGCGATTCAATCTTCCTCCTCCTCTACCGTGATTTATTTGCATTCTGAGAACAATATTTCTGAGGCAGCATATTTTTAAGAAAGCGTCACTTACAAGCTTTCTGCCATCTAATCCCTCTCTTCCTGGGTGTTCAGGGTGTGACATTCCGCACCCCCCACCAACCCACCCCATGGAGACACAGGGAAGGCAGCTCTGACCCAGTTTACCAAAGCTCCCATGTTTGTCATTTGAAAAACTTTCTCGCTACCAAAATAAATAAATAAATAGGAATCTTTGATCTGAATTGTGGTTGGGAAAGAGCGTTGTTTTCTCGCAGCAAAGGTGGTGCACTTTGTAGAAAAGGCACCTTTTTCTTTTTGAACCCTTCTCTGTCTATTCGCCAGTGGCTATGTCAGGATTTGGTTTGTCTGTCTGTCTGTCTGTGTGTGTGTGTGTGTGTGTGTGTGTGTGTGTTTCTGCACTAGTCCTCTTCTCCCAAGCTCCCGCAGGCTCCCGTGTTGTTTGCAAAATCTATAATAGCCCCAAATTAACTGGAAATTACACAAATATGGCAGTCAGCCTTGTTTGCTTTCCCTTGTATTTATCAGTGCATCTAAAAGCATAAGCGTTCTGACTTGAGCTATGAACTGAAGTACCAGCAGCACTCTACGTTAAGGGTGCGACAAAGACAGACCTGTTTGCGCACTAATGCCACTATTAAGTCTACATTAAGTACGAAACATATACGGTGTTGAGAAACGAACCCCCCACATTTATTTATATTAATCACAGTTGGCACGCAGGCGTCGCGGTAGTTGCCATCCTTATGTTGCATATTGCAGATCCAGATGCTATGTTCTTAGGTTACATGCTTCCATATTACTGTCTGTCAGAGGAGTATTTCATATTTAAAACAAATTCTCAGAAAACGGTGACATATTATACACATGGAAACCTTTCTCTTTACCACTGAAAAAAAGGGAGAATTATCTTTGTCCCACTATAATTGCTCGCAGTGACGGCTTACTTTTTTCTTTCTTCTCTCTTTTTCATGAACTAATTCCAATATTTCACACTGGAGATGTAGTCTTGGCCGTCTGTCGTTGCTCCTTTCTTTCTTTATTCTCTCTTTTTGCTCATCTTGCTCCTCTCTGTCCCTTGGAGAGGGTGGCATCGGTGCAACGCTCTGCTCCTTCGTGGATCTTACATGCTGGATGGGGCCCGTCTGAATCTACAAAACACGAGTGCTTCACCGCCTTTTGATCTCAGGCTAATCTCTATTGCCTGCCTCCAGTCTCATCTTGTTTGAATAAGAATGAGTCTGGGGTGCTATTGCAGGCACAAAGAGGTTTAGGCGGCATCCGTTCAGCAGAGCAGCACCGCGCGGGTTTGTGTACATCCAGAAACGCTCCTCAGACTCAGCTCAGCGCTCCTGTGCTTCTATATTCTCCAGTGTGAAGCTTCTGCGAGAGCGTGTGAGGGCGTTTTTCTGCCTCGTTAAAAACTCTGATGTTTCATTTAGTTAAAGTAGTGAATTAGTGGCTTTTCCTGCAAATATAGGGATCATTTGACATTTGTAGATTTTATTGCTCACATTGATAAAATGTTTAAAAATCATTAATATCTACTCTTCAGGGAGAGTTGGCTGAAAATTAAGATTCTGTCATGATTTTTCACCGTTATTTTAACACACATGACTGTCTTACTTCTGTAGAAGCAGAAATTTGATGGAATGTCCGAGGTCTTCTTTTCTGTAAAAGGAAAGTACAAAGTTTTTATCCCATTCAAGTTATCAATAATTCAATTTATCAAATTTGAAGATGTTTATAATAATACAAACAATTACTAAATGGCATTTAGTGCCATTTAAACGTTTAAACCCACAATTTCGTTTGTGCAATTTATGAGTATGGCCATTATAATAGCACAACCTTTCCACCGTGGGCCTTAAAATCCAGTATATTCTGCAGTTTATGTGGCATAAAGAGAGGCTTCTCAGTTCATGTCTCAGGTCAAGAGGACAATGGTCCTTTTTTCCCCACTATGGTCTAAGGAGAGAAATCAAGAGAATTAAAAGTGTAAAAGTCAGTTTGATTTCTTTACCACCTGAAGTGTGCATGAGTGTCGCTGAGCTGCAGTTTCAACACTGTTGGAAAGAGAGAGAGAATAAACGAGAGAAGAACACAGACAAAGAGTGAAGGGATGAAAGACTGTATTATAAAAAATAAAATAAAAAATGCATATGTCTAATAAGAGTTTTCTGAAATAAAACACATTAGACATTCTTATATATGTACGTAACCACCCCCTGCACAGATAATCTACGCTGTCTGGTAAAGCAACTATTATGACCGGTTTGAAATAAATGTAAGAAAATATAGGTAGAATTTCCATTGCCTGTCCATTATGCCCACCATCTGTTAGGACCCAACTTCTGCACAAGCTCAGGAAACACCGGTTGGCACTCTAAGTCTGGAGAGAGAAAAATGTGATGTTGGCATCTTTTTTAGTGCCGCCGTTGTAAAAAAAAAAACATGTTGAAACAATGAAATAACTGTGCAAGTTTCGCAGTGGTTTTGAGTAAATTAGTTTCCACCGTTCAAAGGAGGAAAAATCATTAGTGTTTTTTTATTTTTATATATATATATTTATTTTCCAGCTTTTAACATTAGACAGACAAAGAGAACTTTGAGCTGAAGGGTGAAATATACAAAGATGTGAAAGTGGACCAGTCAACAGAATAATTTAGGAAGCAGAAATTTAAATTGGGAAATACAATATGTATTTATTTATTTATATGTATGTTACCGTAATGCTGCTTAATATATGCTGGTTGCTGCCTCTATTTAACTTAATGTGTTATTTAGCTGTAATGGACAGGGTTGACTCAGCTGTGAGAAAGCCTTAGTGTGCCCCTTCTGGCAGAGGTATGTATTGCAGGTGTTCATTTCACTCACAAGTCAGAGAGAACTGCTCCAAGAAACTGCTCTTTAAGCTGTCTCCATACATGTTTGGAGTTAAAACAAATGTCATTTGACACTAACTCCTATTTAGGCCTCTATTAGCAAGTGGGACAGAGTACAGGTGTATTGACAGGGGAGATAAAGACTTCAGTAGAGTGCAGGGTAACTGGAACTGGGGTGGCTTTTTCCAGCACACAGCTTTAATACTGAAACCAGAGCAGCAGCATCCTGCACAAAGGCTTAACCGTGTTGTGCTGCTTGTGGTTCATCTATAATGAATCAAAGGTGTAGCGTTCACGCGCTGTTTGCCCAACAGAACATGCAAATTACCAAATTTGTCCCCACACGAGTCAACACTTCACTACCGGTTTTCTTCCAACCACAATATGTGTTAGCGTGCTCAGGTGCTATTTAAATGCAATGAAGAGAGGGCTCAAACCGTGATGATTTCATCAGCAATGCACTTTTAGAAGTTTCCAAGCGTAATGTATGCTTGGGAAGGTAAAGTTGTACTTTTTTATTACTTTGAGATCCATTGAAAGTTGCAGCCGTGTATATAACGGCTTGCTGTAGACTTTTTGAAGGGTCAGTGTAATAATGTAAAATGAGATGTCAGCCCCTATTAAGAACTATTAAACCTGCAGTGTGATGAAGATAAATCAGGCATTCATTTGCTTAATACTGTATCTGCGCCAAATTGCCCAAAAATAAGGATGGCACTGATTCATTTACCCTGCAGGATCTTTGTGAAATCAATGAATGATACTGTATGATTGGGTGAACATGCAGAGACACGTCTTGCTCATTTGTGTGCTGCTACTGTGGCTTAAAATGCTTTCAGATGTTCCATGTCATGTGAATATTAATCTCTCCTTTTGGATATCAAAGACCCCACATACAGCTTTAATTTTCACTCATTTAGACAGATATTTAAACTCTAAAAAAAATATAAATAGTATGGTATACATTATATAAGCTTATATAAATGTAACATTTTAAAATAAGTAATTCCAACATGTAAAAAGAGGCCGTAAGGGATCCGAACTATAGATTGCGACATAAATACATGCTGAACTGAAGCCAATACAAAAATGCCATTCTGTAGACCTCCTAAAGCCATTTTACACCCATTTTGAGACTCTTACATAACCTCGTGCTGCATAAATACCCTGGCTAGTAAGTGTGTTTTTCCTCTCCCTGTCTATCTGTCTGTCTAAAACTTCAAAGTTTAGGATAGGAAAGAGGGAAAGAGAGGAAACGGGTGAAATTGAAGGTGGCAGAGAAAGAGAGAGAGAGAGAAGCACAGGGGAGGAGTAAAATAAACTGACAAAATGAGGAGGGGGAAAGAAGAATCTATGATCTGGCCAGACTTGGGAGACAGGCTCATCCCGGCGCTCTCATGCTCTGTGAAAGCTCAGCGCTGGTGTTTGAGCACTTGACAATGTTATCAGCTCTGACAGCCAGATTGTGTTTTCACATGAGTGTGATCAGCAACAGATTACACACGTATACTCGCGCGCACACTCAAACACTAACAGCCTTGCTTGTTCCTGTTTGCCAAAGAAAATGTGTTGATGTTTATCGTGCTCTTAAAATAAAATGAAATAGAGGCCTTGTCCCTCTATCCTCCCGAACGCTACTTATGTCTGACTGAAGATAATAAGACACACGTGGGTAACTACCGGGCTTCCGAAAAGAAAACAACGTAGGCGGGATTGTTGTCAGCCACTAACATTGTGTATTTATCTTCCATCCCCTTACATCTGCTTGTTACAAACATGAACAGATGAGGCCGAAACCTCAAAATTACCTTTCTCTGAAAAGCCTCTTGTATGTGTATACGAAATGACATAACTGCTACTGGGCACTTTCCTTGTGGCTTTGAACTTACTGGAAATCGGATTGTTGATCCTGAGCGATGGCAAGCAGTGCCGACAGTCTGGTAGCGATCGACAGCCAAAGAAAACAAAAGGGTATACAGTATGTGTCTTTCTGTTTGTAAATTAGGTCAGGAAAACTAACTAATCTTTAGTTTTATGATTCCATTTGAGATATTAGAATAAAGTGCCTTTGGGGAAATTCTAACATTTTTACAAACTCATTAGTCAGCTCTACTGCACAATGTTTAGTAGACTGTACTAATGTAGTTACATTTAGCAATCCAAAATCAAATCAAATCAAATATATTTAAAATGTGTAAAATACACAATAAACATAAACTGTTTCTAAATGTTCTTATATATTTATTTTATATCTTAAAATGTGTGTGTGTGTGTGTGTGTGTGTGTGTCTGTGTGTGTGTGTCCATCTATCCATATAAAGAGAATGGCAGAAAATGGCTGGGCACAAATTGTAAATATTTACAAGCAAATGTGCAATAAAGGTTATTTCCTCGTGTGAGAAAAGGAATAACAATAATGGATTATTTGTGGTTAAAACTGCAAATGCTTATGCAGATCTAAGTCAGTCAGGTCAAAACCAATGATTTACGGTATAGTTGCTGTAGTTACTGTTGTTTCTGTTTCTCTTCCTGTTCTTTATCTAGTTTACCTAAGACATGAATATGCAAGAGGCAGCTCAGTAGCATTGTTTATATATTTATTTATTCCTTTTGTAGTTCCCCCAGCCATGCAGTGTATCTTGAACACTGTGCCTAGATATAGCTATTAACACAGAAAGAATTTCTCCCTCTCTCTCTCTTTGTGTCTCTTCACCAGGTGCCAACTAAACAAACAAAACCGCACTCTGAAACCTAAGAGGGTCTTCCTGGTAAAACTGTGCGCTGGAGCTGGAAGAACTGAGGCAATTGTGAACACGGTGGGTATAACATAATATACATGCTTTTCAAATAGACATAACAGTTAATAAAAATGATACTGTGGCCTACTGATCCTGAGGCTAAAGACATTTTCATTGACTCATATAGCTGACTGGCCAAATGTGAGGAAATCATATAAATATATGGTGAATCAGAGAATCTGATTAAACTTAGCATGTGCGATCATATAGCTGGGGGAACTGAAGCTGTATTGATCGAGATATTGAAATTACCAATAAACATGCAATTCAAGATTACAGTGTCTTGTGACCCAGAAGTGGGTTCCCACGGAAGCTGACACTGCTGTGTCCAGTTACAGTCTGTCAGGCAGATTAGCAGGTTTTTTTTTTATTAATTTACTGATTTCATGTTTTACATCTACCTCTGGTTTGTCAAGTGGTGCTTCAGGTTAATTCTAAGGCAATAGCTTCATGGAGCAATAAAGTATCTGCATCAAGAAATTTAGAAAACCGCTTCAATATAGGGAACTGAAAAAACAGCAAAATGATAGTTTCTATTACTTTATCAACATTTAAATGGGAATTCAGTAATTATTTTTGAATATTCACGGCGTGCTCTTTGGCATGGAGAGCTTTGGTGATGGCAACCAATGTTTCTCTAAATTTAAGCTCTAGATTTCTCAGTTAAATGCGTTAAAATCATTTCATAGTGGGGCAGATCTGTATGTGATTTATTAATGTTTAGCAAGTGTTACAGTACTTATCTCCGGTGAGAAGGAAGCTTGTGTAAATATACGGCGAGAAGATTGGGCTGCATGTGAAGGGACTAATCTATGCACGCTTATATGAATCTAGTGCTAAGAAATCTGATCACTCTATACAGTTCTTTATAGATTCTTCAAATCTGGATTTATTACAGCGCTGCTGAAAAGATTCAAAAGAACTAGATAATAAAAAGATCTGTAGACCTTAAGAGTTCTCTCTCTGTCCAAAAAAAATAAATTAAATAAAAATATGTATGTTTACATCAAACTATATCTTTGTTTCCATTGATTTAACTAACTTGACAGTGTTTCAGTTTGATTTTCTTTATTGCTAATTAAATTCAAAGTGACCCATCAATGCAGGTTTTCACTTTGAATACAGGCCTTCTTAAAAAAAAATGTACATTTTAATGGCCTCAAATATTTGACAGTATTCACTGCATCAGACTAGGTTACTTAAAACCTGTTTCAGGTTCTTGTCACAATATAATTATACATTTTAGAGATACATAATATTAATTAATTACATCTCGTACTATTGGGTTGGGGTTGTAGGATAAAAGTTTGGTTTAGGTTTAGCTGTCTGAAATTATACGTAATTTATTGTTATTACAACAGTAAGTAAGCAGTAAGCATGTCTAACAAGGACCCCCTAAAAGTGTTACCATATACCTTTTATGTAGTAGCCTACAACATAATAAACTGTAGCTATAGTAAATTATTCAGATTAAATAAATTAAAAATCTTTAAATAATATGAATAATAAATAATTAAAAATCACCAAACTAAAAGTACCCCATGTCTGTGCACACGTTGGTTAGACAAAGTGTGGTTTGACTTTATCAAATAGGAGATAAAAACGCATTAATGTTGCGCTTCTTTCATTAAAACACTGGAGTGATGTAAGCCCGTCCCCCTTGAAGAGTAAACCCGATTATTTGCCCTGCGTGGAGAGAGAGAGAGTCTGTGTGTGTGTGTGTGTGTGTGTGTGTGTGTGTTAGAGAGAGAGAGAGAGAGAGAGGCTGAGGCGCGCAGCTCAACATCATCAGTCGCAATAACGGCTTAATCATTCCTCACCGTGGACGACCGACACCAACCTCAGCATCTTAAACGCTTTATTAGACACAAGAAAAGAAACACGCATTAAGAAAACGACACTTTTCCGCTGGTGCTGGTGATTTTTGGTGGATTTTAAGTGTGAAGCGGTGAAGTCCACCCGGCGGCTCAACACCTTCCGTCACACCGCAGGACAAACTTCACCGGACACACTTCAGACGCACCATGAAGTAAGTGACACTGATAACGGACCCCGGTGTGTATTTGCTCGTTGATCCATTGTGTGACATTGTTGGTAAACAATAATTCTGTGAGTTTACATCTCCGTTATTTCGCGAGAACACGAGGGAAAGAGTTACAGAATCTCCGTTAGGAAAGTTGACCTGACAACGCACTCTATTTCTGTGACTACTGACAGGACAATTACTATCAGTGTTTATTTATGTAGAGGTTGTTGTTGTTTTTTTAGGAGAACAAAACAGCCTCGTGTTTTTTCAGGTCTTTTAAAAGAGCTTTATCAGCTCGCAGAAAAAGCCGACACACTTTACAGCGCTCGTGTATGGATTTACTGTTACTGTCGTTGTGAATATAGTAAAAGAGCTGGCCGGTGATGGATGGAGGTCCAAGGATCATATGCCGATAAATGCTGTGTTGAATTAACAGGCTCTCAAATATGATCAACTTTTATTCGCCTCACTGACACTATTCACTATTTTTATGTGAAGGTAAATCGAGCGCTTCAGTCGAAAATTAAATTAGACAAACTCTAAAAAAAAAGCTATAGTAATTCTAGACACTAAATACTATACTGCATAAACTTAAGATAAGAAACTATCCGCTTATTATATAGCAAAAAGTCCATAGTTTTCTTTTTTATGAAAGTAAATAATTGGTTACTTTTCTCAGTGAGCTTAAATTTAAGATTGTAAAATTGAGTAAAAGATTGAGTAAAACAAGTTTATATATATATATAGAGAGAAGAGAGAGTTCATAGCCTATAGAGAGATATTTATTTCTAAATAAACCTAGAGAGAATAGTGAAGATATTAACAATTTCATGCTTCCATAATGAAGTGTCTATCAAGACAAAAAAAAAAGTGTATTTTTTTATACATGTATTTAAATGTGGCATTTGAAATGACATGAATCTGTGTAGGCAACATTTTTTATGTTTTTCAGGAGTTGTTGTAAGAAACTGTTATAATCTAATTACATTTTGAAGTGACTAATTAAGCTGGTAGTTGCAAAAAAAAAGAATGAGAATCTGCATACTTTTTCAAGCAAAGGTGAAGACAGATACAGATGTAAATGAAAGAATGAAATTGTTTAATTAACAGTAGAATAACTTTTTGGCACTTTTTTATGTCTTAACATATTTTTCTAGCATTCTTGTACTCAACTGTGAAGGAATATAATAGGGTACATGTCATAACGTTACAGTTTTAACAGTTTCAGTAGCACTGCAAAATTTCAAATAGAGGTACAATTTCTCCATGCGAAAGGGCGTCGCGTATTGTATTTCTGTCACTTCTACCTCAAGTGCACTCTCTTTCAGACTATACAGTCGGACAGGCAAACACAATCAATAAAGCTCCTGTATATGTGTGTGTATGTACGTGTGTGTGAGTGTCTCACCTGTTGCTCTTCTGGGAATTAGTGTTTGCTTAATCTGCCCAAGAGGAAAATGAACACACTCGCATGTGGACTCGTATGATTACACTCAGAGGGTCCTCTCATAGCCGTGCACATACACGCACGCACAAACACGAGCGGTCCTCCTCAGACCTGTCGTCTCTAGGAAATCACCAGGGATTAGGCTTCTGTCGATTCACAAAACCAACAGTGACAACATGGCCTTACACTTCTCTCAAAGAGGGATCAGCTCTCCACGTGTCATTCTGATTGGCTGAGGTACTTGAGCCGATTGTCAGGGGCATTTGCAGGCACAAGTCGTGTGCCCCTCGGAAGCACAAATTTACACTGGATTGTACTGTCCAAGGAAAACGATGGGTTAAATACACTTCTTTTGCTGTCAGTTAAAGAAAGCGTGTGAATTGGAATGAATGATTATTCATCTTCAAGCAAAGGCAGGCGTTATGCAAAAAAATATGTAGTAATTAGTTTTAAGTTATAGTATTAATCCAAATGTGTTCTAATATTCCCCCCTGCCTAAAATAAGTCATTAAACGTGTTTAAACCAAACATTTGCCGCTATCTCCCAGTAAGTTTCATGAGCCCAACAGAAAAAGAAAAAAAAGTCTTTATTTTCATTGTAACTCTTCAGCAATAATAATAAAAAAAGCAATATTAGCCCATTTTATTACACAGCAGTGTGTTAATTTTGAGTCAGTGAAGTCAAACATTTTCTCATTTCGTTTTTATCCCATACTCTCTTAGCTTCATTTACTAGGCTAAAAATTAGTTTAATAAAGCAAATAAACCAGCTTCAGATAAGTCATTTTTACCCTCAAAGAGGTTATGATGTTTGGCATTAGATGAACGTACCCAGCGCACACCAGTCTGTCCTGGTTTTTGCATAATGAATTTAACTTTGCTTCTGTCTCTAATTTGTAATTATCAGTGACGCTTGGCAACTTTCTTTCTCGCTGTAAAGTGGAAGGTGGTGTATGGAGTTGATTCACCAGAGTGCTGCTCAATCACAGAGGAATAGTCCTGCCTTTGATGTTTAATTATATTGTGAAAAGAATATTTCTGCATAAAATTGAATTTTTCAGCTGAGCTTTCTCTGTTCTAAAGATCTGCTGTGGGCTTACGTGGTATGTACCAAACACACAGTAATTATTATGTATGCTGTAGAAGTCTGCGTGTATGTGCCTAGAAATAGTTTGGAGAGTTGTGAACGTGCATTTGCGTGATATGAGAAAACTAGATTTCGCTGTGTATTTATACGCGAGCAGATGATAGAAAGCTGGTAGAGGCTGCCACGAGGAGGCTGCGATGACAGACAAGTCAGTGTGCGTGCGTATGCCGAATGAATGTGCGCAACATATCACGCTGCGAACATGAAAGAAGTGCTGTTCCAAAAAAATCAGATGGGTAAAGGTGACTCCTGTTTCATATAAACTCCTCTTCAGCTTTGGGTGGTCCAGCAGGGAGCCTCTTCTGGCCTTCCTCTCCTTAAACATCCGAGCACTTCTACTTTGGTCAGTATCTTAGGGAAATTTGAAGCTAGATAATGCTTCACAGAACAGTAAAAACTGTTTAGGAAAAGGTTCATCCCTGCATCCGAAAGCTCATTTTATCTAGTCATGCATATTTGATGCAATCCAGCGTTTGTGTGTTTATGTGTTTTATTGGATGTCGCACTTCTGTTAGAGTTGGCAATTTTAAATATGCAGTTGAGGAACCAATTCAGAGACTTTCAGATTTAATGCAAAATAAAGAAATAAATACATCCGGTTAAGTTTGTAAGCATTGATGGTGCCCAACTTTTCTTTAACCGTCTGGATCTGCATTTGCCGACTCCGCGCTTAAACACTGGAGACGGAGAGTGCATTTCATGATAAAGCACAGTGGCACAGTGTGTGCGTCTCGCTTCACAGCAGAGGGACCCATGGCATACTGGTGGATGAGGGCCAAAAAAGCGACGAAAATCTCCCAAAAAAATAAAAAATGGGAGACGAGTCAAGAGGGTTGGGGAGGGGGAAAAAATGCTGAAATATTTTCCACCAAATGTAATTTATCTTTGTCAGTGGGGCAGCATAGCCCAGTCATTCTGTAAGGTTCTCCGGTGAGAGGGGGGACAGAGGGGCCTCTATGCCCCAGCTTCGCATAACATTCATAACCCCGACGTCTCTGTCGCCGAAGCTGCCCGTAGCACAGTGCCGTGTGGCAAGACAAGTATTTTTAGCAATTTCTGCACTCACAATGGACTCGGCGGTCCTTTTGACACTTTCAAAGTGTCGCGCCGCCGTGATTTTTCACATCATATACTGTTTCACGTGTTATTTTTTTTAGCTCGTTCGCTAGTAAACACAGGCCACTTCGCCTGACAACTGCCAGACGCGACTCAAATACGCTTGAACATAAAACGATGGAAGGAAATAAGAGTTTCTTTTCATTAGTGTGAGGTTGAGGTGTTTCATTCAGCCGAGCTTGCAAAGACAGCCTCTCAGGCGCTCGCAAGAGAAGCTCTCACGAGCCGTGTCCTGCCAAGCTACACACGTGTGTCTTTCTGCAGTCATCTGCGCCGTTCTCAACAGCGGCCTGTCAGCAGCGGAGGCTGAAACTTCGGAAAAAGCATGCCGCGCTGGACACTCGAGATTCGAGGAAGAGAAAGAAAAAGAAAAGTCGTGAGAACAGAAGAGGAGATGTGTCTGTGTGCCTGGCATTGTGACACTTAATGCCTTTATGTTTGTGGTGGCGTTTGCACAGGGTCCTTCAGCAGGCTGTCATCCACCGCCAAAACAACCAATCAGACGAGCCAGTTTCAGCCATTGGCTGTCTACTCTGTCTTAAATCGGTTGTATTCCACTTTAAATGCGCGATGCAATTAATTTCAGTCTGTATAGAATAATATATTAGGATTTTTGGTTATTTATTATATATCAAAAAGTGGGAAAAGAAGAATAGATGATGTAGATATAAATAAATAAATAAATATTACATAAAGTATACATCTGTTTCTTTTCTTTGTTTCATATCTAACAATGGAAAAAGATCTGTCTAGGAGCTTTTCCCCTTTTTTTGCCTTCTCCACATTACACTGTTTACTTTGATGTATGACTTTTCTTCCAGTAGTTACTCCGAAGTACAGGCAATGATGTCATTAATTTTATTACAGATGCTCCATCTGGAAAAGAAGAGAATAAAAGAGAGAGAGAAAGAGTGAGAGAGAAAGAAGGAAAGGAAATGTGCAGCACCGACTTGTATGCATAATTAATAAGAGCAGCACTTCATTTGAAACTTCAGGGTTTGCAGGCCAGTGCAGGACAGGCCGTGGAGTGCTCTGCTTTGTATGGTGAAGTGTGGAGGTGGCTCCTTTCACCTGCAGCTGCTCTGTTACAGCCCCTCTGGAAAAACAAATAACCTTGTGTGTGTGTGTGTGTGTGTGTGTGTGTGTGTCTGCGATCAACCCTGACAATGGCGGGAGCTCCTGTGACAAGAGACCATGTGACGCAGGCGTGTCATTAAACTGCTTGCTGGCCCGTGGCCCACACTTCCTAAATGTTGCTGTCCCGCCAGAAATAGCTCAGCCATGAGATTTACTTTTTTTTCTTTTGCGCGTGTTTGTCTGCCTGTGTGTGCATATGTATGCCAGGGACTACGATTGTGAGCCTGCAGTATTGTTCAGGTTAAAATTGGTCACTGTCTTATTTTTGGATCACAGCGGCCCAAGGGTTATAAATAGATGGGGAAAGGAAGGGAGATACCTGCCGAGACTCTAGTGAGCTCTGCTGTCCCCCCACCGTCCAATATTCACTGTGTATTCTCTTAATATCATGCTCTCCCCATAGAGAATTTGATATGTGTAGTTTTAAAAGGAACTTATTAAATGGAAAATTGTCATATGACTATAAGTTAGACTTGCGACAGAGCTTGGTTTATGGTCTTCTCAGTTGGCAAAGAGAAGGTAGTGTGCGAAGTGAAGAGAGAGAAAATAGCGCGTAGGCATGGAGTGTAATCTAATAGGGCAATGTCCACATCATGGAATATTTTTAGAAGTGAAGTGCTAATTTCATTTCTTTATTACAAACTTGAGCTGTTTATGAACATTAAAGCGTTTTCCCACCTCCAGTAGAATATAATGTAATAAAAAAAGGGATTTGTCAAGAACATTTTTTTTTTTTTTATGTCAGCATAAACAATTATGTGCATAAACAACTATTAACAATAAATAAATAAATAAATACTGATAAAAAACAATCAACATAACTACACCAGATTGCAGTCAGTTTTACGCATTAAAAAGATCCTTAAGATAACATGCATTAAGTTATATGACCCTAAAGATAGATAGCAAATGACCCCTTTTTTATAGTGTACTGTTTCACTTTAAGTGTGTTTTAAATTCAGTGAATGAAAATTTTGAGATACTTTGCTCAGCAAATAGTTGGCTTTATTTACTTTGTTTTAAAATGAATCCAGTACCATTCAAAAGTCATTAGGATTCATATGAATTACTATGAATGCATTGCTTTTTTCAGCAATGGTGCATTTATTAATGTCATAAAGGAATATGAAGTGACAGTAAAGATATTTATAATATTATAAGATTTCTGGAGAAATGGCTCCTGAAAATTCAGCTTTGCTGTCCCAGGAATAAATTGCATTATAAAATATATTTGAATAGAAAGCAGTTATTTAAATTTGCAATTATATTTCACCATATTACTGTTTTCACTGCATTGTAATCAAATTAATGCAGCACTCCTGAGTGTAAGAGACTCCTTCAAAAATCGCAGTCCAAACTTTTGAACGCTACTGTATATTTGATTAAAACAAACCTCAGCGTAAAGAACTCTGCACTTAGCACATTACAACGTCCCCAGCCCTGTTGCTAACTGTTAAGATTGTGAATTAATGATGTGGCATGATTGAATTTGACTCGGCAAACATTCCTGCTAGCTTGCCCTAGTTCCCAGCTGGTGTCTCTCTAGAGGGGTTGCGTATTGGACCTCTGGACTCTACGTTAACACCTGTAGACCGCAGAGAGGCCTGAACATAAGCCTGACACCCTGGTTAGATTAGAACAATTCGTCTGAAGTTAGAGTGCTGGTGAGAGGAAGAGTTTGACAGGGGGATTTTCAGAGTGGTTTATTACTTGTGTATGCGTTGTCAATGACAGGAACTGTCATAATCTCTAAAATACAGGCTTAAGCATTCACTGCTGTTGTCTCTTTCAACAACACTGGATTGGTCCCACTAGAGTAGAGGATACACACAATGGACATAATTTCATTATATTGACATGGTTGCTTTTATCCTCAGGTTATTGTATCCCAGGTCAGATTAAAAGCGCTGCGCTCTGCAGGCCTGTTAACGTAGGAGGTGTAATCTTATTATATTCATCATAATCTTTCTCAAGAAAGAGGAATTGCTCATGTCAAGCTTCAGTGATCAGGTGAAGAAACCTCATGTTAATAAAGCGGCAGTTAGCCTCTTTCCCCCTCTCCCCGAATGTGCCGTTATATTAATGTGTTTATGACAGTTTAATTGGATAAGCAGGCCGCTCGTAAAAAGTCTACAACTGTTTTCAAATAGGCAAGGCACAGACCTTTTTTTTCCACATTCTTTAAAATGCTGCTAGGCAGCCCGTCGATGACCCACTTCTGAGACGGTCGAGAAAACAAGGAAGAGCCAAGCACGATTGGTGGAGAATGACAGAGAGGGCAAAAAAAGGGTAATTTTGTTAGGAAGTCGATTTGAAATTTTTTTTGCTTTCTCTCTCTCTCTCTCTCTCTCTCTCTCTCTCTCATACTTATCCTAAACACAGGCGACTTTTTCTTTCTTTTTTTTTCTTTCTCCAAGCTCCCCTCCAGCAGAATCGGAAAAGAGAGGGACTGGGAATGCTGGTGTGGATTAGCTTCCGATGCTTGGCTAGCCCCCTCGGTTAATTTCATGTGTAATGAGTTGTTTATTTGGGATAATGCGCAGCAGGAACGTCTGCCTTACGCCGGAGCTGGGAGCAGACCCAGGGAGAGTCAAGGATGGGATAGGAGGATGGAGGAAAGGGGAGACAGGAGAAAGACAGTCCCCAATATCGGCGCCAGAATGCGAAGGGAGGCTCGGCAGAAGAGGGGTGGGCATTCTTATCCCATCTCAGGGTCAAACGGCCACAGGACTTTTCTCAGGGGTGGGGGGAATCGAAATCTGTGAAAAAACATACAACGCAGAAAAAGAAAAACAACGTACGAGGGGGGGAAAGGGCCGATGTGTGCCCAGCAGTTCAGAAGGGAGTGGAAAAGTCCATGGGTGCAAACGCAAAGGAGGGAGGGAGAGACGAGTTGTGCTATCATAAGCCGAGGGGGACAGCTGGGGTTATGTGAACACTGCAGCTGGATCGGGAGCCGAGGGAGATCGCCGGGCCGATCCCTGTGCTGCCGAGTAGCTGGAGCCTTGAGAAAAAGCTTCCCTCCCTTCACAACCTTCTGCAGGCTGCACTTTCCCAAACCCCCCTTCAAAAAACGAGATGGTGTAGATAAGCCTCTGGAAAACACACACACACACAGAGACCTGATTTACACAACACCGGCTGTAAGCACTTGCTTTCCCTTGTTTTCTTTTCCGCTCTTATCGAGTCGAATCGAGAAGCGGTCATTATTTAGCTAGAGTGAGCGATTACCATCAGAATAACAGCAATTAGAAGGGTGATTATTTTTTATATAAATGCCTGAAAAAACAACGCGATATGTATCTCGCGATTTTTTATTCTTCCTCTGAGCAGAGATTTTTCTTCCTTTTTTTATTTTTTTTATTTGACTAGCGTATTTTTCTCCTTCATCGAGATGACTGAAAAGTGTGAAGCAGAAAAGTGAAGCCGTTTAATCCGGCATGCGGCATCGGAAAACTTTTGCTGTCACTGTTTTCTGATCACATATAAAAAAACAGGCCCGTCACAGCTGCAAGACACAAGAAACACGCGGTAAAGGAAGCTATGCAAATGCGTGCAACCCTGACACGCTACTGAACAACAAGGTAAAGCCTGAGAAAATAAATAAATAAAAAGTGAAATACACGCGCACACATCACACGCTACACATGGATACTCCTGTACGGAGGATTTGAAAGAAATGAAAAAAAAAAAAAAAAAAGGTACAAGTTGTGGAACATTTTTTTTGCACACTGGGGAGAGACTGAGATTAATTGCAGTGATGCATGGCAGGACATCTTGAATGTCACTGTGAAGCTGAAACACGAGAAAAAGGAAATAATTACCCCTAAAAGGAAACTTAGCATATATATGTTTATAAGACGGAAAAAAAGGAAATTTTGCATATATATTAAGACTAAAATAAATATCTTAGCTATAAATAGCTGACAGGACACAGTGGGAGGAGTTTGGTACTGCGTAATCCAGAGGCTAGTTACAAAGTCAGCATGTGTGTGTGTGTGTGTGTGTGTGTGTGTGTGTGTAAAACACACTAAAATCTAATATTTACGCTCACTTTTCTTTCCTCCTCAAGGGTTAACCAGCAGTGCTTTATCTGATCACACTAGCTCCGCACACTAAACCTCCCGTCCATGTTTGAGGTTTTCTTTGAAAGTCCGGGCCGTTTTGATTCACCACAGCTGCGCTGACTCTTTAATCAAATGCTATCTTTTCACTGCTTTGCCCCGTCTACACTTCTCTCTCTCCCTCCCCTCCTCTCCCTCGTCCCTTAACGCATCTTAATTGGTTGCTTTCTGTGACAAATTACGAGCGCGTGCTTTGATGAGGTCGGGGCGAGCCGGTACTGGAGTAACTTGTGCCAGCCCCTGGTGGTTCCTCTTACCACTACAAACGAGGGGTGGGGGGTATGCATCGGCATGCTGAGACCATAATGAGAGACTGGGCCCGGGGCTGCCTGGTCCCCTGCTCCAAGCTGAGAGGACATGAAAGGGTTGCAGGTATCTCACCAAAAGAGATCAGATGTTTTTTTGTTAATTATGATATATTGAATTATATTTATATATTCTGTATTTCTTTTATATATATGTACTATTTTCATATACATGGAATTTATTAGGTAATTATAATAAATATTTAAATGTATTTATTCGTAATTATTTGTAATGAAAAACTAGCCCTGGGGCTATCTTTTCCCCAAGGTCCAAGCTGTGAGGACATCAAAGGGTGTTAGAAGTTTGATATTAGTCTTTAAATATATATTTTATTGTTTGTGAGTATATAGAGCACCGTTGCTTCAGTTATACACATTCAGATGGGCGTCCTATGACGCTGAATTGCATCTAGAGCTGTTTTTATGCGTCCTGCCATGAGCAATACATTTTTGTAGATGACATATCAAGTTAAAAATAGCTCAGATTTTAAAAATGTGTCTCAAAATCCCAGTGTGCATCGAGCTGTTTTTGAACACATCTTATGTAAAGGCCCCTTAAGAAGTGTGTCTAATGGAGGTTCTGTGCACCCAAAAAAAGCCTAATAATACAAGCTTCCTTAAGGCGACTAGTCGTTCACGCAACTCTCCAACTAGTCGATTTACTAGACATCCCTTGTCCTGCATAAAAGGAAGTGAGGCCAAGAAATAGAAGCAGTGATTCAAGTAGGAACCGTTAGAAAGGAGGAAAGGGAGATAGGCGTCACCCAGTCATTTTGCCACTCATGTTTAGACAAACGCTAACTGCAACAATCACAGTTTAATGATCCGCAATGTCAACAGAGCAGGAATGCTTCCAAAAATCAAGCGGACTGACTTGCGCTTAAACCGAGCTGTGACATCACAATCAAGGTGGGAGGAGGGTGGAATAATGGCATAACATTTTGCAGCAGGAGATTTGAGATAGTGTATGGGCTCACATAATCTTCATCTCCTCTTCCGCGCTCTCTTCCTCCCGATCTGGGTTACTCGGTTTCCTCGCAGAGCTTTGGGACCGATGAGAGAGAGAAGAGTCAGGTCAACGTTTTGAAGGACATTCTTGCTGAATGGGTTTCAACTTCAAATGATGTTCTCCCTGACAGATCTAAATGTGTTTAGTGATCAGTTTAGATGTCTTCAGGTCACCTCGAGGGGGGTCAGAAATAACAGGTGTGATGTTAGGGCAGCTATCAATTCATTTCTCTGGTCAGTGTAGGCACAGTGAACAGTCATTTGGACATATTGCTTTGAGAACTGCAGGGGCAAGGTTTCAAAATGACAGAGTCATGTCATTTGCTTACAGAGCAGGTCACAGATCAGAGTGTATTTGCATTGCTGAGTTTCCAACCATAGCGGAAACATAGCGATTACTACATATTGCAAAATATTAAATTTAACCTGATGCAACCAAATTCATATGGTTTCAATTTAAGTGCTTAAGTATAGTTTTATTTAATTCATTAATACCTAAAGAGAGAGAGAGGATGTTGAATGTGGGCTTTTTATATACCAATATATAGTTCTTTCACTTGTACGTGCTTAAACAATACTGAGTATATTATTTTCACAATTTCTGTTGGTACATCATAGGTAAAAAGTAATGTAGAGAGATTAAACTACAGAGAGATCAGTTTATAACTTAAAGTATGAAATGGTGACAGAGATTTGAAACTAGATTCAAATAGTACTGGACTTTGGAGAAGTCATAGAGACAAGCATGTTATATTAATGTATATATAGAGCCAATTAAGTTTTTTTTTTGTTGATTCCTGATGAGAGAAAAAAAAAAAGATATTGCAGCAGAGTCTTAAAAAAACACATTGTTCCCATAAATACAGAAGTAAATGACACTTGAAGGGACACATTTGATGATATAGCAATCTCATTCTGACCTTTAACCCTTTTTTGCTTGCTTTTGAGTACAGTGAAATTGAAACAAACATCTGCTCGCCAACTCTTACACCATCATTACTGAAACATTATAAAAAAAACGTTCACGCAATCACTGCCGATTGATCGTAGAGGTTGTTTAACTTCCCCTTTCCACCTTACCCCTTTCTCCAGCATCTTGTAAAGCCACTGCAAGAAGGAACCATAAAGACAAAACTCATGATCAAAGTTTAAATCATTGCAGTGAGATTCTGTACATGAATTTTAAAAAAATCCCCCCGAAAAAGAGAGAGAAGGAGCAATGATAAAGTGGCAAAGGAAGTATCTTGGCCCTCGCTCTTGCCTGGTGAGCCACGTTAGCCTCTGGGCTTAATTGAAGCCAGGAGGGAGCGTTTAATAATTGCTGTCAGAAGATCAAATTTAATTCTCTTTTCACAGGACCGCTGTAGGGTAGAGTGAAACAAATTGTCATCTGAGATTTCCAAATGAACAAAGCTTTTAATTAGTCTGATTAGAATGCCGTGGTACAGAGAGAAAAGAGGGGATAAAAAAAAATGTGCAATGAAATAATCAGAGGATCATCCAAGCATGATGTCTGGTGTTGCGGGGAGGTCATATGACTGTGTCTTCTCTCCTAACTATCACCCTGACAAAAACATGGTTGACATCTCAAGACATTGGCATTCTCTTCCAACAATCTTTTTGGGTGAAGATATCAGGGTGTGTCTAAACATTGACAAGTTTAGGGTTTATTCTGGAATTAATAAACACAAACGTCAGTTTACAAATTTGACTCCAGAAGTGTACAGCTGATTAGTGGTTGCTGTGTCTATTTTAGTTTTCCAAATATATTCAACTATGCAACAATGCAATTACTCTTGTCAATACTCTTGTCATTGTGATTTTAGCGTAAATATACTTGTTCATACACAATTCAAATGAGAGTGACACTGCTTTGTATAAATGGTGTTACTCTTTTACATTTTCAGAATTTGAAAAGTAATTTCAGCTGAATTTGAGATAACCAAATACAATGCAATGCAATGTGAGAGCCGCTGTGTGTTTTTTAAGTGGATGTCATATCAGTCATAACTTTAGGCTGCGTAAGTTGCCAAAATTGTCATCTACTTTAGTCACTATCATTATAGTTATAGATGTATTGACAACTAAAAGGGGTTTAAGCGCCATTCCTACAATATTCCTACAATATTCAATGCATTTCTGAAAGATGATGTAAGAACAGAACAAAATAAAAACCTGTTCATTTGTCAAACACTGATATGAACATAGTTATAGTCAACAGTTAGTCCTTGTTAATTAAATTAAATGTCTGTCAGACAAACAATCCTCTTTCTGTTTTTTTTTTTTTTTTTTTGACATGCTAACGTAGTTGGGCGTTATTTCAGTTCTCCTTTCTGTCTTTAACTCTGTTCCACTATACTAAGAACTCACCCAGAAGTCTGAGAGATTCTTTGAGGTAATGTCTTCAGCATAATGACCGATGAAACCACCCAAAGCAACCCACACAATCTCCATTTCGTGTCCACCGCATGGACATCGCCCCTTTGACCAAGACCAAGCCTCTGTTAGAGCTGTAATTTTTGCCTTATTTCTTTCTTCTAACAGCTGGCCGGCAAAAACAGGACAGTGATCAGTCATAACACCATTCACTCAGTATGTGTCTGTCAGCTGAGCAGCTGGCTTCAGAGTGCCTCTTTCAGTTACAGTTGACACAGTATGTTGTGCCATGCTTTCCTTGGGCCGGTAACCAATCGCTAATTGAAAGACAGCTCTCACCTTCCCCGGTTCTGGCTTTAGCAGGCCACAATACTCTGTTTACTGACTTCATGAAGGATGCGACTGCTGTTCACACCCTTTCATTCTATTTTCCACTGTTGTGCTAGGTCAGGTGCCACCATATGAAGACCAGCACTACGGCGCTTTTTCATCAGACCTTGCACCAAAAATCCATACCTTCTGGTAACAAAGTATTCAGAAAGCTATTCAATTAATTTGTTGTAGACAAACACAAAAGTAAAATTATATGCAGGTGAAATACTTTATCATATAGAGGAAATGTGAGCTGAAGCGTTATTAAATTGATTTAATTATATACAAATTAATGCATATAATTAATTACATTTATTACAAGTTAATACATAATTTATTTATAATTTAATTTTAAAATGAATGAAAATTGTGAGCTGGTTAGCTTTTGGTTGCATACAGAATATATTTCTTTATTAAATTGAGTAATTACTCGTATATTATATATCTATATGTGAATAGTCTTTGTTTTTGAAATGTAAGAGATTATTGTATTTAATTGAAATTGATAACTACTGTATATGATAACTATCAAAGACTATAGAAAGTTTAAAAAATGATTTAATGATAAATGGGATTTGAAACTGGATTCAAACCAAATAGTGCTGCTTGCAGTGTAAACTCACATAACTGACAAGAGCATGTCGTATTTTAGTCGTACATGATTCTTAATTGTTTTTACAAAGAGAGTTGAACTTTGGGAAGTCAGAAGGGCAGGCGTGTTATTTTAAGGTACTTGTGGAACTATTTAAGTAATTAGCTGTTGATTCCTGTAGAGACAGAGGGAAGGTATTGCAGCAGAGTCCTGAAAGAGCGCCCTGTATCACATAAATAAATCCCTCCACCCAATGCCCTAATCTAGCAAAGCACCTGAAAAGAGTTATTCACTAATCACTGCAAAAACAGAACAGGGGTTCATCTATAATTTCACCCTTTTGGTAATAAAACCTCACATTTTAAAAAAACGTCTCTCTTCATCCGTGCGCTTTTTCCATTTTGGTTGAAACAAGTTTATGAAGAAAACAAATCACTTTTACTCATCAGTTTTACTATCTGAAAAAGAAGTTGTTTAGAGTTATGAAATCTATTAATGGATGCCGTGATTTGTTGTCCGTATCTGCTGAGAGTATGTTGGTAAAGCCTTGTCATTAAAGTTTTGGCTTTCAGTGCTTAAAAAGTAAAAACCGCAAGTTCTTTTTGTCAGGGCTTGCATCAGTCAAGGCCGTTTGTTTACAGTCAGCTGTGGCTCGAGCCCTCAACTCTTTTTCACTCTATTCTTCTCTTCTTTTTTCTTCTTTTCTGGCCTGGAGAAGGAAGCACAGGAGTTTTGGTTCCCATTTTGTGTACGCTGGAACAGTTTAGGAAAGGAAGCACCTTTACACCTTTGATTGTCTGTGGCTGCTGATGTCATATCCTTCCACCATTCTGTGTGTGTGCGTGTATGTTTCCTGTCTCTATCCAGTCATACAGTGGGGGGTCTAGGGGTCTTAGATGACCATGGAGGAACCCAGATAGAAACTGATTCTCTCTGTGTGTGTGTGTGTGTGTCTCGCTGTGTGCCTTACAGTAAGTTTTAATGTGTTTTGACTGCGTTCAAAATACAGTTGGTGGAAATTAGGGAAAATCCAAATTAAATGTGTTGTGTAACTGCTTTTCTGCACTAAAGGTCCAAATATTAAGACAACTCCTGGTTAAGCAATATGCCATAAAATTTGCATCATATGAAAGACAAAACATAAGATTGGTGCATACAATATTTTGTGTTTTTATATTTACTAGAAATAATTATCATACAGTTTAACAATCTTTTAAATGCTTTTATTACGTAAATATTTTTATTACGTAAAGAAACAATTCACACTTTTTTCTTAACAAAAACTTCCAAAAAAAGACATTTATTTTATAATAATTAGTAATATTATTATTATTTAGGGTTTTTTTTTTTTTTACATATGATGCACCAAATCTTACATTTTCATTGGTCTGCAGCCAGTTGTTGAGACTTAGAAAAGTCTGTACCTTTTATTCAAATTTTAAAATCAATATGCATTCTGTATGCCAAACGTTTTTTACGGGCACTCATTAATATCTGCATTACCAGGGCCCCCCCCCACACAGACAGGATCTCAGGATCAGGTGACCCATCCTGTGTCTTTTCCTCAGCTGAGATTTATGGGCACTCTTCAGCCTTGTCCCCTCAGGCAGACACTGCCACACTTAAGAAGCACTGCCTATAATGACTTTATACAGACAATAGGCCGTTAACTCTCTCTCTATGGACTCCCTGCCCCTTGTCAAGCACAAACCAAACAGCCACACCTCCATAAACGTGTGTTAAATAATAAAAAAAAAACTTTAGTTTAGATAACAGTATTTATTTAGTTTTGAGGATTACTACATAAAAAGTTCTTAGGATTAAGATGCGAAAAAAAGTCAAGGCTCAAAAGCGTGCCTTTGTATTGGAATTGTTCGGAAGACATATTAAAAATTGTTTTTTGGCCTCTTCAAGGAAATGGGAGTTTATTTTAAAAGAGTAAGGGTTTATTTAATGTATCATGCACCTCCTAAAAGGTTTACTTTCAGCCCCGTAATATGTTATTTCAAATCTTCACAACCACATTTCCCCACGAGGACAGAGGATACTGCCCTTTTTTCAAACATACTCTAGTACCAAATGTCTTGCAGATGTGCTGCAACGAAAAGAAAAGAGGGAAAGTGGAAGCCAGAGTGGCAACATTGTGCTGAGGTCAGTTTCTCAAAAGATCAGCTCCTGTCTCATTGTAATAATAACGTACAGATGACATTTATGTGGTGGGAGTCAAGCACTGCTGCACTGTTCCGCACAGATTGCGCCAGATCTCAATAAGAGTCAAACCTGTCAGAGTTGTGTAGCTCATCAAAACAAGTGTTTCATTATCAGATATAGTCTCTGTGCTTTCTTACAAATATAATTCATGGTATTTGCATCTTAATCATTTTTTGTTCTCAACGCGAGACCCCTTAGAGAAATAAAAAAATTGCTTTTGTTTCTTTTTTTCCTCTAACAAAATTATATTGCTGAGCATGGAGAAGAAGTCATATTCACTTTATTAGGACTTTGACAATACAATCGCATGCAAAATATATATATATTTTTCCAGTGGAACACTAGGGACTGAGCCGACCCAGAATTGTGCCTGTTTATGAACGTACTCATTGCCCTCATAGTTCCATTTCTTAAAGGCAGAGCGAGACAGAATGAAAGACAGAAAAACCCACAGCACCTCTTTGCATCCCAGTGTCGATGCCCCCACCTCTCTCTCTTTTTTCCCCCACGATTTCTCCTCGTTCCCCCACCACCCTTGTGCTCTGTGGCAGAGGAGGAGAGGCATAGTTAGCAGATGGGAGGGTGAACGGCAGCTTCTCCTCCTTTTCCTCAAGAGAGACCTACTCACATCTCTCTCATTCTCCTTTGGTTTTGTTTTTTCTCTTGGATTTGCTCTTCGTACTCTTACTTTGAGCTCAATATATCAAATGAGAAAGGTTGTGGGTTAACTTGTCTTATCTTTCCCTCTCAGTCCTGTAGCATCCCTCTGTGACCCTTCAGCCCTTTGGTGGTGACCCCTCTTCCAGGCTTTCTTCTGTCTGTCACACTAAGCCAAGTCTGTCCTGAGGTTCACTTTGGGGGGAGGGATCTTTCTGGCCCTCGTTTCTCTCTCTCTCTCGCTCTCACCCTCCCCATATGCTTTGGCTATGGATTAGTGAATTGGCTTATCATGGCAGAGAAAGCCTGTTAGTAGTCCCTCTCTGCTGTACTCTTTCTCTCTCTCTGGCATAATTGCACATGCTAAACACTAAAACCCTCTCACACACATGTATATTGGATCTCAAATGCAGACTTGGTCTTTGTTACCTTTCGGCAGGGGTCAGTCACACTTGCGCATCAACAAACAGACATATTGAGTCATGTATTGTATATGGGTGCTTGTGTGGTGGCGACAGGACCATTTTTTTTTTTTCTCTAAAGCGCCTCTGGCTGCTGATCAACCACAGCTTGTCTGCTGTAGTTTGGCTTTACTGGTGTAAATTGGATTGTGCTCATCTGTGGTAATCTGAAAGCCGATGAGTGTGAGTATGTGTACATGTGAAGGAGGGGATGATGGAAAGAAAGAAATGGGGGAGGTGGGGTGTCCAGGGTGTATAGGGTGAAGGGAGAGTGAGCGGATATGCTGAGGTTGAATCAGGTTGCCTCAGTACTGTGGATGGGGTAAGGCTACCTGGTGCCTCAAATGATCCCATAGAACATATAGTGAAAATAAATAAAAAATAATTATTAAGTCACACACAACATTGAATGGATATTTTTATATGCTTTAGATAAAAATAGATCAAAATATCAAACCAACACATGTATGGATAAAATTATATATAGATAGATAGTTTTGCTTGTTTATTGCTGCACTTAATTATTACTTATTACTTTTCTGTATGATATAGATAAAATATCTATCATCTATTCCTCCACAGGTAAAATCAACAAATGAATAAATAAGTAAATAAATAAATATTTGAAAAAGTTAAAGCAGGTTTTCTTTACATGTCCACTGGTTCAATAATTTATCTGATGCGGTAACATTCATATTTTTATTCATCTGAATTTTAGTTGCCACTGTAAACACGAGTCAGTGTCCAGATGAAGCCCATCAAAATGCATTAAAAATTACGTAAGGGCCACGTTGAGACTCTGGCACAGTTGAATCAGGAATTACAGACCTGTCTGTATCAATGAAGTAGCTGCTCTTTGATTCGCAGCCATAGACCCTGTTTTGATTGAGTTAACTACTTAATCAGCTTTCAAATGTGAGCAGTGAAACTGCACTCTGTGACGCCAAGTCTGCTTGCTGCACGATGAGTAAATATTTACACGGGCGTCCAGTCATTATCACCAGCTTGTAGTTGAGTTGTTGTGCTCCTTGTTTTATGTCTTTTACAGTGGTACTCTAAACAATCATCAAGCCACTTCGGATTTCGCCACTTACACGTTAAGACGTGCTCGCTAACAGTCCAGCTTACAGCTCTTGGTGAAGTACAGAGCGCTGTTGTTTGTATGCTAATAGAGTGCATCTTATTCACGGCTATTATTAGAGACAATGGAAAATAAATTATATCCATATCAGCACAAGGTTGTATTCATAGCAGTGAAACTATGTATTTAGCAGCTCTATTTTAATGACACAGAGGGAATCCAACAATTCAGTGCGGAATTTGGTGAATTAACCACGCTGTATGAAATGAAGATGGATCTGAGCCAATGAAATTAGAGTTTGCTTGCGGTTTAACTCAAATGACATGAAAAAGACTCTGGAATGCTTTAAAACCCCTACTCCACCCATAAACACTTGATTATTAATAAATGAGAGCAGCATGGCAGTGCGGATAGACGTGAGAAGCGCAGCGTATCCTTTAGGTGTATCTACATCAATGTTCCTCGCTCGCTCTGGCAGGTGAAATCTGGTTCAGAAAGAAGAAAAAGAGCTGGAGAATAAAGAGAAAGCAATGGAGGGCTTTTAACGTGACACCACTGACAGCTTTACTGCATTACAGCGAGCTTAAATAATGGGACGCTCATTTGCATAACGAGGGACGTTATCACCTCTACTGTCAGAATAAAACACAACAACACTTCTGCCGCTCCTCCCAGAGATGAATCGGGTTGGCCTACTTTACGGCACCAAAGAGGTACGCACATGCACACAAACACCGGCATGCACACACGTGTGTTCTGTGATCGTGCTGTGTGGATCTGAGCTGTGAGCACTTTATAGAAAGCCTGGGTTAGCTTCTCGGGTGAGGGCAGCCTTTTAAAAGCAGAAAGGGCTCAGCAGGAGGGCCCGATAAAGGCCCGCACACCTTTTTCCCTGAGAGACGGAGAGCCGAGCAAAGCCGCGACATGACAACGGGATCGTATTCTAGAGTGGGTTAAATTAGGATGGCCCACGTTTCCTTTTAAGTTCTTCTTCAGATCTTGTGGATGGTGAGGCCTCATCTCACCATCAGCCACGGTTTTGTTGCATTCACACAAATTTTCAGCTAAAAGGGCAATTCCAGTGCTTAATTCGGCACGCTAGTGACAACTCTGTGCAATGTTACACCAGCGTTGTTTAGGAAAGTGGCACTGCTTGTCGTTCGGGCGACAGTAAACGTTACACTGCAAATGATTAGAGCTGTTAAGTTAGTGGCACTTCCAAAACACTGTCAAATTCTCTGTGACTGTAGAGATAGCATGACAGTGCTGTCTACCCTCATAGACGCAGCCGAAGCGCGAGAATCTGATTTGCATGATATTGATGGCAGAAAACAGCGCTGCCTCGGATCGTCGGCAGACTCTTTTGTCTTTATTTGCTGTCCCATGTGGCTCAGACTCTGCCTTTCCCTGTTTTTTAACGCTGCGGTTTTGCCATTTTTCATCTGACTTAATGTCTTTCTCTCTCTGCCTTTCGCAGGTACAGCTACTGGAAGCTTTGAATTGAGTGGAGGAAGTCGAGACAAGAAAGCCTGGTTTGAAGAAAAAGCAAGCAAAAACAGAGGGACGAAAGAATAAAGTTCATTGGAGAAAGAGAGAGACGAAAAGACGGGGACAATGGGGAGAAAAAAGATTCAGATCACACGGATTATGGATGAACGCAACAGACAGGTGAGTCACACTGACCAGAAGGAGCCAAAAACACCTTTAGACAACTTCCTTCACACAAGTTTGATGGGTTACTTCAAACTAAAATAGACTAAGTAGGTGGTGTGTGCACGCTAATTGTTGGCATCCTCGCATGCCGCCACCTCTCGCTTATGGCTGTGGAATATTACTTTAGCAGGGGCAGGGTGGGTGGAGAACACAAACACGCTGAGATGGCAATGGTGGAATGATGCCACATGCTTCAGGGCTTTAGGTGGAGTCAACACAGAGGTAGATGATGGTCCTCGAGGGGGCTTCCTGCCTTAGCTAGTAGTTTTCCTCTTCAGCTTGCAGATCTTATTCGTCACTTCATAATAAAATGAATTGTGTTCAGTAAGAATTTTTTTTTATAATTCATCCCTGCTGAAAAATAACCAGGTTTCAGCTGTTTTAACCCGGTCTTGCAGGTCTCCCAATCTTCCTAAGCTTCCTAACCAGCAGCCAAGTGGCCGTAACCCCAGCTAGTTTCGGCACTAAGTGCAAAAAGTAAATGTATTCATTTGCCTTAAACAAAAATCTGTTAATGCATACACATTTGAACTACTAGGAAAACATTTGTATCTCCATTTCTCTAGCCGTGAAACAGAATGAAGTCAGGAACACACAAAAACAGGCAGATATTATGCAGAGCAGATACTGTAGTTGTATTGATCGTATTGGTGCCAGTTACATAGCCGCTTGTTTTACTGCAAGATCAATAAATGTTCTTTAGGTTTGACATTTACATTTGTCCTCTTATGTAAAAAAAAGTAGAAAACCTGGAAAGCAGTTTGACAGAAAGTAACCTTGAATAGTTAGAGGTTTTTCTCTTTGTCTTCTGTATCGTAACGTGACTCTGAACAGTCAACCAGAGTCCTCACATCCTTTCACAGGATGACACTTTGTCACAGAAACAGACATTCGTAGTTCCTCAGTCTGGTCTGGAGAAAAAAAAAAAAAAAAAAGATGTGATTTTGGGAAAAGGACTTGGCTAACAGTTGATATGACTGAGTGAGACCATACTGCTGCAGTTAATGGCTGCTGTCTGGACCTTGGGTGGGTTGATCAATTATTGAAGATAGTGTGAGGGCCTGAGGAGAAGTGGAGGAGAAAAAGAGAAAAAAGCGGGTGAGGTAAGTAATGGGCGTGTCAGCCAGAGCAGACGGAGGGGGCACAGTGACATTAGTCATTCAGTACTTGTGGGTTGAGTAAGTTCTCCCCCTTGAGGAAATCAGAGGCTCACATGCATGCGGGTACTCATGCCAAATGCTGAAAGAATGAGTCAAGGTACTTCTCAAACCAGAAACTTCTCTGTTCTCTGTTTCTATTTATTTAGAAAAACCTACAAGTTTTGAGGTTAACGAGGCATCATATTGAATTTAAAGTTTAAAATAACATAAACATGTATGGATTTCAAAGGTTTGTGTGTATGAAAAATAAAAGTCGTATTGGTGAGTTTACATTTGCTTAAAGGAATAGTTTATACAGAAAGGACATTTCTGTCAGTATTTTCTGAATTAAAAATATCAAATTTTTTCTATACTGAACACACATTTTCAAGAGACTTTATATAGCTCTTTCTATACAATGACAATTCATATATGCCATGCTCTAAAAAGAACAAAAAGCATAAGACTTCCCATAAAAGGATTCCATCTGAGAACAAGCGAAATTTGATCTCATTAATGTTTAAAATATATGCAATTTGAGAGTCATGGCTGAGGGGAAGAAAATATAAGATAATGTCTTTTCCCCACACAAATCTATAGTTTTATCATGTTTTATTTTATTTATTCTTTTTTAGGGGGGATTTGGGCAAAATAAGTTACTATTAACTGCCATTATATAGATTCCTCAATTTTTTTTCTGATTTTGTCTGATCACAGAGTGAATAATGACGAATTTTCCTTTTCTACACAACTTTTTTTGCACTTTCAGTGCTCAGAGACACATAATTTCTAATCATAAGGAAAGATAAAAAGGAAAGGAGGAAAGAAACGGAGAGATGGAGGAGGGGGGCTGAGGTCAGGATGTTTTTGGCGAGGCTATCGGATTGCACAGAGAGCATCCTGTCTTGGTGTTATCGCTGTTCTCCTCTCCTTCTCCCTCTCTTTTCTCTCACTCCCCCTTAACCAGACTTCAAGATCATAGATTGATACAGGAAGGACACCTGATGAGAGTCAATGCCACAGATTTCCAGGTCTTGGGATAGAAAAGAAGAAAGGGAGGGCCAAGAAACCAACAAGGACATTTATTTCCTTTTGACCGTTTTCCTAAATATGATTGCGATAAGTGATGGGAAGAAGCACATAAAATCTCCATAGAGATTTTGGTCAGAAGACGCTTTGCTGAAAACATGCATCATAAATTGTTGTGTATTTATAGAGTATACGCCGTGTACGACAGCTGGCACAGGGGTTATCATTGACTCTTGTCCTCTTGCTGCCATTCATCTGGGGCTGTGGCAAACAACTTGCTTCTTTGTATCACAAGTGAAGCATGAAGACAGACATCACAAGACAAGAATGGAGTGCCTTTGACTTACAAAGGGTTTTTTCTTTTCTATTTTGCTTTTTCTCTCCCCTCTAGCTCTTAATGTGTTGAAGACGTGGCTGGGGCTGTGCATATTTTCACTTCCTCTTTAAGGAAATCTTTCCATACTGAAGCCAAATAAACAACAGACTGTTTCAATGGTGTTACCTTAAGCTCAACATTCTTGAGATGTTTGCCGTCTTTTCATACAAGTGCAATCGTTTTTGTAGCAGAGTTTCATTGTATGGGTGAAAAAGGTGATGCTTATAATAAATTACAAAAGAATTATATATTAAAATAGATTATAAACAGAATATATATTTATACAATTTATGTTTGTAAAATGTAGAACAAAAATGTAATTTATTTCAGTGATGGCAAAATTGAATGACTAGCTTCGGTCCAGCTTCTTATCTTCAGTGCACTTGATTCTTCAAAAATGATTTTAATACGAAAACTATATATATATATATATTATTAAATTAATAATAAATTTATCATTTTCAGAGTAAAAAAATAGTTTTAAACTGTAGGCTACATTAAATTATTTTTGATATATTGCTTATCATTTTTATTTATATGTTATAATAATGGTCAATGTATATGATATAACCTGAAATACTAAATGAACATACTGTAAAAAACTAAACCTACCAAGTGCATAATAATCACCACTTTCAAACATTTAATGTTTGAATGCTCAAAGATCTTTGGCTAAACTGTCGTTTTCCATCATTTCCTTGCTGATATCACCTCTTCGAGATTGGCAGCTTCCCTACGGCCCACCCTGCTTCTGGCGCCATGCTTATGGGCACAAGGCCTCAGTCGCCCTGGGCGGCCACTTTGGCTCCGTAGCCCACCTCCTGAAAACACTTGCACAGAGCAAGGCACCTCCAGCAGGCCTCCCTAGCGTTGACTGGCTGCCCAGAAGCTTAGACAGAGGGCATCAGTGTGAAGAGCCTGGCTTTCTTCCCCCCAGCCACTCAAACACTTTCCTGGGCACGTCACATGAAAGGACCCCCTGTGTCATAAAAGTGTTAGCCACATCGCTAACAAGAGCATGCTTACTGTCTAATTTTCACACTGCTGAATACACAGCTTACACTTACAGGCACGTTTGAGAGAGACAAATCTGTGTAATAATTATATTAAAATAAAATTAGATTTAGCCTGTTATATTTGGGAACAAGTGTCAGTGCTGATTAATTTGCGATATGAGGACCAGAGAGTCTTATCCAGATTTAGAATGATGTGATGAAATAAATGAGAGGAAACATTTGCTTACTTTTAGGGCTAAATTTTCAGGAGTACAGGAAAATTATGAGAGGCCAATAAATTGATTACAAATAAGAAAGTCATCATTTATAATGCTACAAAAATAATAATATTTCACAAGTATTACTGTTTTACAGTATTTTTGATCCAATAAATGCAGGCTTGGTGAGCCTAAGAGAAAGTGGCCCAAACGTTTAAATTGTAGCATATAATACATTTTGAGTTATTGTATTCCATTTTTATTTGAATGGGACGAGAAGGAAATGATTTGATATGAGCTCGGGTTTTACCCTACAAAGAGCGAAAAGAACAATTGCAAAGATTTTGGGATTTTCCTCAGCAGAAAGGGACAGTTGTCACACATTACTTCTGTGTTAGAAATCCGTTTTCTGGAAGCCTTCTGTGATAGAAGTTCATTCAAAAGTACGCACTTTAATTGGCACTCAACATGCACTAGATGTGGTTTTCACCCCTCTAACTGACTTGGCAAATGCAGGCACCACACGTTCTGTAGGCTTCTGTTACCTTTCTTTTCATCTCTGCCTCATGATGGTGTGATGGCATGGAGACGGAGCTTGATTCAGCCACCCATGACAACAGAGGCTTCTCTCCAATCAACAACGGAAAGGTGTAAAACAGTTTGAGTAAAATTAACAGCAAGAAAATAATGAGGCCCTCTGGGTATCCCATCACCCCTTGCTCTCCTCTCCACGATTCCCACCTTTCTCTTGTGATCGTTACCTCTGCGCCTGTCTCCTCAAGAAACACGCTGTGCGTGTTTTTTCACTTTTTCATCTGTCTCTCTCTCCCTCTCTTATTTTTCTGCTTCCTCACCAACATCTTCTCAAAAATTCCTCTGCTTCCGCGAAGTGTAACTTCTCCAAATTTCTCCTCTTCGAATTGATCTTCTTAAAATTCTTTTGTTCCTCTTACGCTAATTGTTATTCCACTTTTCTTCTCATTATTCAGTGATTTGCTCATTTTCATTTTTCCACGCAGGTTTTGCTTCTTATTATTTCTGCTGATGACCTTCAAAACATTTTCTCTGTTACGTCAAGTGACGCTTTAGAAAGGTTTTGAAAGCAGTGCTTAAAACCTTAAAAAGTGCTTATTTTGTTACTATCGCTGCAGTTTAGAAGAAACGGAGCACAAACGTATCTCCTAACATCTTTTAGCATTTAAATATAAGCTGTTCGGAAAGGATACGGAGGCCAATTTGTGTTGGGTAAACATGTCTATTGTCAATGCAACCCCTACTGTGAGACTTCAACGTAATGATTCATATAACATGGAGCGTGAGCGGGGAGATTTCGGGGTGCGTGGGTCGCATGGATCACAGTACAGGGGCAGATGGTGACAAATGGACATTCATCCTCCCTGTCTCTGTCCTCTAGAGGAACTCCCCAGGGGAAAAATGCACTGGAGGCGGGAAGCAGAAGCGAAGCCATTGTGAAGGGGAAGCTGTCAGGCACTTCCTGTTATGAGAGGAAATGCATACAAATGTGCTTCCTGACCTCCCCCCTCCAACTCCCCCTCACACACGTGCACGCACACACACACCAAACTCAGGCTGGGAATCGGACCTTTTTTCTCCATTCTCCCTTTTATTCCTTCTGTTTGGCAGTAGAAAGTGATTCTCGGTCCTTTGAACAACAGTTCAAACTCACCTTACCGTTACGTGAGCAACGGCATATTTAAGTCTACGTACTCGGCAGTTTGTTTGTCACGCATGACAAGAATGCGTTCACATGATAAGGGCTTCACACTTCTGCGGTCTACAGGTTTAGGGTACGAAGAAAAAAATCACGATCATTCCGAACCATAGTCCGTCATTTCTTGCAGCTCTCACCACATCAAGGAGGTGTTGCAACTGGCATTTTCTGCAATTAGCACGCTGGCTCTCTGAAGACTCATGAGCTTCGCAGATAACACAGAGTGAGATTGTGGAGGCAGGTAGCGAGCAGGAGAAGCGGGAGAACATCACACTTAAAGCCCATGTGACTACATTATTCCGGCATGTTTCATATATGGTGAACTTTGTACCAAAACACTGATTTTGGAGATAATGTGTAGGAAATCATTTGCTTAATACAATAAGTCATTTCGGTTGGTATTCAGTCATGTGGAATCAAAATGGTTGCCACTTCTTGTAAAATAAGCCGCTATTATTTAGTTTCTCTTATGTTGATAAGACATGATTTTAAACAGATTTCGCACTCATATTTTAAACATTAAAGGACAGTTCACCACAAAAAATAAAATACAAAAATGTATCATATGCTCACTCTCAACTTTTTTTGTTCTGCAAAAAGAAGATCCTGAAGAATCGTAACCAAGACGTTTTTGTTACCATTGAGTTCTATTGTCGAAATCTTAGAAATAAATTTTATTGAAGAAAGTCATACTGATGGCATGATTGTGAGTAAAGAATGACAGAATGTTCTTTTTAGGTTAAGTCTCTGTTTAGTATCTAACACCTTTCACATAAATTTGACCCTGGACAGCAAAACCAGTCGTAAGGGTCAATTTTTGGAATTTGCTTTTTATACATTAAAGTTGCCTTTAAAGTTGTCTAAATGAAGTCCTTAGAAATGCATATTACTATATTACTAATCAGTTAAGTTTTTAAGTTTTTATGTATTTACAGTAGGGAATTTGCTGAATATCTTCATGGAACACGAAGCTTTATATCCTAATGAAAGAAAAATCAATAAATTTGACCCATACAGTGTATTTTTGGCTATTGCTACAAATATACCTGTTCTACTTATGAGCCACAAATAGGAATATACCTATACTGTATTTGTGTAAATTAATAGCGAAGTAAACTTATGTGGAAATATTATGGATTTTATGGACCTCAAAAGAATATAAATGACATTGCAAAAAGCCTCCGATGAAGTGTTTGTGAAATATTTTTAGTCTGTGGTGTTAGTGTTTGACTGTGGCAGTTGATGTCACTGGCCACAGTTGTCAGCTTGACCACAGTGATTATTTAGAGTCCTTATATCTCCATATCTGACTATCTGTGTGATACGACTTCCTCTTTCAGAGAACTGCCCAGCAAATTGCTACATATATTTTGGATGTGCGAATTAAAGGCTGACTTTGTTATTTGTTATTCAAATAATCCAAAATTCAAAGTCTGCTCATCAAACACACTGTTCAGCGTTTTCTTTTCTCAACTTGCTGTCATACTGGAGGTCAAATATTTCAAATGACAGATTTTTGGCTTATTCTTTCCGCATCTTGTCACACTTGCCAAGTCTCCAGAAGTCTCAAGAAAAAAAACCTCTCAGAACTGTTAAGCCACACTATAGAGGCTTTCTCAGGAAGCTCGGAACTCTTATTTTGGCTTTATCTTGCAGTAAAGGGAGCTGTCAAAACATCAGTTGCATTGTTTAAGTGCTTGTTCAACTTGTCAAAACGATCTTGTCAAAATGATACATAATCAATACATCATTACTTTTCTCATAAAATACTGGAAATATGATGATAGAGGATGACCAGCAGGATGAGAATCACGACTATAACTATTGTAACTTTAATCTAGGAAGATTGAGAGAACACTGTCAAACAAAATTGGTGAAAAAGTGGGGAAAGTTTACCCAAAAATGAACGTTATTTCAGCATTTAGTCACCATAATATATTACCAAACCTGCATGTCTTTCTTTTACTCTGTGGAGGTAACACTTTTCCCTCAACAAATTATTAATTGTCTGCTTATTAATAATTAATAAGGTAAATTTATTACTACTAATTACTAAGGCATTAATATGTGCTAAATTAACACTAAATTAACATTAAATGGCTAACATTACAGTAATATGCATGCTAATAAGCAACAAATAGGTGTAACAGTAAATCGGTGTAACTGCTTAAATCAGTGATATAACATTTTTGGGGGGGTTGAATTTAAACCAGTTAATTTAGATGTTTCAAGATAAAGTGTCTTTTTTGATTACATTTTTTACATAACACTATAAAATGTCTCTACTTGTTACACAATTCATTTTTAAGAGTTTTAAATAAATAAAAAGTTTTTGAAACAACAGTCTACTCTCCAATCTACTCCATTACATAATTAGGACTCGTTCTTTTGTTTATTTAAAGACTTGATTTAACACACCAAATAAGCTAAATAGTTTCTCCTTGACAACATCAGAAACAAATTAGCAGTATCAAGGTTATGCTAATACATGCAAATTATCTTGGCGTTTGTCACATGGACAATATATTTGGTAATAATGTACTGCGCTTTGATTATCCAATAAATGATATTGTTAACTGTGAACATGTATCACAAAAACAGGTGCATGGGGACATTTTGCCAACATTTAAACAAGATAAAGAGTTTAGTGGTTTGGCCTCAAGGCTCCTTCTCTGTCATGAGCTGGTCTGTGTGTGTGTGTGTGTGTGAGTGAGAGTGTGCGTGGTTTCTCGAGTGCTGCATTTAAGTGCTCAAGAGACATGAAACCTATGAGGTCAGAGAGAGATGCTTCTTATTTTTAATACTGCTAATTTAGATGAGAACATGCACTGAGAAGTCATTAACAGCCTCTCAAACACTCTGTACCAGCGATGATCTTTGTGTGTGAGTAAGTGTGTGCATGTGTTTGTATGCCTGTGCATCTGCATTTGCACACAGATGCACAAAAGGAGAATTTGCCTCCTGTGCAATACAGACACTCTTTCCTTTTTTCTTTTTTCTCCGCAGTTCACTTAAGACGAATATGGTTAACCTTCATCATGAAATGAAATCCTAATTATACAGTTGAACTTTTATATTCGATGGGTCAGACGAAGTTAGCTGTACTGCATTGTTCTTAAACGAAAGGTTAATGCGTGATTTAGGAGGTTACATTTCAATTATTAAAGCTATTTTCAACGTGAAATAAGTGTTTTACTTGTGGTTAAAGGACAAGATTTTGAAAAGATCTTCAGTTGATTTATGAGAGGAGGGAGCTATTCTGCTATTGTCTATTTTTCCAGATAATTTGGACGAGCACAAAGGAAAATAAAGGAAAGAAGACAGAAGGAAAGAAAAGTAACATTGATTTTTCCGAAGAAACACTGTATTTAGGACAACTCAAGAGTCAGGAATATTTAGGAGCATCAACGCGCTGAGCAAAAACACATAGAGTCATCCATCTCCGTTTTTATGCCACCAGCCGATGCCTGTGACTTGTCTAACCTTTTTTCCCCTCTTCTCTCTCTTTCTAGGTGACGTTTACAAAGAGAAAGTTTGGCCTGATGAAGAAAGCCTATGAGCTGAGCGTGTTGTGTGACTGTGAGATCGCCCTCATCATCTTCAACAGTACTAACAAGCTGTTCCAGTACGCCAGCACAGATATGGACAAAGTGTTGCTCAAATACACTGAGTACAATGAGCCACATGAGAGCAGGACCAACTCCGATATTGTTGAGGTGAGTTTCCCTGATCTACACACACATATCCTCGTGCTCGGGGCATTGTGTTTTTTTTAATAATTAAAAATAGTAATTAAACAATATCTTCCTGACCCCAAATGTTTTAACAACAATCATTTTTAATGACATGTCTGACAAATTAAACGAACATGAATATTTGACCTGATATACATGATGTAATTTTGTGGCTGTCTGTAACACAACGTGTTATATAGGAAATGTAGACTGGCGGTCCTTTTGCTTGGCTGAAAGTCTTGGCCAGTGTTTTATGTGTAATGTTTCTGTAGACTAGATGTATCATTAGCATGTGATTTTGACTAGGTTTCCTTGTGCGTAGTGCATTGCACTCTAACTTTCAGCCCTTTTTTTTTTTCATGGAGACACTAGTCACAAACCCAAATGACAAGCAGTTTTTGGAGTCTAGTAAACTATAGATCATGCAGTACCCATTTGAATAATTATAAGAAGTACACTAACTAAGCACATCCAGTATTATGCTGTATTTCATTTGACTCCCAATCAGCTTAATGCTCCTAAAGGCTCTCAGGTCTTAGAGACATGTTGTCCGTGGGTTCCTGCCATAAACCTGAGGCCAGGCCACCCTAAGCTATTGTAGCCGTCTTGAGGCAAATGTCCAAAAGCATGTTACTGAGTGAGCTGCTTATGTAATCAACTTTTCACAACACATCTTAAAAAGCAAAGATGACGTACAAAATGGTCCTATGAAGGACTTAAGGGCTGTTAGACAGTGTCCTCTTGATTTGAACAACAGCAGGTTCATATCTATGTACAAATATATGTCCAACTCCTTTGCTCTTAGAGTCAATCAGACAAAACTTGTTTTTCTGTCTACTTCCTTTTTTTATACTGACATATTGTCACAAGTCACATTCCCACTCACTCTGTGGTCCATCTTCATTTCCGCTGTAGTTACACTTGCGTTAATTCGCTCAGCAACTTGGCAGCTGGATAATTTAGTTTTGTTTATTGACATATTCATCAGGTGTATTTCTGTATATGTCTCATAAAGCCAGTGTGGCATTTATAATTAATTTATTTTTATGTGCTAGGAAATATCATCTCAAATGCAAAGATGGGTTTCTGTAAATTTACCGATCATGTTATGAAGTGTGCAATTTTTTTTTTGCCTCTTCTACAAGATCAGACCTTGAGGCAGATTTAAAGGGCAGGTAGAAAGTGCTTGTTATTCCTGCAGTGCATCAAGGCACAATTACAAAAATGCACTCCAAGCTTGAGCAGCTGTGCTAGATGAGGTTTACCATTTTGATGCATGAAGAATCTCATGGAGGACTGAATGTCATACGATTTTAATGTTTATTGCAGTCCACACTCAATGGCCAGTAGTTTAGAAACATAAGGAAGCAATTAATAAGAATATGTAACTATTTGTAAATAGGATTGCGTTTTAAATTTTATTTTGGTTGTAACAATATACAACAATACTCTTTATTTGCTTATAATAATTTAATATCATTATAAATATTATAATAAAGTATTATATTAAATAATTATAATAGTATATTGTACTCTGATTTGATTATGCTTTATTAAATTAATTAAAGATTATTATAATAAAAATATCTGTTTAGTTGTTTTTATTTTTTTTAATTTTTTTAGTGCTTATTTAGAACTTTCACCTAAACGATAAAAGTGCCATAAAGTACAATAACAAATACATAAATATAATTAACTATTATAAATAAATGAATTCTGTAAAAATAGTGTTATGTCTTCCAAAAACAAACCATAAAAAATGCACTGCTTTGCAACTCTATGAAAGCTATAATTTTTTTATATTTTATTTGTAATTACAGTGCAATTCAGTTAGCATGCTTTCAAGAGGATCACAGGTCATGCTCACAATTTTAACAAAAACTCTTTTAGCTAGCTAGACCTGAAACTGTCTTTATCAATTAGCCATGAGAGCAAAATGTTCATACTGGCTAGTGCTGTGCTTTACTTAAAAAGCAAGTCCTAACATCTTGGTTTGCTCTGCCGTGTGAAGACAGAAAATCACCACATGCAAACACCGAAGTGGAAAGAAAATAAAAAAGAGCATAGTGAGGAACTGCCCCCATCACCAAGCAACAGCTTTAGTGGAGTTTCTTTCCAATTTGCCAGATTTGGTGTTGGAGAAATCGATTTGAAGGTGGCTAAAATACCGCCCTAACTGGATTTTTCGACGCTGAAGTGCTGAGCTCCTGCAGGGCCCCGTTTTTCTGCTGCTAGGTTACATCACGGCCAGGGGATGTGGGCGGTAGGAGGTAAAGAGGAACAAAGCAGACTTCCTGTTGTGATGGCAGGATGGGGACGAGGCCTTGGGGTGGGCCGGAGGGGGAACTCGGCATAGGGGTATCAGTGCCATAGTTCAGCTTTGAGCTGCAGTGTGTGTGCGAGACATGTTAGACAAACACATATATCGGCTATGGACCGTCTGCTGTACATACAGAGATTTAGAATGGTTTCAACGGGCTGAAAACAAACACACACACTCATAGAAAACACATCTTTCCTGTCTTTGCCTGGAGTGCCTGTGGGGTGCAGTGGGAGGATAAGGAGAAGCAGGGGAGCCGGGCGCAGCGTGTGGGCGTCTTGAAGAGCAGCCCGCTACATTAGCAATAAAGCTCCATGTAATTAGCATGTCTTTGGTTGATAATTAGCGTTGTTGGGAGAGAGGCAGTGAGAGGCTTGCCCAGCCTCTTTAGCTCTGTTTATGAGAGGCTAGAGGCTCTTCTCCCCTACTCTACTCTCCCTGGCTCTTTCTTTCTGCTTATGTCTTCCGTTTTCATCCATTTTTACCTCTGCTTTCGTAGGTCAGGCCATTCATCCATTCAGCTCGAATGTGCCTTTCTCAATTTGCCATTTGCAAAAATATAAGCATGACACATGAAAACTAGATTTTCAAAATGGCATTTACACTTTACAATTTTATTTCTTTATTTATTTTACAAGACAAATGGTGATAGACTCATATTTAACTGGGAACATGGTAACATGGACAAATTTATAAGTGTGTTCATTGTACTTTTTTCTGTTTTTACATAGCTCTTCATACCTCACTTGAAGCTCCCTTTCTAGCATGTTTAGCCCATATATAAAAACTCATTAAAAGTCTCCTACATCTTAACATCTGAGGCTAGACAAAAGGTGGGAAGGTCCAGATAATTACACCTTAAGTCATGAAGAAAGAACAAATAACGAGTGCTTGTGTAAGGTAAAATTATCTAGTTTTAGATTAGCAGGGGGGGGGAACAACACAAACACAACAAAATGGTTTGGTTGTCAAAATGCTCTCATTTGTTGGCACAGTTGCAATGGCAGGAGATTAAAAACTTAAAACAGCCATAGATTTCCCATAATGCACTGTGCCAGACCAGTTTCCCCAGCATGTGTGGAGCATTACAGCTCAGCTGGTTTTGTTTTTGCTTTTTTTTTTGTTTGCCAGTAAGGGATCAGTTGCGTTTGTCATTATTTGTTTCATTATTATTGAGGTTAATTTTACATAATTTTAATTACATGAAAATAGTAAAATTATGATTTATAAAATAAAATAAAAAAACTATACTTTAAAGGATTTTAGAAATTGTAAATAAATAAACAAATAAAACATTATATAGATTAATTTTATTATTTTTATGTATTTGTTATAAGATTATATATAAAATTATATTATATGGAAATATAGATTATATAGAAAATGAATGATGCAAAATACTGTATTTATATAATATATGAAATTTATATTAAAACCTTTTACAAAATATTTTCATTTTAAATAACAGTTTTATTATAGAAAATAATTTCAGAGTAACTTAAATGTAATTGTAATGTTTATATTTAATAGAACATTATATAATATATATTTTTGTATAACATTTTATTACTTAATATGTTAATATGTGAACCTAGACCACAAAACCAGTCATAAAGTTACGTTTTTCTGAAATTGGGATTTATAGAAAAAAAATGAAAGCTGAATAAATAAACCTTTCATTGATGTATGTGTATTTGTCATGATGACAATATTTGGCAATATTTTCAGATACAACTTTTTGAAAATCTGGAATGTGAGGGTGCAAGAAAATCAAACTATTGAGAAAATCACATTTAAAGTTGTCCAAATTAGGTCTATAGCAATGCATATCGCTAATCAAAAATAGTTTGATATATTTACAGAAATTTGCAAAATATCTTCATGGAACATGATCTTTACTTAATATCCTAATGATATTTTGCATAAAAGCTAAATTGTTCATTTTGACCCATGCAATACATTATTTACTGCTTTTGTGCTCCACGGTCACAAATACAAAATCATTAAACTAATTTCAAAAAAATATTAATTAGAAAGCACTGTTCTAATTTTTGTTGCTGTGTTTTTTGCAGCACAGTTATTAAAGATTAAGTAAAACCAAGAGAGAGATTAGCATGGCTTTGAAAGAAAAGAAGCACGTTGTGTCTGCATGCTTCACTCGTGTCAACACTCCTATCATCACATGGAGCGCTCATGTGAACAGGACACAAACACTTGAGAGAGAGTTTGCCAAACCCGTCCCATCATAGATTATCTTTATCTGACCAACCACCTTTTAATCTTCTCTCTTCTCTCAGCGCCACAACTTCTCAATGAATCGGCAACAGAAAGGAGCCCGTTTAGCCGCAAGCACCAGGAGACAAACTGAGAGAGAGAGAGAGAGCGATAGGGAGGGAGGCTGGTGATTATTTCCAAAGGTCACACTGTTAATGACTACCTGCTTGGTTAATGAGATTCCGCAAAGCTCCCTCACGATGTTTCACCCTCATATGTGTTGCCGTGTGCTGAGATGTGTGAGAAGGGTTGCAGGCGTCAGCCTTCCCTCTACTTGCATCTGTTTAAAGAAGAAGGAGAAAAGGGAAAAAAAAAAACGAAGATCAACACAGGTTCATTAAACGTCTCGGAGAATGCTTAATGTGGACAAGGTACACTAATTAACTGAATTTCATTTTCATTTCTCTTCAAAGTGGCAGTAAAGAGTTAATTAAAAGATATTTTCCTCGTAAGGACTTTGCACATTAGCAGGCTGCGCCAGTAGAATATTCCCTCAGTTGTCTTTTGAAAAGACTTTCTTTCTTACTGGTTTGAGTAATCAGAGATCAGAGAGAACATTAGCCTACAGCGATTTTCTCTCAGCGCTGAGTCTCAATGACCATTTATTTAACGTACAAAGGCCCGCTATGATATAACACACTGACATAACTGTGTCCTCTTACAAACAAACATACATCTGATAGAGAGAAATATTTGCGTATCACCATAATCTACCACCACATGCATACATGCTATTAATGGCTCACGCGAATAGTCAGTAAGTTTATGGTAATTAAACCGAGTGATGTTGAGCTCAATATTTTTTGCCAGAATTTGTAATTGAACTCTGAAGAGGCTTTGTCTAGTTAAACAAATAAACCCCGTGACATAGCCAAGTCATCTGAGGAGGAGATGAACAATGCGTTACAAATAGTATGCAAAGTACAAATGGAAACTTTTTCTCACTTGATGCTTTAAATACAAATAAGTAAGTAATGTAACAGATTATAACTGCTTTAACTGAAATTATATAATGGACTACAATGGACTCTTACTGGATTACATATATAAGTTTGTATTGCTGTATTTTCTAGCTACCATTTAAAATGTTTTTTTTATTCTGCAGTGACATTATATTGCTAAATCAATGAATTTTTTTTTTATTATTAAATTTCGGTAACACTGTATAATAACTACACGCTATGAATCATTAGTTAAGCATTAGTAAATAGTCAGTTCATCCTTTATAAAGCATTGTTCCA
>JAUCMU010000097.1:15407361-15440471 GCA_032275025.1 Enteromius treurensis | reverse complement strand
GCACTTGTAAACTGTTTACTAATGCATAATAATGTTGGAACAATGGTTTATAAAGGATGAAATAAATGCTTACTAATCATTCATAGTGTGTAGTTATTATAAAGTGTTACCTGAATTTCTTTCATAACAAAGAATCATTTCATAACAACCCAGATTGAAATTTCTCCACATTCTTGACATGTTGAAAAATAACTGTAAAATGTGACACGTGCGTGAGACGTCTCCTCAGCCTTCAAAGCAGATCTCATCACTCATTCGGTGAGGAGCAGCAGCAGTCCAGAGCAGTTTGACCCGACAGCCTCGGAACAACTTTTTTAACTTCTGCCATATTGCTGCTGGACGTCAGCGAGGAGAACCGAGAGCGTTTGTTTTGCCTCTCTTTTGCGTTTTCCCCTTTACTCGGCCGAAATCTCTCGTGTTTTCTCTACACTTTCCTCTGATTGGAAACAGCTGCAAAGCATCTATGGCAACACTTTAAAAACGAGTGCATTTCAGATGTGTCCAAATTAGGAGCCCCCTCCCTCTCCCCCTTCCTCCCTCTGTTTGTGCAAGTGTGTGTGATGTGGGTGTGTGTATGTGTGTTCATGCATGAGTTTTTTTTAGTATCCTTCCCCTAATAAATGTCTCAAAAAATGGTAGCGGTCTAAAAATAGTGTGCTCTGTTGCTAAATTTAGCACTTGGCTTATTGCGCTGGCAAAGCGAATGGAGAAGAATAGGCGTGGAGAGGCAGGGTGAGTAAGCAAGGCTCTATTCATTCAACAGCTTGTGTGGAGGCCTTTAGTGAACCGCTGCCCTTGGATTGCATCCCCCCTCCACCGCCAGACCTGGGGGTGCAACTAAACATTTGATCCAGCGGATAAAAGCTGTTATTATTTATTTATTTATAAAGACTCTAAAGGGCTTTTATAGTCAGTGTAACAGATTTGAATGACTTTTCCAGTGCTTCCATCTTACAAAGAACAGTGCACACATGCGCATATCCAAATTAATAGTAGATTGTAGATTTTATTTCATGTGAATGATTTTAGGTTTAAATTCAATCTAATTTTTAGGTTCCCTAAATATTTATGTTAACGCCTTATTTTACTGTTACACCTATTAGTTGCTTTCAGCATTCATATTACTAGAATATTAGCCATTTATTAATGCAAATAAAGTACATATTAATACCTAAACTTAAATATTACCTTACTAACTATTAATAAGCAGCAAATTAAGAATTTATTGAGGGAAAAGTCATAATTAATAGTTAACAAGTATAGCCTATTCTAAAGTGTTACCATATTTATTTTGATTAAGCTTGTTTGGTAAGACAATAATGTGTTAACTATTATTATTAAAAAAACAACAACTTGATTTTAGTTATTATTAGTCCATGAATGCAGTTACCTGATATTATTGAAATAAACCTAATTAACAACTGTTACCATTTATTTTTAATAAACGTCACTGCTGTGTAACAAATATTCCAGTCTCTCTGTTACAAACATATTCCTGTTTCTCTGTTAAAATAATAATAATATGGTATAATAAAGCTACATGCAGAATAATTATAAGAATTAGAAATAAAAATGTAAATAGTTTTAGAAGGAATACACTCCAATGTCACCATATTTACAAGTAAAAAAAAATGAATTTGCGAAGAGGTAACTAATGTTAAATCTGTGTTTAAGATAAGAGTAACAAGGCTGTCCTCTCTGCCTGTCCCTCATACTGTCAGTGGAAAATGAGCGATCTATTTCTGTATGTGGGTGTAGATGGCAGTGTCCCCTCCCACAGGGCCTGAAGGGTGTGGAAACGCAAGGTCATGCCAGAGAGGTCAGGTGCCTGCACATTGTTCCTCAAAACCCTCTGCCCCTTCCTGTAATGCAGCTGCATGATAAGAACCCCTAAAGACAAAGGCTGATAACTGATGTCTGTGTGTGTGTGTGTGTGTGTGTGTGTGTGTGTGCATGCAAGTGTGTTCGCAGCTCACTGCATCCAAAAACAGAATCACAGCGCTTTCAATGTGTGTGTGTGTGTATGATAGGTGTCCTTCTGTCTGTCTAGAAATAAAATAAGACATAAAGACATAACCAGCATGTTTCAAATGGAAAGATGGCCATGATATAAGCACCCCTTTATTTAGCTTGACTGACTGTCATTGTGTGCATGTATGGGATGCTCCATTAGGTCATATGAATGACTTGTCTGTCTGTCTTGCTAACAGCCATGGAGAGAGAATATGAGATGACACGCTTTACAGTCATGTATCAGAATCTAAAAAACATGGCACGGCAGAGTATCACATTATTGAAAAGGTAGTAAATAAAGACACAGACGTACCCTTTTCACCTAGTGTTTATTATAATGTTTCTCTGAGTAACAACTGTTTCTCTCTGTCGACTACTACTCCACTTTAGGCCTTTATATCGGGAATACATTTAATTTTAGAAATGCCTAAATATAGACAATTTTAAGTGGATTTGGTCTTTCCCTGTGTTCATCCATTCCAGGATGTAATTAGATGCCCAAGGTATGATATTACTTACCCATTACGTACTGTAATCATGAGAAATCAAATTTTCCTTGATCGGTTGAGATAAAAAGAGTTCATTGTGTCAGGAAAACATATTAGAACTGTTAGAACTGAAAACTTTTTAAAAAAAAAAAAAGCTAATTTGCTGAAACAAAGCTGCAAAAACAGCTTGTTCATTCTTTTCATATCTAAACATCTCGTCACACGATTCACCAGAATTCATTCTAATATTCTAATTTGCTGCTAAAGAAAGATTTATTATTATTTTTGACCCCATACAGTATTTTTATATATACATTACAGCGATATATTTCCATATTCCATAAGTGCAAGCATTTTTGTTAACATTATATGTTGGTCTTATGAGGGGGGCAAAATCTGATATGACTCCTATTATTCATTTAACCCGTGGAATGGCAAGCCTATAGTTTTTCTCTTTGATGCTTGATTACAGCGTAGAGGGGGGAGGGCTCAAAGCAAGCAAATTATAGTAAAGTATCTGTTTTTAAGGAGTTAAGAGTTGCCCGCTTCCGACAGCTAAAGAGCCTGATGGGTTAGTTCAAAGGTGGATGGTCTTCTGTGATGCACCACCTCACACTACCATTATACTGCACAGATACAAACACAAACAGGCACATATGGAGGCCACGTCCCTTGTCATCTGCATTCGTGTCTCGCTACACAGTTGTAGCATGTTCAAACCACACTTAATGAAACGGAGGCTTCCCTGCTTTCTCTCCAGCCATATGCTTCCAATAAGGTCAAGACAGACTGGTTTTCTCCCTAAAGTTTGGTGCTTGTGTGTTCAATGGGAGCAGGAGACTCTGCGGTCCCCCCACCCCCCCAAATGTACCATATCAAAGCACAGAGTTCTTAGTTAGGTCATCTGCAGAGCGCTTTTGGATCGTGTGCGCGTCTGTCACCGAGCTTCCCTGACCTCCATCCAGTCTGCTGAAGCAAAAAGGGTGTACGACTCGGTAATCAACTGCAACTCGTTCGCAGCGCACACATGGTGGAGGCATGACTGCTGAGGTGCATGATGTCATCTCTGTTGGCCTAATGGGACCACCTTGGAGTTAGTAACTTTATTTTGGATTTGTGTAAGAGAGAAAGAAGTGGGAGGGAAAAAAAACACTTGTACATGTGCTGAACAAGGAGAGTCACTGAGCTGCCAAAATAGACCTCTGTGTGAAATGATGTCTTTTTTTGTGAACCGCTAACGTGAGCTAATGAAAACGAATGCAAATGTTCCACTTGGACCTCAAAGTTACAGCGCAAAGTTTGATTGTTAGCGTTAAGTTCCTTGGTTTTGTCTGATAGGTGCACAAAAATGGTTTAAAGGGGAAAGAGAGTAACAAGTGATCTTCCACCAATAGAAATAGGAATTCACGATAGTGGTTTTTAAAGATTATATTGTGATTCTTAATCACGAGTCTTCTTAAGCAATGCCTTTTACATTTACCATCTGAATTACTGTACTTTCACGTAAGCACAAATCGAGAGAATCAAGAGTTTATTTTACTTCACCTAGTTTCCGAGTTGCTACATTTACCATTTACATTAACACGCTCTATACATTATTAATATTAATATTTTAGCACAGAGGTTGCTTAAGTGCATATTGGTTCAGCTGGCACAATCACAAAAAAAGTATATTGTTGAGATTTGTTACCAATTGAAGACAACGTAACTATGAAATGGAAAAATAAACTTCACAGAAGACAACTTGAATTAAAGAAAGAACATGAAGAAGCTGTTAGATTTTTTTATTTGTTGTTAGATCATATAAATAAACCTCCTCATATCTCCTGGTCTCGAAAAGCAGATTATATTGAATGTGGGACTTTCTCTGGACCTTGCTGCATACCTATCAATTCCACAACCTATTCCACAACCGAAATCCTCTTGAAAATAAACCATGAGGTCTGTCTGGGTCAGACTCCCTCATCAATCTGGCCTGGTTTTAACTAGATGTCTAAATGAGCACTGGACACTGTTCAGATTTTAAAAAGAGGCCAGAGTAAAATGATCAGTAGTGAAGACAGTTGGGAATCATCTTTGGCTACTCGAGCTAGAGTTTCTCTGGCTTGATTACAGCTGGAATTGCAAGACCATAGTTGATATCAGTCCATTATTTAGGCTTCAGCCCAGAGAGGAGGTCTGACAGAAGGAGCCAGGAGAGATGAGAAGTATGAAGGAGTTTAATTAGGAGCATACCATTGAAGGAGACATTCCTTCCCACTCTTTTCCCTTCCTTGTCTCCACTGATTCTTGATTCTCAGAAGCCTCCGGCCACTCATCCCTTCACAGCTCTTTATTGACTATCTCTGTGCATTTTAGCTTTTTATCAAGGCTCCTCACCCCCGCCTGGCCATTTTCCACTTTGTTAGATTGATTACTTTTCATCGATAATGTTTTGAAAGGGCGATCGCACAGCTTTCATCTTGCGGAGCTATTAAGACGTTAGAATGTTCTCGCTGTTTGGTCCAAGTACAGGGTATTTGTTGTCTACTGTATCTTATTTTTAGATCGGCAAACTGGAAGCATTAATGTTGATGTTGCTTCCTGGGAAATCAATTGCATTGGCTGCGTGTATTGCCTCTCTTCAGAAACAGGAGTGATTATGAGTGAGTCATTATAAAACCCAAAAGGAAAGAAAAGTTACTAATGGGGTCTCTTTAAAATCTCAATTGTTTCTCCTAGAAAGCAACGTCATTAAATGGAGTTCAAATAGAGACTTTTGCTTAAATCTCTTACTTCTTGGAAGCAGACCCTTGTAACCTGATGTGGAGCAAATGGATCTTGTTGTCATTAGCTGATATTGAAAGATTCCAAGCTTTCCAAGAGTTAAACAAATTGTTAAATATTACATTAACATTTTATTTTATTTTATTTTACATTTAGCAGATGCTTTTATCCAAAGTTACTCACAAATAAGGACAATGAAAGCAATCAAAATCCACAAAAAAGCATATAACACATCTCTGTTGGCTTAACGTGTCATTGCAAGGAATTTTTCAATTATGTAATAAATAAAAATGGATAGAATAAAAACAGAACAGAGCAAGCTACAGATCTTTTTTTTTTTGTTTTTGTTAATTGTATAATTAGTAAAAAAAAGAAAAAAGGAATAGAAAAACTAGAAAAAGAATAGAGAAGTTAGTGTTCATTTAGTTTTGTTTTGAAATGTACAATTTATTATTAAACCATTTATTTATTTATTATCACCTGTTTTAATATAGAAATAACATTTATTCATTGTTAATATCATTTATACATTTTTAAATTAGATTATTGATTGATTAAAGTAATTTTTTCTCAGAAATGAGAACAAATTATGTTCAAATAATCAAATACTTCTACTAAGAACAAGACCATGGTAATCAAAAATATTATCGTATTTGCCGAGATGGCACACAGTCGGTTGTGATGAGTAATATTATTGAGAAAAATATGGTGCTTCAAATATGTAAAACTGATAACCTCCTGAGCTATGAAAGAGCAACATCTGAGTATTTCTCTTTTTCTCTGAGAAATGGGTGTTTGTTTAGCCATTTATGGCCATCTTCATCATACATGCTGTGATTGGCTAACTCTATCTCCCTACAGAAGAATATGCATATGTGTGTGTGTGTGTGTGAGAGAGAGAGGGCTGGTGACAGGTGTGGATACTCTCACAGGTGCACATATCTGGAATGAGTGGCATAGTATTGGACCTTTAGGGGGTTCACAGTGGCTGCATGCTGGGTCTTAAACTGCATATCCCTGCTTGAGCGTTCACTCAGCCAGCATGCCCTCCCATCAGCACACTACAGTCTACTCTGCCTCTTCGCACTCCGCTGCCTCAGATCGACAACCGCCGCTCTACACCGTAATCTTCCCTCCGCCCCGTTGCCAAGGCAGTACCTGCATTCTAGGGGGGGGCAACCTATCATTTGAGGCAAAAAATAAAGTAACCAATTTTATTTGAACTCAGAAATCACTCGTCAATTTCACAAACAATCACAAAGCAACGGCAAAGTAACAAACTGAAGTAAACGTGAAGAAAAACTAGTATTTCCATGTAAAACACACTCCAGGAATCTTTGTTTTATTTACATGTTCATGCACTTATGTATTTATACATACCATTATTAAGTTGTTTACTATCTTTTTTAATGACTGAGACACCATATCTCAACTTTTACTCATTTTCTGTTTCAATCTCACAAAACAACCATGCAGGGACTCGTCTTCAAAGCATTTGATCAGCTCAGTATGTATAAAAGGATATGAAAAAAAAGCTCTCATCACACATTGCGCTCTCCACACAATCCCTCAACACCTAATAGAAGCATGTCATAGCAAAGAAAAGAGGATGAGAAACCCGTCTTCATCAAGCCCTCGTGTCAGCAGAGTAAATTAATTATGGTATGATTGATGCAGACAGGCAGATGAAGGCAGAGAAGGACTGTGTGAGAGTGTGAGCTGCACATATGTTAGCTGGTGGCTAATATCCTGCCACGCCACACTTAAAGACAGTTGATCCAGTGGAACGTCTCGCTTTGATGAGACGTCAGATTTCTTAAGAACCTCGTGTAGATAATGACACGAGACAGTTGAAGACTTTTTGTGGGTCTGCGGTGCAGCATGTGGCAATGCGCCCCAAGTTCTACAAAAACAAGGTGTCCCTCACAGATGTTTTACTAATTTCACATCATCTAGGATTGTAGAAGCTTCAACTACATTCAATTAGCACAGTAGCTTATATTAAATTATTAGTCATTTAAGAAGTGTCCGTTTTCTTTTTTTAAGTATTATTTTTAAAGTGATATTTCCCAGTTGGCGGACACTCACTTATATACTGACTCTACTGTGAGAGGATGATTTCATTCCTACTAGAAGGTGGCCATCAGGTGGCAGAGAGAGAAACTGCTGCTGTAATATATCAGGAGAGCCCACAATTCTCTTTTTTACTGTTATACTAAGCATAGCAAAACCTTTCAGGTTCATCACACATTCTTGGTTTGTATTCTTAATGGTTATACCAAAAGAATCCTTGTATCATTTTAGGGTCACTCGGGTGTCTGTCTGTTAATTTCTTTGGACCAGCTCTATATGCGTCTCTGTGCTGTGGTCAGGAGGGGTAGGGCTGTTCCTCTCTGCTCAAATCACATTTAGAACATTTATCTCTTTGGTACCCATACCTGGTTAAATATTGTTTACATTTTAGGTTGGCCCTTCCTGTATGTGTAAAAAATTGCTTATGAGGACTATTTATGATTATTTTATAGTACGTAAATGTAAATAACATGACCTCTAAAAGCAAACAAGAGATGAAAAAAATTCTATAAAAAACTCAGCTTGAATTTCTTTATTAACAACCCTTTTAAAGATTTAGAACTAGTGTTCTCAAACTGTTGTGCACAAGTTAATTTGAGTTTTGAGTAATATTTTTATTAATTGAGTATTAATTAATTAATTAATTATGGAATTAAATCATTAGTATATTAAATGTATACTTTACCATTCAGAAGTTTAGGCTGGTAAGAGAATACATTTAAAATGTAATGATATTATATTAAATATACCCTTTATTTTACCTTTGTACAGTTTGAGGTCGGTGAGAGAATAAAGGTATATAGAAATAAAAAAATAAAAAAACATGAAAGATATTTTGGTAAAATATTGTTGGAAGATGTTTTTGAAGCTCACCAAGTGGCATCTTTTATAAAATATAAACATTAATATTGTGAATTATTTATTTATTTATTTTTTACAATTTAAAATAAGCATTTTCTTTTTAAAAATATATTTTAAAACCTTTATAAATTCCTGGGATGGCAAAGCTTAATTTTCAGTTTTCAGTCTTCAGCGTTATCCTGATATCTGATATATATATGGTGGTTGGTATTTGAACTGTATGCAAACTTGTTTTTACAGACCTTGAGAAAGAAGGGTCTAAATGGCTGTGACAGCCCAGACCCCGACGCAGATGACTCGGTGGGCCACAGCCCAGAGTCAGAGGACAAGTTCCGTAAAATCGACGACATTGATCTGCACATGATCAGCAGACAGAGGATATGTGTAAGTACCTTCATCTCAGACAAGCCCTCTCACCCTTCCTTCTCTTTCTCTCTTTTTCTGTCTCTCCGTGTGCTCTGGCTCACTGTTCGCCCCGCACTGGCCTTCAGGCGTTGAGCAAGAAGGAGAACAAAGGCGGTGAGAGCCTGGAGCTCGAGTCTGCTCTCGCTCTCACTCCACGCACTGAGGAGAAATACAAACAGATTAACGAAGAGTTTGATCTAATGATCAAGACTCAGAAGATACCTGTAAGTACAGTGCAGAGAGGAGAGGCGAAAAACTAACAGCTTTATGAAAAAGCTAGCCAAGCTAACAAACATATTTAAAGAAACAAAGCGATTCATTCTAATCTTGATTTAACCGTAGCTACTGTATATAGAGCTCATATAATACATATTTCACCAGATGTAGTGAATCTAGCATTTGTAATGATGCTGGCACTGCCTTTTGGATGCATGGGAGACAATTGCACATCTAAAACGAGAAGAAGCACAATAACGATTACTGTAAGAAATACAGTCATATTAAGCTCCAGAGTGTTTTTTGTGGCCTTTCACTGATTAGTGTTCAAAAATAGATACTCTTTATTACATGTCTAAACCTACAGCCTGATGATTCAAACTAATTCATTTGAACACCTTTAAAATGCATGTGCTTTCCTAACTACTCATGTGTGTCATTTTCTATCTATCTATCTATCTATCTATCTATCTATCTATCTATCATGATGCATGATTTTGAGGGTGTTAAAATATTTGTTAGAAAACAAAGCAAAATACTGTGTGTGGTTAAACATTTTGTCCAGTAACACTTGGTTAGGATTAGAAAACATTAGGTTGGGTTGGGTGGAGTGGTAAATGATGGTAGTGAAGATAATGGTCACAGTGACTGAGTTGTATTTTCCCAGTTAGAGAGGACAGTAGTAGAAAGAGGAAGAGTGGCACCATGCAGAAGATGCCAAGGTTCACATACACATAAAGAGGTGGAAATCTTTTTCATATAGAGACACAAGAGAGTCTGCAGTCTAGGATAGCTGCACAAAACTGATAAAGACTCCCTTATGTTTTGTTCGGACTGACTGTACTTGTGTATAAATCTTTTTTTTAATATATATATTTTATTTACTTATTTATTTTTTTCTTGTTTTAGTACATTTAATTCTATTTACTTAGAGTACAATATTATTGAAGCAGTATCCCTCTGTTTGTAAAGAACTAAACAATCATTTTTTTAAATGTGATCTAATAACATATTTGACTCTAGAAAAATTGTGCAATAAGTGGTTGTTGTTGTCAGCTTGTGAGATTAGAATTTAGTTTATAATCAGTTCTCATAAGATTAGAAAGAGTCTTGAAGCATCAAACTAATATTTGTCAAGCTATTAAAAGGGCCTTGGGGTCTCCGAAGAGAACACGAGGGTAAAGACGGAAAAATGAACACCTAACAAAAGTGAAGCTGTGCCCACCAAGACCTTGACTGCGGAGAGAAAATATTTGGCTGCCTCAAGCCATGATTGCTGTGGCCTTGTGAGTTAATGAAGAATGAAAGAGTGAGAAAGAGCGAGAGGCTCCTCTTCGGTTCTTGTCAGTTGATGCTTTCCCAGATGAGCACTTACAGACCCTTAGGACACACGGCTTCAATTAGGGGCTATTTTGTCCTTAAAAACATAATACGAAGGAGGAAGAAGTCTCTTCAAGGTTAAGCCTGTGTCTTTTGGAGTGATGCGAACAAGAGGATTTACAGAGATTTAGAGAGTTTAGAGTCATCTCGGCTTGTTCATTTATGGTAGATAACAGAGAAAATGGACACAAATATTTCCCAGAAAATCTAAGGATTGAAGAAGAAAAAAATTGTCAAAATGTCTAATTTCTGTCTTTTTTTTTTTTCCTTTTTTTTCACTCCACCTTTGCATTCAGTTTGTTTTACTTTATTGTTTTTTACATTAATATTTTATATTACTGATGATATTATTGGTTTATTCTGTCTCCAAACAGGCTGTGCCCTCTTCTACCTACGAGATGCCCATCCCCGTGAATAACCAGATATACCCAGGCAATCATAACCTGCTTCCACTGGCCCACCATGGCCTGCAGAGAAACAGCATGTCACCCGGGGTCACACACAGACCACCTAGTGCAGGTAAAAACACATTGGACACAGTTTGTATAGGAGAAAAAAAAAGTTTCATTAAAGTATAATAACTTCTCTAGTTAAAAATTAAATATATTTATATATTTTTTGAAATACATTTATTTCATGCTAAGTATACTGCAAATGCATTTTTATACTTGTGTACTTAATAGTATGTGCAGTTGCCCTAAACTGGTATATTTAAAGTCTGCTAAATTGGAACAACTACTTACTGTAATGCACTTTAATTGCAGAGAAGTAGTGGTGAAGTACAATGAAAGACGTTATTCTTAATATACTAGTATATACTAGTAATAAGTATATTATATTGTGCTAAAGTAGACCTATTGCAAGTATATTAATTGATTTAGACACAATTACAATTAATTTTTTTTAATTTTCTAATACAAATATTAAAATGACTAATTCTCTTTCATTCTGACTTTTTTTTTTTTAAATGTACCTAAATGATTAACCATTGCTAATATTTAATTTGATAATCAGCATTCCTCTATATTTATCTCCATTTGTCCTTGTTGTTCATACAGCACGATCCCATTGGCCGTTGTGTTGTCTTGCTTCATAAGAGTCTCTCACCCACAGCTCTGTCATTAAAACTGCTTTCTCCTGATGCAATCAGCTCTGAATTCCAGGAGCACGCAGCTAAATATGAGTTTTGGCCCAGCCTGCACGCCTCTGACCACACTTGCTCCCCTGCATGCTTAAAAATAAAAATGTGTAATTTTTCTTGGACACCGCGGCCGAGCCCCGCCGGCCACATCGCTTCCCCCTCAAAAAAAAGTGTGCTGAGGTGGAAAAGGACAGTGTTTTGTTCTTCTCAGACAAGCACACACACACGCATGTCTCTGTCACCTTATATTTGTCTTTCGGTCTCCATCGCTCTTAAACGCGCTGGGAGGGAGAAAGATCTCTGTGGCTTGAGGGAGTTGAATAAATGACCTGACAGTTTTAAGAAGGAAGAGTTTGTGGTAGGATGTGGATGTCAGTTGCAATGAAGTGACTGAAATCTGTCTCTTTCTGTCTTTCTCTACCCATGCTAGGTGGTCTGATGGGCACTGATCTCTCCACTGGCGCGGGCACCAGTGCTGGTAAGGACGGCATCCCCACATACTACAGTATGTTCCCTCTCCATCACAACTTTTACTCAGCCAATAACTGCATAATTCTCTTCCAGCTCTAACCAGCCTCGCAAATTTTCAGCTGAACGTTCTGTTTGTATAAGCCGGGCTTGTATTCACAGTCATTTCTTCGCAGACTTCAGTCATTAGGTGACCTGGGCTGAACTGGATTGGTTCAAACCCAATAGCCACAGAAACTGAAAATTGTTTTTATTTTAACTACAATTCATAAATAATAACTGTACATTATAGTTGATTTGTTTTAATTTGTGTATTAATTAGCATATACAGTACCTTTTAAAGTATGTGTTTTTGAAAGTCTTCTATGCTTTTGATGCTGCATTTATTTGATCAAAAATACAATAGAGTCACTGTGAGGTATTATTACAATGTAAAAAATGTATTTATTATGATTTTATAATATAGTGGTTTTAATTAATATAAATATATAGAAGAATATATAGCATTTAATATATTTAATAATGTATTGCTATGTTTCCAGCAGTCATTACTCCAGTCTTCAGTGTCACATGATCCTTCATAAATCCCTCAAATATGCTGATTTCATATTATTATTGTTGTTGTTGATTTGTGGAAACCTTAATAGTTTTTTTGATGACTAGAAAGTTCAGAACACAATTTATCTGAAATATAAATATTTTCATTATTCTAAATATCTTTACAAATTGAATGCATCCTTGATCAAATAAAGCCTTTTAAAACATTTAGTATTTGCTTTAAGCTATTGTAATGCTGAATTTATCAGATTTGCTGAAATCAACTGTGCACAGTCTTGTTCTGTGATCTTTAATATAGTTTGTCCATATAAGCTTTGTAAATATCAGAGCTTTTTATTAGTAAAGAGGTAAACAAGCATATTGGCATTAGCCAGATGCTGCACTGTTTGACCCGCATCCTCTGTTTGTTTGCTTAAGCTCTTGTCTGAACATGATAGCACACAACTCTCCTCTCACCTTCACTTCTGCTGTATGTCTTTTGTAGGATAACGACTATCGTATGTTTGGAGTGAAACATAGTTGGAATATTTTACCATCTAGTAGCCCAGTGAAACGTTTGTATATGAATCTATGTATACAAGAACAGTCCACTTGAAAGGGATAGTTGTAGAGTCGCAGTGGTGCTTTAACTTGTGGTCGTCTCAGAGTCTATGTGGACGTCTGTGTATGTGCAGCTCTGCCGGTCTTAACCGCTAACCAGCGGTCACTACAAAAGCATGGCTTAGATATTTAAAGCAGGACAGTAGATGTTTTGAACTTGGCTTTTGGGTTGCTGGGACACAGCTGGGTAACCTTGTCTGGCCCGGGGTCTATTGTATAAGGGTGAGGGTGAGGTCTGTCAACTGACCCCCTCTCCTCACTGTCTCGATTGCACAAAAGTACCACTTGTTAGTGTGGCCCTGCTGTCCACATTCAAGGTCTACAGCCATCAAATATAGCCATTGTGTCGACTGCAGGCCAACACAGGGCACAGTGTGGAGTTGATGTAGGCCACAACTCTGGAAACAAGAGGCGAAGAGAGTCAAACGACACAAACGACCTCAGTTTTAGAATTTTTTTTCCTTTCTCCCTTAGTTCCTACTTGTTTCTTAATTTTATTAACAAGCGTATAAAAAATAATACATTTATTCAGAATGCATTAATCAGAGAAGACTGTAATGTTGCAAATAAATACATACATTATATATATGTGTGTGTGTTTCGGATAAATGCAACGTTGATAGCAATCAGTTATTAATAAATAATAAGAAATGTAACTTCAGCACTGAACCGGTATATTAGTATGATTTATGAAAGATCATGTGACACTGGAGACTGGAATAATGGCTGCTGACAATTTAGCTTTGCGTTATAGGAATAAGTTACAATTAGTTAAAATATTGATATTTTAGATTGTAATATTATTTCACAATATAACTGTCTTCACTTTTTTATCAAATATATTCAGCTTTGGTGGACATAAAAGTCATAAACATTAAAGAGAAAAATTGAATAGCAGTGTGCCTCTATATATATTTAATATATTTGAATGTTTTTTTTTCCCAAGTTACACTATGTACTGGTGTTTTGCCAGCATGTTCCAGCAAAAGTGTGTCATGATGGTCTGATGTTTGTCGCAGACAGTTATTTGTTGAGCCGACACCCTGGCATTCTCAGACAACCGCAAATCCTCTGCTACGTGTATTTACAGTATATATCTGTGACACGTAGGGTTGTGCTATGAGATACGGAGAGGTCAGCCAACACACGGGAAGGGGCCAGTCTTAGGTGGAGTCTCATAGCAGAGTTTTTCTTTGTGTTTTTTTTTTTTTTATTGTTAATTTACTGTTTCCGGGCATCTGCTCCTACCACACCTCTGAAATTCTTTCAGTTGCTAGAACCAGGGCTGGCCTGAAACCTCAACACCGAATCAACAAACACGGACAACAGGATTAAATCAGGCCGTTACACCACAACAAGAAATCAGAGACGTTCCAACTAGCAGGGAAAGCGAGCGTGTACTTAACCACACCAGCCGGTCAGCTTGCTTTGACACAGAGTGGAAACTTAGGCCAAGCCCATTTACAGTTAAGCCTCCTCTGCGGAGCCCCAGAAATAGAATCGGCTCCTTTATCATGTGTACACATCAGGCGATTTGTGTGTGAGGAGGGTACCGCTCGTTTCTGGGCAGCTGTAATTTTAGTACTTCCCCATTGTGAGGGCAATAGCTGGGCCACAGGCGCACAGGGAAGAGACTTGCGTGGCTTTTGCGAGGGAAACTGCGTGCCTCAGAAGATGGACACTGTTGTGGCCTAACGAACTGTTTCTTCCTTTTAGAACAAACAACTGTAAGAATCAGCGACTAGAGTGAGAGAAATGAGTTTTGTGCTACTTATTGGCCACCTGAATCCCAGCTGTGCTGCTTCTGATCCATAAATCATGTCGCCGAAGCTCATTCATCAGCGGTGTCGGGCACACACGTCCTCAGTTGAACTCATCGTCTCCGTCTCTCTGCTCTCGACGGGTCACTTTAACTCTTGCTTGATGTTGTTGATCACTAATGACGGTGGCCTGCTTGTTAAATACACTTCGGTCTGTTCGATCTGAGCACTCCGTGTGTTTCACGATCGGCTCAGGGTGTACTGTACTGTGCAAGGCTATTTAATTAATCTGCGCACATCGCAAAATCACAGGTTTCTATGGTTACCAAAGCAGAAGTAAGGCCAGTCTCCATGAATGCTTCTATCACTCTGTTTATTTGTGCGGGAATAATTACAGGAGTTTTTTTTTTCATTGTGATCAAATGGCTAAAAAAGGAAGAAAAAAAGAAAAAGGGCAAAATGCACAGAATTGCACCGAACGCAATTTTACAAAAGCGCTAAGCCTGTTAAATCTAGTAGTTTTAGTAAGCCATTTTGACTCACTACAATCATGTCAACATGCATATTGTTATTGTCTTGTGGCTATACTACAGGAAAAAAAAGCGATGTAAATGTTTATGAATTGGCCCCAGTTATTTTTATTGTAAGTTTCTCACTAAAAAGGAGTGTATTTAAAATATACTAAGCATAGTTCAAATCTGTTAACATATTTAGTGACATATCGCTCGAGACTTGATGATATAAAATATATCATTAAACTTTATTAAGAGTGTTCTTGTGCGCAATGCAAATTTCTTAATATTAAACCTAAAATGTGTTCCAATGTCAGTTTTGATGAGGATTGTAGGATATTCGAATAATATCAGTCTTTAAATGCAAGATATTTAAAGCAGGCCTATACTTGCAATAGTTCCACTTTAGCTCAATCAGATATACTTTGTTGTATTTTATTTTAATTACTTATTTTTATTTTTTTTATTCAGTGCTGTGGATTGAGCTCAGCTTGCACAGTGTTGAAATATATTTTTATCAAACGCATGGGATCAAATGCTGTGTTATTTTCTCATTTCCACTGTAAACAATGAAGTGTAGCTGTTTGAGTGTTTAGAGAAGAGCTCCAGCCAGCTGTTTTTCGAGCCCCATACTTCACTATGTATGAGGAGACAGGAAATGTATCAGTGCACATGGCACTAACATCCACCCGCTCACACTTGTACGAACACAACCTCTCACAATCACAGTTACTCTTCCTGGTTCCCGACTCATGTCCTCCTTATTTTCCTTGAATCGTGCAAATTGCGCTTTCAAGACTTCTCATTTAAAAACAACAAAAACCATCGCCTTCAAATTAAAGAAAACTCACCATGGCGAAATTGCCGAGGACGACATCTGCATCTAGTTTTCCTCTTGAGTGTATGATTGGGAAATTCATTTATGTCTACCGTATAATTCCTAAACCTCTTTTAAGTGGCAAAAGCCATGCAGCACTCCACATTTTTCCCCTCGAAAGCAAAAAAAATAAAAATTGAGGGATTTGGATTGAAACAAAGACTCCGTAGTCTGTATTTTTTTCCCAGTATAATGTACCCCTCTGGTTCTTTGGAGATGATGAAGTCGGGTTAGCAATTGTGGATGAGGAATAAAGATTGCTTGTCTGATCCACTTCTGGTAGTCATAAGAGAAAGCCACATGTGCACACATGTATTTATCATTGATTGCCAAATGATGGCCTTCACTGTCAATTCTTAAGGGCCGTGGATTTTATGTCGTTTATAGAGACTGCTGCCTTGGGAAATGAAAAGTGATAGTGGCAACCTTCCCATTGTGCTCCAGATGGGATTTGGAGTGATCCTTTATGGTTGAAATAAAGGGTCCTGAAATGACTGGAAAATGATTCGAAATACATTTTCTTCCTCAATATTGTACAGTTTTTTTTTGTTTTTTTTTAAATGTAACTTGTACACTAAATGTAATGAATTTGAGAGTTTTTTTATTCATTCAAATAAGGAAATTAATTTAGTTAAGATAAAGTGTTTGAACAAAAACATGTTCATGTTAAGGTAAAAATATACCTTGAAAAAATATAGATTTTTAAATGAGCTCTCTAATGAAGTTTTTACAGTTTTGCTCTCGTTTGACACTAGCTCCTAAAGCTCCAACCAATGCCACCTGTCTCTATTCATCAAACACCTGCCTCCTTACCGCAAAACCATGAGAGGAACAAATGAGCCTTATCTCTCTCTCCTCTCTCTTTCTCTTCATCTACCCACACTCCACATTTGCATCTCTCAACTTTTTTAAACAGACATGGCGCTGCAACAGTTTGCTCAGAAACAGAAACTTTCTCAAGCAATCTGTCTCAGATTCGGTTTAGCTTAAGACCAAACACCTCATCCTTCATCATTCAGCTGCACTTTGAAGAGACTAGACTTCATAGACTTTCACCAAGCGACATTTATATTACTTTACAGAAAATATTAGCACAATTAATGCCAAATAATCGTGGATTAAACCATTAATCTAACCAGTGTTTGGTTTTGCTTTGCTTTGTTTAAATGCATTTGGGGAACAAATGCAGTCCTTTTCCCCCATCCCCACTGCAAATAATGAATTATGGCTGTTCAAAGCAGTTTTTTTAACCCATTTACTTCTCTTTGAAAAAAAAAAAAAAAAAAAAATCCAAACAGTATTTTATTTGATTGTATTTGTTTTTTTTTATTTTAACATGCCTTTTGCATTTCTGAGTATAATATTAATAAGATTCATACATTTCTAATCGATTACAATAAATACAATATATTTGGATAAATAAAAATTATTTTTAAAGTGAAAATGTTGCTGTTTTTAAAGGATTTTGTCCTAAGAAAATTATATACAGAAGCTTATCCTTGATAATCAGTTGAACCGAGATCTTTTTACGCAGAGGCCGACAAAAAAAAACATATTTTGATTCATAATGATATATAATGATTCATGAGTGAAAATCATCCGAGCGTGACGGGGTGATTTGGGGTAGCTGAATTAGTCTGGTTTGGTTTGATGGAGGGTGAATGAGAGGGTGTGTTTACCAAGTGCTTGGTACAAATGAATGAGTGGTGGTGGAGGTGAAAGTTGGGTGAAATGGTGTGGAAACATTGAATTGAAAGAGCACATTCTTGGTGAAAGACGGTTGCAATACTCCAGAACGGATAAAACGGTGTTTAATGGCTGCGTGTGGTGAAGGCTCACTGGAACCGTGTGGAGAGCTGCAGACAGGCTTGACTAGAGGCTTCACAGTAGATGACGGTGCAAATGGTGCATTCTGGTGCAGGCGAGAGAGTCAAATGAAGCTTGTTTAAATTGTGTGGGATGGTGAAAGTTTAATGCACTTCATTTGGTTCTCTTATGTCTAACGCCTTTTTCCCTCCTTTTCTGTCTCGTATTAGGAAATGGCTATGGAAACCACCGTAACTCTCCAGGACTTCTGGTGTCCTCCGGAGGCATGAACAAGAGCATGCAGGCCAAGTCCCCTCCACCGGTGAACCTGGGGATGAACAGCCGTAAACCTGACCTACGAGTTCTCATCCCGCCAGGGGCCAAGAACAACATGCCCTCTATTGTAAGTTCACCACTGTGTGTAGCGTTAAATTTTATTAAGAGCCCTGATGATACAACCCATGCACCTCGGTTCCTTCATAACCATCCGTAGTTCTCCTCTCCTTTCTTCTCATTTCCTCTCCAGTAGTTTCGTAAACTAAAAAATAGGATAGAGTCCTTCATATTTTGGTGTTGTTTAGCAAAGTGCTCACCTGTAGGTTCACGTAGTGTCATTGGCGGCTATCAGCTTCACTAATTCTGGATTTATCACCCTCCCTTTACTGCCATCAGTCTGAGGATGTTGACCTTCTATTGGTAAGTGACACTGTCACTCAAACCTGTGACACGTGCTATTAAAGCCAAGGGCATGTTTCATCCTCATGCGCATAAAAAACAAATAGTGTGCCCTCTGATGTTGTTTAGCTTCTTGTTCCAATGCCAATAGTGCACATTCTGACCTGTAAAAGTCATATTAGTGAAAAAGGAACATTTACACAACCAAGCTCCAGAGTGACATCTAGTGGTCATAAGAGCCTCGTTTTCAGGTCTTTCTGACCTCTCCATCTCCACCTCTGCTTTTCTTAAGCTCTGTCACATCATTGTGCCAGCACAACAAAAGAGAAAGAAAAAACACCTCCAACCCTTCTGTTGCCTTAGAGACCTTGAGTTTCTATAGCGACCGATGCACTAAGAGGGATTGTAAATCATAGGTTGAGAGGCTTCAGTGGTGCTTCATGTCAAGTGATTATTATTTTGTTCATTATTTTGGGGAGGAAGTGATGCTTCGATGGAGATACGAATAGGTCAAAGTTTGCTGATGTGACAAGTCATCTATATGTGTTCCTCTGCTCTCTTCCTCTTCTTATAGAATCAGAGAATAAACAACTCTCAGTCCGCCCAGTCACTGGCGACCCCCGTGGTTTCTGTAGCGACGCCTACTCTACCGGGACAGGGAATGGGCGGCTACCCATCAGCCATTTCAACCTCATATGGTACTGGTAGGTAGAATTTGACCTGCCATTAAAAACTATATTCAAAGACACTAAAATAATATTTGAAAAATTGATTAGACAAATAATATAGCATAATAATTACTGGTTAAATTACAATTTTAAAATACAGTTCAGTGATATATTACTAATGATCTATTACTAATTATTGTAAAACAGCATAACGAATGAATGTATTCAAAAAAATTATTTATTAATTTACATTTTTATATGTATGTATTACTTTGATAAATCCAGGCGGAATTAATGCATAATCTCTATGTAGGATTGATTTAGTTTCTATTACATGAAAATAAAAATAATAGTAAAAGAAATAGAAATCATGAGCTTATATAATAAAATTTCTATATTAAATATATTACTAAATGTAAAAATATGAAACTTTGTGTTTAATCTTTGAAATTAACATGATGTTTACAGCTTATTGGAATTAGAATTTCTTAATTTATTTTATTTATTTTTATTGTTGTTTTAATAATACAATAATATTAAATGCATTTTTAATTTTTATTATTAATTCATTTTCTTTGTTGTCATTTTTTATTTTTCTCTTGATTGGATATTATTATTAAATTATTATATTTTTTTAGAATCTCAACGATTTATCTGTTCTACATGTAATAGCTCTATCTCTCCAGCAGGCGGAGACATTGTTATCCAAATAAGCAGCCTCTTGTTTCAGGATGCAAATGTTAACCAAGGTCATGTGTTTTCTTTTAGAATACTCTCTGAGCAGTGCAGACCTGTCCTCGATATCTGGCTTTAACAGTGCCAACACTCTGCATCTGGGTTCAATGAGTGGATGGCAGCAGCATCAGATCCAGAACATGCAGCACTCTGCTCTCAGTCAGCTGGGGTAAGTCCAAACGCAAACACACACACATGCTTAATTACCTATACACACATCAAATAGCCTGTTTTAATTCTTACGCACTTCACTTTTTCTCACCATTACTGCTCTTTGTCACTGTATAGAAAACATTTAACAATTCTGCAATAGTTAAAATACTATTAAACAAACGTCACTGATTTGATTGTATCTTTGTACAAGAGTGCACCAGCACTCGTTCCGATCCGTAACCCCCTTCATTTCCTTTCCTTCCTACAGAAATTGCTCTAGCACTCACTTATGTCAAGGTTCAAATCTGTCCCTGCCCTCTACTCAAAGCCTGCACATCAAGTCCGAACCTGTTTCTCCTCCTAGAGATCGATCCAGCAGCACCACGCCCGGCGGCTACGGCATGCTACCGTCCCACCAGCAGCACCAGGGCCCGCCCCCACAGGGGCGACAGGACTCGGGCCGCTCCCCGGCCGACAGCCTCAGCAGCTGCGGCAGCTCGCATGACGGCAGCGACCGCGATGACCACCGTCCCGACTTCCATTCACCATTAGGATTGGGCCGGCCTGGCCTGGACGAGCAAGACAGCCCATCCATCAAGCGTGTCCGCCTCTCGGAGGGGTGGGCCACATGATAAGCCTAAACCATACCCCCCTTGTGGACAGCCCCGTCCTCGATCTTGACCTCCCCATGCAAAGCGGCTCACGCGCTAATCATTGCTCACCCTTATTCTCTGATTTGCTATAGAGAAGGGAGGAAGTGCTCTCGAAAATTACCTGTATTTTTTTTTTTTTTGTATTATTATTATTATTATTTTATCAGAATGTGTCTGATATACATATTGTTGTGATTGACTGGGTTTTCGGGGAGGGAGGCGGGAAGGAGAACTGATACACCAGGGTCGGGGAGGGTTTAGTGGGTGGGGTTACTATGCATAACTTGTGCAGTGTGTGGAATACAATGTAAAGAATTACCATATATGCATATATATTTACACGTTGTGTAGGTGTACATGTATGCAGAGTAACAAACCAACAAAAAGTGTCAGGTACTCTTAGATCTTCTTCTTCTTTTTTTTTGTAAAGTACATGCCTCAAGATGTTCAGCCACAAGAGGAGCACAGCAGAGAGCATATCGCGGAGGTGACACCTTAGCACTTGAGTTGTTGTACCAGTACAATATGTACAGATTCCTTTTTTTTTTTTAGTGCCACTCTCTTCAGAGGGCCCCCTTCGCTAAATGTATGTTATGGGCGACAATGTCATGTTGCAGGTTCAACGTATTGTACATAGAGAAAAGGCTGGGACACGGGGGAAGGGTCAAGGTTGCTGATTTCTCACAAACATAACTGTTATGCAAGAATTTCGAAGGATTGTACAGATATATGTGCAGGTTCTTTGGTTAAGTTATGGGGGAGTGGGTATTTCAGGAAAAAGGTAAAATAAAAAAAAAAAACTCCTGCTGAAGGAAAGAAAACAGCAGGACGGAGATGAAGGACTTTTAAATTAAGAGCCATGTTACTTCAGTCTGATGACATTTTAACCTAGGATTTGCAGTTGTTGTTCAGTATTAAAAGAAGAAAAAGAGACAAAAAAATTGTATGATACATTTGCTTATATTTTCATATCAAAAAGGAATACAATGCAAAGCATTTTTGTGGCTTTTTGTAGTTTATAAGAGCCAGAATGTGTTTTGATAGCTTTGCTTATATGAGAAATGATAGTAAAAAGGATGAGAAACCTTGGGCTTTTCAAACCGTAAGCCATGACAGTGAACCCTTGCTTTGCTCAATGTTTTTTTTTTTTCCTCTCTCTCTCTCTCTCTCTCTCTCTTTCTAGAAGTTTTGTTTTTAAACGTGTATTTCTAAGTATATTGAATAATAATATTAAGAATCTTTTTTTTTTAAATCTGTGAAATTAACATGCTTGTGTATAGCTTTCTAATATATGAATATATATGATAAAAAATTATGGTCATAACGTTTTCCCCGTCGCGGGGTTGTGCAGTTGCACACGTTTAATCATCTTTCTTTTCCTCTTCTTTTTTTCCCTCCACCGGACTGAGTCTTTCAGGGGCAAATGCATTTAGAACGATGCTCTACCCACCTTTTTTTTTTTTTTAAGCACAAGGTATCCACTTTGCTCTGGAATATTCACAAACTTTCCAGTGTCACATTAATCGACATTGCACTGAAGATTTTATAATATAAGACAGCACAGTCATAGATACCTCATGACTGCTCATGTAAGCTTGTATCATCATTTAGTGGATTGTGACTAGTTTTGTTCAGTTGATATACATATCTATCATTGTGCATTCTGTGATTTTGACAGGACATATGTCATACGTCTGTTTTTTCTACCAAAGACAAAAATTGATGTTTCGTTTGCCGCTCCATCATCCTTTCTGGGTTTGAGACCCTTGTGTTTCTTCACAAGTTGTTCATGCTAGTGGCTGGTACCTCTGACTCACCCTCCCAGTGCCTCAGATTACCTTTCAATGAGTTGGTCTTGTTGAGAATTGGGAATTTTCTCCTCTAATTAACAAGTGTACAGTATTGTGAAAATGCCATTGTTTGTTATATAGATTTCAACTGTCCATATATGACTCTCCGGTTGCTTTTTTTCTTTCTTTTTTTTATCGATTTCTTTGGTTGACCTTTTTGTTTCTCTCTCTCTCTCTCTCTGTCTCTCGAGTGTTGTTTCCATTAAGTATATAAATAACAGAATAAAAATAAAAAAATTTGAAAAAAGCAGAAAAAATCTGTAGTAACAAATGTAGCTTGTATAAACCTACAATGGGTAAGGTTGAAAGAAAGTGTCTTTTTTTTGTTTTCCAACCAGGAAAAAGAGGCTTTCAGCGGCACAAGCTGGACTTTGTCGCCACTTGAAGACAAGATGTCATTAAATTAAACCACATCTCTGTATCTCAAGGGACTTGATTCAGCTGTATGTAGTAAAAAAATTAATGTATGGAATAAAAATTGTTTCTCCTGCTGGGACTTAAAAAAGGTATTTGTATTTTGCAGAGAATTCAGTAAAGTTACTGGCTTTCTTAGTTACACAGACTTCCTGGTGTGATTTTTATTGTGTTCTGTCCCTGGACTCGACTGCAAGATATCTGTGTGATATCTATTTAGTCAGTAACCCTAAACCAAAACTTTCCACTCAAAATGCTTAACTGCAGAATTATTAGTATTGTTATTGTTGTCAGCATGTATGGGCCTGTCTTTAAATATGCACAAGGTTTACAATCCATGGTTTGTAGCTATGCCCCATAGAAGCTGTGATAATAAAAAAAAATCATATTCACCATACAATTACACATTACAACCTCGCATAACTGTTTTTGTAAAACTGTATCAAGTTTCTTAAAAGATACATTGAAACGACTGCCCCGAGTCAATCTAGTCAGTTGGTTCAGCCAATCAGAAGCCTTTCAAGGTCCTTTCAGTCGCGTGCACATCTGGTCCAGTCCATATATGGAACCGGAAGCTAAACTTGGCGCGTTTTCTTGAGGTTAGGGGGTGTAACGTAAAATGCTCGAAATGTCTTACCTGTCAACAACAACGTCCAACACAGTCAAAACTCTTACAAGACAAAGTAGAATACTATATAAACCATACCATACCTTAAACAGGATGAAAGCATCTGTACAGCTGTTCGTGTTTTGAAGAGGTAAGAGCTTCAAAACGACCTATAAACAAATTCGGAGTTTGCTTTGCTTCTGATTTAAAAATGTTTGGTCGCCATGGTTATTCCAAAGTGGCAGGATTGTGAAAGGAAATGCTTAAACTCTTCCGATGAACATTCAAGTGCTGACGTCGCTCACAACACCTGAACATCAATCCCTCAGATAACAACAACAACCGCTGAGCTGAGCTGGAGTTTCTTCTTGTTTCCCTTGAAAATATGCCTAGCTCAAGAATGTTAATCAAATATTAGTCGTGCATTCCAGTCAAAGAGCTAACATGTTTATTAGTATAACTGGCATTAACAGAAGTAAGATAGGTTTCACGTGTACGCGTTATAGCCTAAACTGTAGACCTTGGATTTTTCTATTGTTTATTAATTGTCTATATAAACGGCAAAAGGGTGTTCAGAAAAAATATAACACCTGAGATTATTGCACTAGTAGAAACAAAAAAGACTGTTGAAGAAACAATGAATCCTTCTGGCCACAAGATGTCACCATTGTTTAATGGTTAAAAGATTTCGTGCCAGGCAATGTCGCCTTTATAAAGTCCTTCACCTGAAACTGAGATTAGTGAACTCACCTCTGCCAGATGCGTTAAAATATACACACACAAACATACTGCACAAATTCGACATATAATCTACATTTATATATTCATTAGCTCATTAATTTTGTATTTGTGTTATGTGTATTTGTTTTGAGTGCATTTTAAGCTATTTCTAGTTGCTCGATCACATTATTTGCTATTGGTCTATACATTTTAATGCTTAAAACAGGCTACTTTCATCACATAGATGCGGTAAACCTTTCGTTTGTATTTTTCCCCAGATCAGAGAACATCATCAAGTTGTCATACAAATATATATTTATAAAAAGGATGCTCCGTAGTATTTTCTAGCTTTGATATGTATAATTCAAATATATATTGTAGGCCTATATACAACTAAAATGTAAGTATTTTTGAACGCCTGTGGTGATCAAAAAGACAGTCACAACAAAGAGATTAATTCAACGTTTAATCAGCAGATTCTTTTCCACTCTTTCAGATGTTGCACAGAAGATATTATCTCTCATTCGAGTTACACTCACAAATCTTTCAAAAATACATTAGATATGAACACAACAAACGAATGAAAGAGAATCAGAGGCGCACTTTGACACTGGAAGAATATACAGTCCACTGCAATCCTGGATAATAACGATTGTATTAACCGCGACATTGACAAGCTACATATTTTTAGGAAGTTTGTAAAACGTCATGAACACCATTTAAAACACTTTTCTCATATAATAAAAAGTAAAATAAAAGCTCGCATGGGCATATCTATCTAATTGCAGTAAACTCATTCTGCCGGTAAGATTTCCGAGAAAACATAGCATTTTTTTAGATAAAAATTCAAATGTTTGTTATACGTTAAGCTGCTTTTAGTTATATTTTTTTTTTTTGTTATTTTTATTTTTGTTTTAATTAATTAATTAAATTGATTTGGTTATTATTTAACTTCCATTAGGCTACATAGCCTAATCATGACCGATAAATATCACATTAGTTGCGGATATTTGGGGAAAATATCGAATATTTTTAGACCCAAAATATGATTTCTCTCTTTCTCGTTGCTTTTCTTTCTTTTTTATTTAAGTAAATGAAATCAATTTTAAAAAGTTTCCGCAACACATTTGTTCGTCAATATGCTTTGCAGAAAAGGAGGGCATGCTAGTGCATTTCTGACAATCAAGTAAGCACGTTATAACTGAAAAAGTTTTTTTCTTTTTATTAACGTGACATTTAAGATGAATTTTTAATTAAAACCATGCGCGTTAATACTGCATTATACTGTAGTATGCTTAATAAAAGACATTACGGCTCACACATGATATTGAGCACCCATTTATAATACATCGCATTGTAACCCGCGTATTGGCCAGAAGTGCCTGCGACACTGTTTTTTAAATGGCATTTTAAAAAGAATATTAACCTTTGAAATGTCTCTTTGCTTACCAACACATTTTCTATCTTTATTAAGGTCTCTGGGTGAAACAAGAAAGCGGAATAAGACTTTTCCTTCGCGTTTTTACAGCCAGCACAGTATAGGCGACTGGATCCAATTTTGAGCAAGACCGACAATTGTTAGTCATCACTGATAATTCAGGGTGACAAAAACAATTAACGAACTAACAAAGAAATCTACCATAAAGACAATATTTGGATACATATTTTCAGAGCTGTTGCTGCTTGCCTATTATTGTGCGTACAGTCTGCTGGATTTTATTTCCCCAATACACACATGTATATAGTCTAACGTGTCTACAAAAATAGAAAAGGTCACAAGGCTCCTATATAATTTAAAGCTTAGTATTTATAAATCTATCACATTTGGGTACAGTTTGAAATCGTGCTATCTATCAGTGCTTTTAAAAGATGACGACTGGCGTAGATTTATATTAGGATAACGGGGGATTTGAGAGAGACGAAACTAATACACAATCAAATACAATTGAGATGATAGATTACTGTTTAAATTTCTGAAGGGTATGTTCACGTGGAATTGGCGCTCTTGTCTCCTGATGAAAGCCTTGCATCTGTTTCTGCAGGACTGCGCCATAGAGCATTACACCACTAGATGTCGCCACGTGTTACAGAAATGCGTCACAGTGACTCAAATTTCATTTCTCACTTCGAATGAATTTCTAGAGAACGAATGGCTGAGGCAATATTTAGAAATGACTTGAAACATCATTTAGAATACAGTTTATTATTTTATTTGCTGTCTGTCACGTTTAGAGGAATTGGCCACAAGGTTTTGTGTCCTACGCGGAAAATCAAGATGCGGCAAAAGAGGAGGGAAAAAAATCAAATTTAAGATATTAGTAAATCTACACCGTTTTATCTGGATTCTCTGTTAATCGTATGTGTGCACTGCATTATTCGACACAGCTAAACAATAGAAAAGAAAACTTGAATGTCTTTGTATTGAATTACCTGGAAATCAGTCTCTCCACTCCCTCTCTACCCATCTCTCTTTCTCTCTATCTATCATACGTTTAACTCACTTAAACAACAAGTCTCTCCAAATATTGTATAGCCTATTTGATATAGGCTATATCTACAGCGGTGATATTAATGATTGTGAAAAGAACCACGAGAGAGAGAGAAAAGAGGAGGAATAGAAATTAAGCCACACGGTTCGTCTAGACCCAGAGTGATCTAAAGACATGTTAGATTTTCTTGTTCTCATCATTAACACGCGTAATTAAAGAGGCTGTTCATTCATTGCACATCTATTTTTTGATGCAATGAGTGACCATTAAGACAATTCGTTGCCTGTGTTTTTCCTTTTACTGTATTTGTTTATCTACTTCGTTATCTCTTCAATTCAATAACAGTATTTACAGGGACGCGTTGAGGGGAAAAATGTCCTGGATACGCAAAAACCAAAATCTTTTTGTTTTACTTTATTTAAAAGTAACGGTTATAGAAATGTGTGAAAGTGAATACAAAAATCCTACAATTGCCACTTTCTCTCCGTGAAACGGCTTTTTTATGCCTCTAAAACATTCTTTATTAAGACACTTTTGGATTAGGCTGTAAGGGTATCATCAGGAATGGCCTGAAATAAATCTTTTTATTCTCCGCTAAGTCGAAATGTGCTCCTTACTTTAACTTCATACTAACTATAGACTAGATTTCTTGGTCCAGAAAACCAACCAAGGACAAAAAAAGCTTAGAATTGAATGAAAAATAACATAAGAATATCGTGAAAATATATTAGGATTTGAACATGGTCAATAGAATTCTTTCTGGCTGTACCAAAAACAGTTTTGTATGGTTTGTATTATAATTCAGAACGTTATGGTGAGTCATTGTTTCTCATTATATTTATAGGAGCTGTGGGAAAGTTTGAAGTCCTTTTCTCTATAGGTTTTAAATATGCATAAGTATGGTAATCGCGGTCCTGCTGTGTTGCGAACAGGCGCAGCAGATCACACATGTGCTACACAACTTCGGACCGTACGAAGTCGCCAAGACATGCGGAGTCCAAGTAAGTCCTGTTTTGCTCATTGACGTCTGTTCGTATAAAGAGATATAGCAGGGCTGTCTGAAGTTTAAGGCGGAAAACATGCGAGCATATGAAAGCACGTGTGTTGACCCATTGGGAGTAAATCTTTACGCGTGCCCGTCTGACCACTTCTATTGGGTGCTAGATCAGTTGAGCAAAGGTTCACAAGATGAAGATCAGACGCTTTACGAGTAGGAACTATGAAGAAGAGATGTCTAAGATGGCGCAAAAAGTTCTGGAAAAGAGTCTCGACTCGAAAGTGAACGCAGTTGTATTAATAGGAAGTGGATAATAGGCCTAATGATGACTTTAGCGGTAAGTTTTGAGGTCGATGTATGTTTGTGTCAATAGCAAGTTCAAAGCAATAGATTTCGTTTGTCAATTAATTTTCTAAGCATTTGTCTCATGATTTCATCTTTTTTTTATGTATCAGACTAGGCTATTTGTCCATTTGGGTTAAAGAAAACTAAAGATGCGATGCCCGTTTTTGAATTACTATAATAATTTAGAAATATTTTTTTATGTTCTCTAATAATAATTAGTTATTACTGTCAAGTGCATAGAAATGTTGTTTTACTACTATTTGTTCGCATAGATGATTTCAAATATTGCAAATATTTTCTTTGTATAGCTTAGTAGCTAAGTACAGTTGCGGTATCTTTTAACCGACTATTTGTGAATAAGAGATGCTCTAACTTGAAATTCTAATGTAACACAATGCTCTTTGTGCCTTTTGTATGAGCCGCTCCATTGTCTTTGTTCGCTAATGCATTTGAATATTTACTAGAATTTTATAATATTTCCATTTACCGATCTTTAAGGTGTAAGAGGAAAAAACATTAAGTATTGTTTAACCCTCTTTAAATTGTGCATATTTAACAATAATGGAGACAATGCTGCAGCCTATGCAATAAAAATCCGCATCGCGATGAGCCGAAGGCGCATAAAATAAAATGAAATCAAGACAACGCAGCCATCGTGAATGCAAAGGAAATTCAAATATACCTTTTAAATATGCATCAATATTAAAAATTATACACACGCAAGGACCAACTGCGGTGAAGCTGTAAGAATGGCGGAGCAGGCGTCTCATTATGCATGATGGGCGACTTCCCTGGCAATGAGTCTCCGCTTCTTTGCTGCATATGGTCCAGTTTCACGGTCAAGAAAGGTTCTTCCTTTCAATAAAAAACAGCTACTTACATATTCTTCCGAAACAGAAACGAGCCACCTTGAAGCCGATGAGGGGAAATTACTCCGAGCGCTGAAAGAAAGGCTATGTTGGGGGATTTGCATATTTGATGCGCTAATTTCCCTGATGTATTTAAATATGGCTGCACGTAGCCGATAGGCTTGCTACGTCATTGGACGTGACCTCGTTGTAAAATCTAAACGTGAATTCATTTTAGTCAAACAAAGTGCTAGCAATAATTGAGGAGCAATAACAGTGAAGGAATAAGAATTAAGGCAACATTATTTGGAAACGTTCAGAATCTTAAATTAGGAAATGTCGTGGTGGAAACCTGAACATGATCATTAAATAAAAATTATAAAAAACAACTTGCTATAATGACAACAACATTATTAATAATAATAATTAATGATGATGTATAAATATGCAATAATGCATGTTGTGAATTGATTTTGGGGGGATATCCCCCTTAATAAATGTTTGAAACCGTATTATTAAATGTCAAAACAAAAGGTCTGGCATCAGAGTCTCACAAGTGCTTATTCCTTGTTACATATGTGTTTCAAACTTATAAGTAAATCAGTGCGCGTATTCAAATGCTGGCGCACAGCAATCTCAGTAGCCAAAGGAGGTAACTATAGCAACGGTATTCACCATTTTTTCGGATCGCCATCGAATAGGACAAAACATAATATTATTATTTATTATTTTTATTACAGTTTTGCAAATCCTATCAAAAGTAAGATGCATTATTTAAAAGTATTTTAGTAACTTTAGAGGCGCCGAAATGGACTTCGCTGTATAATTCGTAGACTGCAACTATTATTGTGTGTAGCCTATAGGCCTGTGCATTCATGGCGCGAGATAAAAGATGTAATATGAGGCCCTATTCTGGGATTGCGTGCGCGCATTCGCACGTGAGGTTATGGTGAGTTTAAATAGTACCAATTTCACTTTTCTTTCTTTTTTTTTCTTCAAAAGCTATTACGTATCATTGTGTAAGTTTTCCCCGAGCTGATGATGTCCTCCCAGTGTCAGATGGCCATTGCGTTCCGTCAGTCAAAACGTGTTGGGCAGAAGCACTCGTAGCAAATTCATTACCGCAGTCAATCCGTAACCTGGTCTGGGAACTTGGGGCTAGTCCACGCCAATAGAGGAACAATGCCTCCTCAGTTCAAGTCCAACAAAAGACCTGGCGAACTTGTTTGAATTTCAGAGCACGTCCTTTCTTTCACAGAGAGGACTGCCCCCTCCCGAACACCCTTCATGAAAAAAAGAAAAGGAAAGAAGGGGGGGGGACATGTCGACCTTCTCTGCTCAACAGTGCACTTTTCTATTTGGTGCTGCAGACAAATAGGTTATGGGAAACTTCTCAACCCCTCCTCTCTCTCTCCCCCTCTCACTGGCTCTCGCTTATACGGTAGCTGTCGTTCTCGTGCGCTTGGACTGTGCTCTTGTGAGAATCAGAGCCGCTGAGGCACGCGTAATGAACTGCGTATTAGCGGCAATTTTAAACCGAAAGCTGCCCGTACACGCCGGCTTCTCACCTACAGCAGGAGTTGCATCTGGTAACGTCGACTTCGGCATAATTATAAAAAACCTTTGCTCAAGTGAGTACATCTGGAAACACTTCTCTTTTTTTCTTTTTCTTTTCCTTTTTTTGTGGCCATTAGGAATAATATTAGTTGCATTGCAGATTTTGACGGAAGAAATGTCAAGATTGTACATTGGAGTTTATCTTTGAGATATTAAAACCACATTGTAGAACAGTGTCATAGATATTAACATTTGAACCGATCAAACACAAAGCACTTGTCTCAAGGCCAAAGATGCAGCGACAGTACAATGTGACCAAGTCTCACAACTTGTCATTATGCGCAAGGGAATTCAATTTTGCACACATTTCTACAAAATGTTTTGTGAGCTGTCATTGATTATTAATTACTACTACTTGGCGGTGATGTTGTTTCAGGAAAGACAATCAAGTTTTACGTGTGTTAATAATGCTGGAGTTTTTTTTATATATATATACGTAGGCTATGTGTCAAAGGTCTTATTCACTTGTATTGATTTTAGCAGGGCTCTGTGTTTGCTATTTGTATTTGGCTATGATCTAGAAGGCCTGAGTGAGGGAGAAGTTTTCAAAGCTGTTATTTGTCTTAAATGCTGTTGACATTATTCACCTAAACCAATTCACTCAGAAGACCACCATATCAGATTAATGATAGCTGTCTTTTGACCAGTGGATCTGTGGACCTGTAAGGAAAGAGTTCAGTTATTTGTGTATGTTACTGTACAGGCCTACAGAACACCTTGCGTGCTGACATCTGTTTGTGATGTATCAGATAGTCTATGCAGTTAATGACTCGGCGTGTAAATGAATTGAAGACACAGTCTATAAGTAAAGTGATAGAAATCATTTTATTGAGAATGTTTTTCAACTTTACTATAACACGCATACACACAGACAGAGAGAGAGAGAGAGAGTCGTGCTGTGAGTCCCACATTCTGAAACCCACACAGATGCTGGAAAGTCAGCATCACGCTTTGATTGATAGGTTTGTGATCCACTTACTGCACTGGATTACAGTTCTCACGGAACAGAAAATAGGCACGAGTATGTAATCCATTTAAAAATAAGTGATCAGAATATAAGGGCGTATATTAGCTATGGAAACCACCCTACTCTGTCCAGAGAGCAGCTGCTATACATACCTTTGCGTGTTGACTGTCGATGCCAGAGGGAGCGATCGCAAGATTCCTCTTGTCGCCGGCGTGCATTTTCATGTATTCAGTCGCTCTATAATCAAAAATGCCCGTTGGCGAGGGTCAATGGCGTTGCCTCTAACATATTTCCACCCAGCACGCTCGTAGTTGAAAATGCGTTATGCGTACAGGAAAAGTGCGTAAGGATCGTCGCTTCAGCCAGCACGAGGGATGCGAGCGCACTCTGGAGATTTCTAATGACATCATCATTATCATCATCATCACCACCATCATCATCGCCTTGCACTCCCCTGGTCTGAGACCTTTGACCTTCTCTGGCTGGTCCATATTTTGGTACTGGAAGCCCGTCCCCCCGCTTACCCCCTCCGCCCCCCACTCCTTGAGATGTGGCCCTGTTCCCTCTCTCAGACCGCTGGCAGCAGCAACACAATCCTCTTCTCGTCTCTCTCATAGCAGCTCTCAGGGATCTGTGGCATTGCCGATCTCCTCCGTGCACGGACAACCTGCCACCACTCGGCCAAAAATAAGAGAGATTTCTCCATTCAGTGCCGAAACAAACGCGATGTTATTTCCGTGTGCACTTTTTTGCTCTGGAATCGGATTTTTCCTTTGTATAATCTCGCTGCTGGTTCCGTGGGATATCTATCGCTGCTGCCACGATTTAATAGAGCCAAAGGAGCCTTTTGTGAGATTGGAAGGTAATTTGCAATGCAAATGATGGCCTGTGCGGGGATGACTGCTTCTTATTCGACAGGCTCCCTCACTCCAACTCTCATATTGTTTTAACGTTAACTACTCCGATGTCAAATGGATTATAGCTTCCGTTTTGATTCTCATTACCCTGTGAAGAAACTGTCATTTATTTCTGTTGCGAGAATACCTACTTTTAAGAACTGCAAATGACAAGTGTGAAGTCTCTCTCCGTGCCTATTTTCATTGTTTTAGCAACTTCTTCACTTGGATTTATTCTTGCACACAAGACACGGAGGTATCCGGGGATTACTGTTGTGGAATTGGAAGCGAGTTGTTATCTTTGGTTATCTAGCTGTATGAGTATGTTGCACTTCATAAAGCTAGATAACCGAAAGTAAAAACTGCCTCCTGGCTCATCGAAAACTCTGGATGCCTAATGACACGAAGATACGTTTACAAAAATATATTACATGTCAGAACATTTGGAGGGCTGTTCGCTAGACACATTGTCAAACAAGAAGTTGGGTTTTATTTATTTGATTTTTTTTTTTTTTTTTTTGCTGTGAGAAGTATGCAATTTATTCTTAACGC